>KK118581.1:13612-175473 GCA_000611955.2 Stegodyphus mimosarum | reverse complement strand
GTCCTCCTCCCTTGATGCTCTTCATCAAAAACTAGGGCGGAGCTAAGTGATTTGCAAGGGCTGATGATATCTAATGTGCTTTAAGGAATGCACAAGTGCTGGCCTTGTTTCAATCTGTAGCTGTAGCTGGAAGCATGTTCATTTCTGGAAGGTCTGGAGTTAGAATCCCGCCAAGGATTTCCTCATTTCTTAATACAAAGGTACAAAGGCGACTGACTGAACTTATTTGGACTATTTCAGAAAAAGTATTAAAATACTTTTATTTAGAAATATTATAAGAGCTTCTGAACGCAAATGTAAGATGTTATTAGTTGCTAAATTTCCTCAAAATTTAAGAATGCAAATGAATAATATTTTATTGTTCGTTAGAGTTTTTATTTGTCGTAATTAAGTAATGAGTAAGATTGTAAGATTTCTTTTGCGAATAAAAAGGAAGTTAATACATGCCAGAATAAACAGAATTCGTTCCATCGGGAACCTACTTAAATGTTGAAAATCATCCTAAAGTTTTCAAACAAAAGTAAGAAAAAACGTTAAAGGAAATTTTGAAAAACACTATTCATAATAATGCATTCAAAATAGACTAACGTTTACATTAATCGAATCCTCACTCCTAGAAACAAGATGTTAAGCATTATCTGACGTTAAAATTATTTTTCATTCGCCATTTACAGCAAAGAAATATTTCCATGTTAATTTGCGTCATTTATATTTAAAAGATAATATGATTTAGATTGTGCCACTCATTTTCGGTCCCGTATGAGAAAGAACATTGTTTTACTGTAAACCGTAATGAGAAGGGCAATTAGGATGGTTCAGAGATTAAGTAAGAGGGACCATAAGGACAAGCAAGAGTTAATGTACTAGATACTGAAAAGTAGCGTGACTGATTTCGGAGGGCGATGACGACAAACACGCAACGCCATTGACTAATTAGAATTCACGTGAGTAAGTATCTCCCTTTTGGTTCTAAATGCAGCAACTCTGATATGATGCAGCTCATGAAAAATGCATTATTCACAAAACACTCTTTGTGGATATCCCGCAGCGTCATAAATATTTTTATAGAGATTAGAAAAGCGTTCCTGAGATTTCAAAGCCTTGTTTATTGGTAAAAGCACTTCTGAAAGTTTTGTGAATTATATGGTATTATCTATATGAAAAGCTTTAACTTCATCGAATTTCTATTTTAATGTTAGAAAACTTTTATACTTTCGGGTCAGGTCAGCGTACCTTAGCTGTAGTTCAAGTTTTCTTATTTGTATATATATTTCCGCTTTGGCCGGGATCTGAAATAAGAAAGTTTCAAGCTATTGACAAGAGAATTTTCTACGTACTCAGTTTGAAGAAATGTTTCAGATTTCATAATTTATTATTTAGCAGATTCATAGTCTTTATGCTCCCCCCCATCCCTAACATCGTGCGAAGCGTGCGCTAGTTTATACATAATATTGGCAGAGATCTGTCTGAAAATACAGAAAGATCTATGTATGTTAGAATTCTGAAGAGAAATAAATGGCTGAAATAAAACCAGAATGCCAGTTTAACAGATCTGCACATAGTCTATCAACTTCTGCTCCATAATAGGCCATGTGCCATTATACATTTAGTTGAACGTTTCCTAACGTAATGGATGCATTTCGTTATCTAAATTCGTAAATGATGTAATTTTAACTTAACTAAGCTTAGTTAATAATACTGCATCTTCTATTCGAAAACTAACTTCAAACATGACAACCTATATTTACCGAACAGGAACGGGAAACGCAGCACTTTTAATTTTGAACAACTGTATCAAATCGGATGTAAATCATTTACTTCATTGCTTTAAAACAGTCAAGCACTTTACTGAAGTACAGACTGAGTCACGAAGCTAATTTGTGATCTTCGCATACTCAGAATATGAGAAATATACGTGAATCACTGAGTGACAATGTTTGTTTGTACTATGTTTTACTGCAGAAATGTGGTGGGCAGCCACCACATGTCTACCAGAGCACAATGAATGTGGTATAAAATAATTTTCATTGAGAACCATATTTAAATAATTATTGATTACCATTAAATTTATTAATGGTGTCAGGTGCAAATGATTATTTTTAACTAAAGTGCTTAATCAAATAAGAACGGTTTGTTGCCAAACCTATCCACTGACCCTAAGAAGTTAGCTCTATAGTGAGAGAGTTATAGCTATTGTAATACTGACCACATAAGATAAAAGTCAAGGTGAAATATATCTGATACAGAATTTTACTAGCCACAAGTCAAGCACTTTACTGAAGTACAGACTGAGTCGCGAAGCTAATTTGTGATCTTCGCATACTCAGAATATGAGAAATATACGTGAATCACTGAGTGACGATGTTTGTTTGCACTATTGTTTACTGCAGAAATGTGGTGGGCAGCCACCACATGTCTACCAGAGCACAATGAATGTGATATAAAATAATTTTCATTGAGAACCATATTTAAATAATAATTGATTACCATTAAATTTATTAATGGTGTCAGGTGTAAATGATTATTTTTAACTAAAGTGTTTAATCAAATAAAAACGGTTTGTTGCCAAACCTATCCACTGACCCTAAGAAATTAGCTCTATAGTGAGAGAGTTATAGCTGTTGTAATACTGACCACATAAGATAAAAGTCAAGGTCAAATATATCTAACAGAGAATTTTTCTAGCCACAACTTGCACAAGTGAACATAATAACAAAATAAATTAAACGACATTTTCGTTGACTAATCCATTTCAGCGAGTAGCTGCTAAGCTACAATTATGACGGGATTACTCTTCGTAAATTTACACTGAGTTATAAAACGGTTTTTTTGGGGGGGATGATTCAACTTTTTATCACTATCCGAAGTCGCTAGCGTTCTGCAGTCGGGTATTTTTACAGCTTGTAGTGCAATTAGTATAACTCTCTAGCCTAAGCGAGTAGTCTAACGAATAAAGGCACATAGGAAAAAATTAGCATATCTAACAGTTTTTAAAATTTAAATAAAAAATGTCACAAATTAATTTGTTGCGAAATCATGAATATGATTTAAAATGCTTTGATATTAAAAAAAATTAAAAATACTTCAGAATCCTTCTATGCCCCTCAATAATCACTAAATTGTTATTTATACGAAATGTAATAACGTACAAAAAGAAATATGTTGATATTAAAAGTTGGAAAAATGTATTGACATTATTAATACATAAGGAAGTTCAATTTCAGCTGCAATATGTTTTAATATAAGTTCCGAGTTAAAATTAAAGTGGAGTGGAGGAGTGTCCGCAGGTAAACAACTCAAGGAATTATGAATTTATATAGTTCAAACATTATTTCTATGCGTTTCAGCTAACAAAGCGCTTAAACGAAAAGTAAAAGATAAATAAATAAATTTCAAAATAACAATAAATAATACAGAAAAATTAAATGGATGCAACTGTACCTATGTAAAGATATATAACTTAAAATACAATTATGTAATATTTTGCATAAAAGTATTTTTAAGGAAACATTTTGGTCATCTTTCATCTACTGTTATTTTTCAGTGAAATTAAATTTTTTCTTGAAATGTCGGTCATTTCAGTCCACATCTGAATCTTCAAGCCACTGCGTTCGCATATTCATAGTTTTTAATGCATGTTAATACCACTTTTACTACCTTATTTTTGTTCTCTTTTTCTATTTTGTTAACACTGGAGAGTTTTCCAGTGATTTACATTGTTGCTAAGTGTTAATTCTGAAATGGCATTTACCATATACCTTATTTCCTCTGTTCTCACACTTTCAAAGATGGAGTTACAAAGTTGCATCTGTCCTTATTAAAATAGATCCTGAAATTTTACAAATATGCTAATAATTACTAATAATGACTTTATAATTTTAAAAATATAAAATATGATTTTAAATTTTGCTATTGCAAAAGTAATTAGCGCATTGTAGAAGTACCTTTAATGGAAACTTATATATTATGTTTTAAACAGCTAATCAGTATACTTTTTAACTCTTGCTATCTTTTGGGATATTTGCATTGTTATAAGTATTGTAAAAATACTTTTCGTGACAGTGAATATACTTTTAGGTAAATATTTGCTGCTGATCTGCCATTCCTGAGCTTGAATGGAATTGACATCTAGCAGATATTTCTGTTAGTTGGGCGAAATGTTGAAACCTTATCTACTGTACGTTTGGAATACAAAACAATACGAAGTTTGATTACCAGATGTGGCAACCAAAAGTTTCAAATGACAGATTTAATTTTTTGTGTAATTGTAAACAACAGGAATTTTTCCATAAGGTTTACTTGTCTACCAACTGTTACTTATGTCAAAAAATAAAACATATGAATCTCGAGAACCAATGAAATATTTCTTAGACTCACCCAAACTCTCAAATGTGAATTTTCAAGCATTAATACTTTTAAATAAATTATTTAACGAGTCGAGCTTTACTTTGATTAAGTGGAATTTCCTGGAAAACTAGATCTTATTTTTGATATGAAAGAAAGCAATTTGATATCGATAAAAAAATTTAAGATGTATCTGCTGTTAAAAATCAAGAAAATTACACACTCCGTAAAATATATGCTTGTCAAACTTCCAAATTTGTATTTTCACTTCTCATGTGTCATTTATTTAATCTTGAAGTGAAAACAGATACAGACACCTCCTAAAATACACAGTTATTAATTTTACTACAGCTACCACATTGCACAGATGGTATATTGGGTCTAACGCAATCAGTCTACTCCAGATACTAAGTAAACCTCCTAGACTGCTAGATGAATTCTAGTCCTTTACTACTGCTATTAAAACACTCAGTCAATTCCATTTATAATTTGCTCAATTAATATTACATTGTTTATTATCTTACTTTTTTCTTATGTCGGTTTAGTTTTAATTTTAAGAGATAATCGCTCATGGTAACCAGAAATATATATATATATATATTACGTCGTAGAAGTATTGATCTATAACGAATAGGAAATAGGAGGCGAAGGCAGATTAAATCTTCATTTTTTATTTCCTCTTGTTGTGGCCACAATCAACTTGGCACATGAAATGTGCCTATTCCAAAATAGCTCACATTTTAGATTAATTTTCAGTAAGAAAGAAGAAAGTAGCAGACAGCAGTCCAACTAGACCGAAGCGTAAAGAGCAAGTTCAGGGTGAAATCCCAATTCAGACTGAGTTAGTTTTGGTTTACAATGCATTTTGATTGGATAGTTAATACTTCTATAAAATTATTATTGGTTGCTTGACTTTTAGTTCCATTTACATCATTAGAATTATGTAAGTGCCATATGACATGGATCAATCTAGAAATGACGCAGTGCGTAGAGAGGTTATTATTTTTAGAATTGAGAAGGGAAATTTACGTTGTTAACTTAATCTTAGACATATTCTTTATTTTTTTTGCATATATATATATATGGCTCTAGTGTAGAATTGGGTGCCTTTCGATTGGCGAAAAATTTTGTTCAGTTTTGGCGATGAAACCACATTTCTGGTTACCATGAGCGTTTCGACTTGTTTTTAGCTTCTTGATTTTTTAAGTGAAAATAAATTGATGTGAACATGAACAAAGTGAAGGCAATGCGCAATGACTAAGTTTGTTCAATTCTCTGATGTTTTTTAAGTGAAAATAGGTCGATGTGTACATGGACACGGAGTTTGTAAAATTCTTTGACTTCTTATTTTGGTTTTGTGTAGCGGCCATCTTGAAATTGTGCCTTCCTGGTGCCCATCTTGGCGTCAAAAAAAATCTCCAAAAAACAAGGGGCACTCAATTGTAAACTTTTACCATATATATATATATATATATATATATATAATTTATAGAAAGTAGTAAAAGAAAGTAGAGACCTCTTTGGTCAAGAATTTTGCGCATTGAACTGCAAAATTAAAATTGTAAGCAAAAGGAGTAAAATTCTAAAAGCTATTGCCTAAAAGTAAATCTGATATCCAAGTTTCACGCAAAAAGAGAAAACTTTTAAAGGCAATCGCCTAAAAATAAATTTGGCACCTACGTTCCAGAGCTTAAAAAACATTAACAAAAATTCATTACTCAAAAGTAAAAGTCACGCAAAAAAACTAAAAACTAAATTTTGGTATTCAAGAAATTCAACATTTAAAAATTTTTTAACGCGTAAAAATAAAAAACATTTTAAGCACAAACTAAATTAAAATAAAACACCAGAAAAAATTACAAAGAATGGCAGTAAATAACAATTTAGCCTACGTCGAGCTTGTTGCGGACTTATCAAAAAAAGCGCAACATTTCGTGCATAGCTAAACTCCAATTCGCGTTTCGTCGAACGACAATAATTGAGACAAAGGCGAAAAAAATATAACAGATAAAAATAGATAAAATTCTACATAATACCGTAGGTCTCAATTCTTGTCGTTTCTTTTCCCGACGCGCCTGCCATAAAATTTAAAACTAGTAAAAGTACTACAGCTTAAACTTTACAAAAACTTCGTAAAGCTAATGTACAAATAAACAAAAGTAGCCAATTAGGCATGAGTCAAAAATTACATAATTAAGGGAGATCCCAATGAGCTAGAAAAATTAGACTTAGTTAACCAATTCATGAAATAAAACACAAGTGTCTTGTTAAGATAAAATTTCATTTTTTAGTTCGGATATCACTTTTCTCATTTTTTTGCAGTGATTGTGCTATCGCTTGTTTGTTCTACCTTGCTGTTTCAATGGATCACGAATTGAAAATTTGCTGTTTATTATTTATATTAATACAATGAAGGCATTTTTATAATCTTTTGGAACATTGAAGAAGAAAGGAAAAAAAGAAAATCGAAAGAAGAACACAATGTATTATTAAATTATGAAAGAATAAAACCAAGGGAACTCAAAAAGTAAATAAATAATATTAAAAAAAAGTAACAAGTAAAAATGAAATGAACTAAGCGAGGCGCTACTTATCTCGTGACATCTCACGAAGGTGTTGGTGTCACGAGATAATACAGTTGGACAAACAGGTTTCTGAATTTCACGATTAATAGCTTAATATGGCCAAAAATTAAAAATTAGCAATTTTTTTAAATTTAAGAAATGAAATGGCCACTTTTCATTAATGTACTCTAGTTCTTTCATGTCTAAAAGGAAGAGGAAGTTCAAATCCAGACAAGAATGTAAAGCAAAATGGCAAATGATCAAGCACGTAGTTTAAACCAAGCAAAATTACATTAAATGTTAAACAAATTTAATCAATAATAAATATACAAGTGAAATAAAGTAATATAGATCTATCAACTAAATTAAATGCAGCAAACCACTCGACAACAAAATGTTTAGTCAAAAAATAAAGTTTTGTAAAATGGACAGGAGAAGGAGAATTTCCTTCAGAATTTCTTTAAAAACTTTTACATTTTAAATGTCATAATTTTTAAAAATATCTATTTAAATCATCTGTGATAAAATTCTTCAGTTTTGACCTCCATTTAAGGCATGGGGAAAGCAATCATGTGCATCAATAGATTACTAGCTAATTTATAAATCAAGATATGATACTTGACGAACTGATTTTTTAATAAAATTGTAAAGAATTTTATCAGTTATGAGAGTATGCTTCAGCAAGGTTTTTCTTTGAGAAGGATTTATGATGATCTGTTAAAAAATTCTTAGAATCATAATTGTTTGATTAATAAATGTCAGTGATCATTACCTTTTTACGGAAATATTAGAGTTTCATTGTATTATAATATAGGTTTTAATTTTAAAAATATCTTTTTATGGAAAATTTTAATACAATTTGATTTGTAGTTTATAATAACTATTAGTCTACGCAGATATCACTGTTTTAAGGTAATTAGGACTCACTTTCTTTTTCACTGTAGTTAGTAACTGCAGTAATGTCATTTACATATCTAAACGTGAGATTAAATAGATCAGCAGAATTAGAATTCTAAATAAAATTGACATTTTTAACAAAAAAATGCAGTTTACATAATGAATCAGAATAATTAGTTCCAATGAAAAGTCCTTTAATTTGTTGGTAAACTTTATTTTGAATTTAATAAAACTATTAAATAAATGTGAAGTTTATGTAGGATGTTCAATGTTATAAATTAATAATATTTTCATTTCTGGAAACAAATTATTCAATTTAATGACGCTGTTGAAACTTTTATTAAGTGGTAAGGAAGTAGATAAGTTAACCAAATAATTTCATTTCATTTTAAATTTTAAAAATATATTTTATAAACATATACATGAATGTATATGTGCATATAATTTATAATTAAAAACATACGATTAAACAAAAACTTGATAAAACCCCCAAAATGCATATTTCGGTAAGGTTATTTAAATGTGGCAAAGCACTTGAATTCTGCCTGCCTAAGGGAAAGAATGCCCTCGTAGATATTCAAATGAACCATACAAATCAACCAGGTAACTATATCGTTTGCCTAGACTCGAACTCATGTCAAATTACCCGCATTCAGTGGTCTTATGAGCATTACGTGTTTAAAAATAATCTAACTGAGTTACTAAGAGCTTTAAAGTCAAGACTAGTAATAAAAAGTAATGTGTAATTTAATGAGGTAATATGAGATATATAAAGATAGAATAAACATGATACGTGCAAACCTTCAAACAATGTCCAAAAACAATATTTTTTTCTATATTGTTTTTATAAGCAGTATAAACAAGTAATATTTCCCTCTGCAAAATGAAAATTAAATAATTTAATTATTTTTTCCATTAATTTCGGCTGTAAAATTTAATTAAACTTTTTCTTATTTATATCTTGGTTACGTAACCTATTAATTTTATGTATTTTTCTTAGTGCTCCTTAAAAAAAAACTTCTTTAAACTCTTAATATATCATAATCTCATTAAATAAGCAAGCTGCTTCTCAAAATCATTCTATTTTTCTGTAGAATTATTTTCGAATTATTATGGTAATAACTCTTGAACTAACACTGTCGGTAAAACAGAATAAATTGAAACGAAGTTCAAGAGTTTTCTCTCTATTCTTAAATAATTCTAATCTCTTTCTTTAACTATTGATCCATCCTAACATCTATGATTCTTAAACGCCCACGACATCCTTAAGTATTCGACTGAAAAAATAAATTCTTTATAAATGTTTTCTGTAGCACAGTCTTTCTGTTCTTTTCACGATCATTTCAACCTAGTTCACTGCACTCACAGCATGAATATGAATCTTTTTTACTCATTTACTGCGATGCAAATTGGCAGTGCTCTTTTGCATAATGCACATTCTGTAATTACATTTGAGTTTTCTTCTTATACTTAAGTCTATTACTGGGCTATTAGCTAGAAAAAAGTCACTTTCCTTTGGTAAATGCTCATTAGCTGATGATATGGGCAGTGGACCAGCAATAAAACAGATTTTCCATTTTTGTTGTAGTTGAAGGGAAATTATCATCCAGAGAATTTTTACGCTTTTAACCCAAACTAATAGTACTGTGAGTTAAATTTGGGAGAAAAGACATATTTTCTGGAAAATTTGTATAGTTGATTTTGAATGTTGAATTAGAGGGGAAGTATTTTTTAAAATCAACACTTAAACTATTTGTTATTTAATTATAGTCACGAAAATGACTAAGAATTGGTTTTATTTCAAAAATTTTAAAGTGAAACATCATTTTTGCTCATCCGTTCTTAGTCCTTTTTCATAAGGAGCGCTAGTAAAGCCCAGATAGAATATTAGAGAATTCAGTAATTAATGTTTATGATCACTGAGTTTCTACAAGTTCATTTCAGTTTTTCTTAAAAATTTTACATTACGCTGAAATCTCTACAGAATATTGCATTTCAAACAATAGAAAATCTTTAAAATATCAAATCAAGGTAGAAAAACTTTAAGAAATGACAAACTGAATTGGAATGAAAGCAGGATAGTATACAGTTTGAATTATACTAAAATATTATTCAGAAAAGATTATGAACGGACAGAGATATCATACGACTGGCACAAAATCATTGCATTTTTCTGTCTGATCAGTTTATACTTTTAAAAGGAGATGTAAATATCAATAAAGGAAGATTAGCAGTTATATAAGAATTCTCGGAAATTAGCACGATTAGTGCCTACTTAGCTATTTCCCAATACATACATTAATCAGAGTTGGCTATGTTTTGCTCAAGTATGTAGCTAAATGATCATACTCGGGGGAAAACAATTGATATATTGGTTTGTGAATGAATATTCTATATTAAGTATGGATATACTATGGATGTTTCTTTCTTAGGGAACATTATTTCCCTTCCTCACTATTTCTAAACAGTTTCGATTCCTTTAATGCCTTCCTGAATACAGTTTTAGTCTTAAGACTAAGGAGGTAGCTCATTTCCTATAAGCTTCTGTTCATTAATACATTTCTAGGAAAGATCTAAGAATACATAACAGTAAAAAAACTAGATGCTAATTTCTATAGTAATAAAGGGCTTACCAGCGACCGAGCGGTTACGTCGCTGAACCTGGAAGCTCGGTTCGGGTTTCGAATTCTGGCGAACGGGCTGGCCGTATGGGAAGTTTCGTGGTTTTCTGCATGTGTAATGTGAATATGAGTCAATTTTCCTTAAAATGTCCTCCATGAAGGCATCCCCCCATAATCAGATAGCCTCGAGTTGTATTGTCTTAATTAATTAACCTAACTTACATGCAGGAAGTAAAAAAATGAAAACTAACAAAATTTAGCAATACTGCTCTCAGTTTTCAAAATGCCGGTTTGAAGATTTAAAAAGTAGACAAGCTGATCGATTCAATCAAAGAAAATATAAAAATCATGAATACAGAGACAAAAGGCCAGAGAATCATAGTTTGGATATCGATATACAGTTACTTAAACGAAAAGTTAAACAGACCTGATGAAAATTTAATCCTTGAAAAATTAGATCAGAATATAAGAAACGCTGGAAGATATTTTATTATAGGAATATGTTTAATATTTTAGTAATGTTAGCGCAATGAAAACTGTGTAACACTTTGCATCTAAAAAAATATACTGTTTCCCGACTAAATGTATAGCAAAGATGAAATACTGAAAAACAAAATTATCATAGTAGTCATCTTTAGCCATTAGCAAAATGAGTGAAGTTTACATTAACAGATTATAAAATGGATTCATAAAGGATTTTTTTCGTGATGTCTGTACGTAGGTACATACTTATGTATGTATCTGGCTTAACTCAAAAACAATTAGCCGCAGAACTTTGAAATTTTGTATGGAAGCTCGGTCCGGGTTTCGAATTCTGGCGTACGGACTGGTTGCATGGGTAGCTTCGTGGTTTTTTGCATGTGTAGTGTGAATATGTCGCAGTTTTCCTTAAAACGTCCTCCATGAAGGTATTCCTTCCCATAATCAGATAGCCTCGAGTTGTATTGTCTTAATTGATTAACCTAACTTATATGTAGGAAGTAAAAAAATGAAAAGTAACAAAATTTATCAACAGAGCTCTCTCTAACTAGTATAACATCTAGTTGTGCATCTCCTTTTTTTTGTTGTAATCGGCAATACCAAACGTGTGTATATATACCATATTTTCGGAACACAGCCGGAATGGCAGAGTACTAATGCGAGAGGAAAGAGTTGACAGCAATCTAAATTTAAATTAACACCTTTATTTGCAGATTTGCAGGCACACTAGAATAATTCGTTGTGGACAATATACTCTTTAATCACAGCAATTAAGATAATTTCTTATATAGCCAGATAAAAAATTGCTACATCATTTCAGGCAGAAAAGCATAAGCGGCGCAGATATGCTTGCATGGCAGGAAAAAAAGAAAAGTAGTTCCTCGCAAAGCAGGATTTATACTGCATAGAGACAAATATGAATCTAAAGCCCTGATTGGTCAGTTTTAATTTTAGTTACCCTTTTTCAAGCAGCGTTACGTAATTTTGAATCATCTCGAATTTGGGAGAACAGTGAATTTAGGGGGAGATCACCAAATTTAGTATGTTAATTTTGAGATCGCCAATTAGTTTATAAAATAGCTATCATATTTTGTTATATCTTACATTGTATTTCAAAGCCGACGTATACCGAATTACCATATATATAGATATAGATACAGATATAAATATAGATATAAATATACATGCATCTACCCCTTTATCTAGCTTAAAAGTAGTTCTGTGTCTTTATTTTGGCAATTGTTGGCTGTGGTCATATAATTACAGAAATAATTCACGTTAATATTCATATTTTAGCAATGTCAGATTTAAAAAAAGAGTTAATTCTCGACAAATAACGAAATCTAACTTTTAATGTGATCTCCCGGTTCCTATACTTATGTTTGGGAAAGCTTTATACTCGTTATGAAAAGGAAAATTATATAAAGCCTGATTTCCCTATGACAAAAATTAACCGGGGTATTTAACTTAAAAATTTGCAATTTTTGATGTCATTTTAAGCTTGAATCGAGGGATTGTTTAATTAAGTTAAAATAATTCGAGGAAATAAGCTTAAAGGAAGTGCAGCGAAAAACATGCGTAATTTAATAAGACGTGGTATCCACAGCAGAATTTTTTATTTTACGCTTTATTGTTAAAGGTGAATGTTATCTATCAGGCAAAGCTCTGAAGTGATTTATTTGTCTGCAACTCAAGTATGCTCAAAACGTATCGCAAGAAATTTGCAACAAGCGTTATTCTATATTTTCTGCGATTTCCATTCCAAAAGAATTTAATATTTATAGTATATGACTTTAAAACACGGCACAGTTTGTTAGATAGAAACAGCAACAAGGTGAAGAAAACTGTGCACGATTTAAATTCCCAAAGCAAATTCGGAAATATGATACGCACTATATTGATGAATTAATGCATTAGCATAAGATACAGGAAAGGAGAGGGGAGGGAAAAAGATATTAAATCAAGAAGAACGTGTTTGAGCAGCTCAGAAATAATGCGAGTGGGAGGGGGTGAGACCTGGAGTGTCGATGGTAAGAACAACCTTACTCTACCCTGCACCATTAAGTTGATGAGCAGGGTGGAGTGCGAGTTCTTTTCCTCTGGTTCGTGAGTTCTTATCCTTTTTTGCGCATATTTATGAGGAAAATTAAAGCTTAAGGATCTTCCAGGTTTCAGCTTCCCGTATGAGAGAAGAAAATGCTTTAAGACTGCAAACATTGCTGAAGAAATTCTTCAGTGTAATCTTTCTTATTATTTATTAAAGCTATATAAGGAAATTTTTTCAACAATCGATAAAACATTGAAGTATATAACCTGCCTACACACACACACACTCACACACACACACACACACACACACACATATATATATATATATATATATAAGCAATTTGTTTTATTATTTTAGGCCTACCAGCGGCCGAGCGATAAAATCGCTGAACACTGGTAGTTCAACCTAGTTTCGAACCCAGGCTTACTCCCTGGCTGCATGAGGTATTTCTGTAGTTATCCTCATGTGTAAGTCTATACGAAACAGTTTTCTAAGTAAATCCTCTACGAAGGACCTTCTTTTCTTAAGTAGGTAAGTCCTAGCGTGTTTGCTATAGCTAAATAAACCCAATTTTTAATACTTCAAAACATAACTAAAATATTAAAGCTTTCTTCGAAGTTCCGCAACATTTACCTTAACTTAATCTCTTATATAAAGGGCTTCATTTGGGTTCCAGAACGCAGGATTTGCTCAAATGTAAATTGAAACTACAAGTAACACAGTCGAATGAAAGCAAGCAGGTAAAGCTAAATGCATCTTAATTGCGATAAAAGAAATGAGTTTTTATTGCTCCTTTGCCTTCAGTCGCTTCCAAAAATTAAATTCATACAGCTGCAATGTATATATTTAATAAATATGTGTTAAATTCCTTTCATTTAAATTTGGTTTACTTCAATTTTATTAAATTTCTTTAAACATTTATTTGAAAAGTACCTACAAATAAAACATAAATGTTTCCAGAAGCTAGTTTCTGAAACAATGAAAGAAACCCTTTAACCTAAAGAATAAGAATTTTGATAAAATTGCATTAATTCATATAAAGATTTTAAGAACATACAGAGAGAATCTGAGTACTAAAATTCCGTTTATCTGAATTAGACTTTTTATTAATGAAAAACTGGAAATATAGTTTTACTGTCGCGAAGCTCAAAAAAGAAGCTGGATAAAGCCATTTACTACGTAAAACCGAAAATGTATTTTAATACAGAGACTGGACATCTTAAGACTTCTATCATGGTCTTTGGGTTTTGGATGCAGTTCAATAGTCACTTTGTTGAAATTTATTTTGAAACTTTTCAAATGCTTACAGACAAAACTTGCAAAATTTGAAATAATAATTGTTACACAAAAGTTAAAGCTGGTGTAAAATATGGGAAAGATACTGCTGCATTATTTGAATATTTCTTACAAAATATATTGGTGTACCTTTAAATTGCCTACTGAGAAATATATTCATTTGTATGTAATGTAAAATAGTGAATGATGGAAAAGTCTTGGTTTAATGACACAAATATTTCGGTTTCGGTCGGTTGCCTGATTTGGAATTCTCGTTTCACCACTGAGTCTTCTAATACTGCTATCCACTTTACTTTTTTTACTGTCGAATCTGAATAATGGTAGAACTGATAAATTTGTCCTAACAACCTGCTATTTTAGACAGAGCTTAGTCCAGACTCTAAATAACTCTGAAAAGGAACTAATTTCCGAATTGAGGATTCTAATTTAGTTCAGTAGCAACGTAAATGCATGGATTCGATTACGCACTGAATTTTGAATTACCGATGTTAAGGTGCTTTAATTAAATTCCCAATGCCATTAATTAAACCATTGATTATTTATTGACTCTACATGCAATCTATTTTAGTAATTATGGGAGTTTACCGAGCTTCAGCTTTACTTTTTAAAATCTAAAATAGTAATTTTTACATTTTCGTGCCGTCCAGCCGGTGTAGTGGTTAGTGACATTTACTGCCGAAGCGATGAGGTCGGGTTTGAAGGCTTGGTTGCAGCTGTCCATCTCTTCATAGGAGGCAACCCTGGCCACCTATTAGGTGCTTCCATAATGAAATGGCCACCATTTCTAGCCCTTGTAGTGGCGGAAGGCTATGGTTATTAAATAAATCTTTAATTAAGAATAACATCCCCTTCTTGTCAAGGACAACATCATTCCAGAGTATATCGACATTTATAATGGACAGCATCTATAACGTACTAAGGAGAAATTTATATTCGAAATTTTATTTTATAGATCCCCGAGATTTCTTATTGCTACATATATTTGCAAATTAAACTGCAGTTCGATGACATTTCCCACTTTTTGGAGGCTAATAAAAGGATTATGCTTAATTCAGCATTAGCTTCAAAATGACTAAGCTTTGCAAGACGTAACAAAGACTAAATTTGGAGTGTTTCGTATGTTGCAGTGCCAAAATGTATCCATGTCAGAAGACATATTGTGCCACAGAAGGTATTCATAATCAAGGCCAATTTGATAAGCAGTGGTTCTTTACTGAAAAAAAACCTAGCATATTTCTTTAAGAAGCTCAGTGACATTATATATGTTCAAAATAAAAAGTCCTTAACAGCTGACCAAATAAAATAATACGTAATAATATTATAAGTCGTAAGCTGAAAATGTTAAATAAATAAATTTAACATTTCGTTAAACTAAATTTCCTATTGGTACCGGACAAAATAAATAAGAAATTGAAACTGCCAGCTCTTTGAAACTGATGACTGATATAAAACCGAACTTATTTCGATAAATACATATCTCTAAAAGAAATTAAATTTATTAAAACTTCAAATTAATTAATTTTTAACCTGAAACTAAAGGGAGATAAATCTTCTCTCGTGCCGTGAATAAATATTTAGGCATATATTTATGAGGTTCACTTATTTAAATCTAAAGTTCTAACTCCGAACCCCACGAACACTTAACAAGCGAATAAGTGTGTGAACAGAATACGTAAGACTTGAGAAGGGTTTAAAACCCTTTATTTTTCAATATATTTACAATTAGTTCCGGCTTGGAATTTTACATCAAGCCGTCACTCGGGACTGAACTTAAATACTAATAATTTGATCTAAAATTAACTTAAGTAAAGCTCTTAAGGAATATAGCCGAAGCTATCAGAATCTAACTAGTTGGCCCTTAAATATTAGTTAAATCGCTGAAGCCTAGCAAGGGCCTAAGATATGGCCGAGCGTAATAATAGCTAAGAGAGATGTAGCCAGAAGCCAAACGTGCGCTAGTCAGGAAATCAGACTCTCTCTCTTGAAGTCGGTTAAGTCACGACGTAAATAGTACCCATTCTCATTTGCATTATCAGCGTTTCTGAAATTACATTCTGGCAGGAAATTGTAAGCTGAAATTAGAATAAGATAGGAAAGATACAAAACTTAAAATAACTATTAATTAACATAATGCTTACATACTTTTCAATAAAAATTAAAACTGCAATTCATTACCAATTTCTATAAATATGTTATCTCCAATAAATATGTATACTTAATGGTTTATTCTCCTGAAAACCGATACTAAATCCCCAAGAAAAAATACACAATCGTTTTTAATTCTCTAGAGATATCCATAAATTCATTTCTAGAAATCCGAAATCCATTAGTACAAAAACACAAAACAGAGAAAAAAATAACCATGCACCATCAATCAATCATTTCACAATAACGATAATAATTCAATAAATTGAATTACATTTTAACTAATTCAACGACAACCTGTAGTAAGCAAAATTTGTAGTAAATACCCAGTTGAGAATATTTACTGCGTATGTTTTAACTTTTAAAAGCCCAGATTCAAGTAGTTCTCCAAAAATCTATAACATTTCGTATCAAAATAATGGAATGATAAATATCACACGTAAAAATGACATTCAAGTTTTAATATTGAAAGACACTTATTAATTTTCTATAGACTGAAATAAAGATTCAGGTATTTGGGATAACTGGACAGGTCCCCACAGCATTTCTTCTTAAAGTAGATCACAGTCATTTCTGTTCAGTGATATACAACTTTCAATATTTAAATAACTACACAAACTATAACAGTAAACTATTAAAATTATTAGTTTTGCTTAAGAGATGCTGAAGATTACATATTCGTTTCTTTTCGAAATTTCAATTAACATTTTAATTTTCCTTTCATTTAACTGAAATTAACTTGAAAATTAAAAAGGCATTTTCTTCACCTAAAATGATCATAAAGAAATTGAGAATACAACTGATGATCAGTTAAAAAGCGCATATAAGAATCTTATTATACAATTAACACAATACGCTTTCCAAACCAGTCCTGGAATATTAAATAACGTTTGGCCCATCGTGTTCAAAATTTCAAGAGAAACTATGATCACAATTTCCTGCGTAGCTGTTAGCCTGTAACCTCCTCGCCTTGTTACTGTATAAACCTTGCATAACATATGGCCTGTACTTCTTTATCACCTTATGTTACCAACCATCAAAAATGCTAGAAAAGTATGGTTTTCTATCTCTCAGAGCCGAGCTCAGATGAGAGTGCATAGTTTCGTAACGGCCGGGCAGACTATGAAGGTAAGTCGCAGCAACATACATATTCTTCTGGAAAGTGGACTCGCGGAACTATCGGCCTAGATCCTTAATGAAGGCAAAAGCCTCACTTCTCTTTTCTGTTCTTAAATGTTTGAAATTTAGACAAAATCTGTTCTCTGCCTTCATAAGAGGAAACTCTGTGTCTCCATTCAAAGAATGTTATTGATTGAACAATAAAATGAATGCTTTGACCAATTCATAGTAAAAATATTTGAGTTTTAACCAATCGAAGGAACTGCTGTCGACAATGCCTGCCACTTGACCTCCAGCAAAACGAGTCAGTAACATTCGGGTGAACGACTTTTACACCTCCCTCCATCTTTCGAAGCGGGAAAAATTCACATCATGACATTTTCTGTCCCAATTGAGCAGCGAAAATTAAAAGACAGTCACTTCTGTACCCTGACCATCGTATAACTTATTTCTAGCTTTTATACATCTAAAATAGAGGTACGGAAAACTCCCTGTTTTCTCCTGCCTTGAGAAACTATAGGAAAGGCTGCAAATAACGACTGAGGCTTTAACTGCCAAAAATTAAATCCTTGATACAGTACTTCAAACAATTTGATTTGAATTAAAATGAATCCTTAATACGCAATAAAATTAATTGACACGTAATTAAAATTCGTGGAGCAATGTAAGTGTTCAAAATAAAAATGCCTTAACACATACTCAGATCGAAAAATGCGTAAGCACCGAGCAAATAACATGATGCTTTCATCACTATTCTTCATATTTATAGCATGTGAAGCATTTTGTACGTAACTAACGGCTTTACTCCGAATTCGCTCAACAGCGTCAGTTCTCTTCCCAGCTAAGAAGATGGAAAGTATTTCTTTACTCTTTTCTCACTGACTGGATCACCTACACGGTAGATTTCCATTTTGTATTTATGTTCAAAGTACACTGATTAATGTGAGTCACGCAAGTATTGGTCTCTTTGAACAGGGGGTTCTCCTATAGGAATTTTTAAGAGAGAAACTTATATTGAGGGCCCTCATTTGAGAGGATGTGGCGCATGACTATAAATTTGAAATTGTGTAAAAAGAATTATTATTTGTGATTCCTTCGTATAGTAAATCCTCATAAATTACTTTTAATGCGCCGTTTTGCATTGCATCATTGATTGTATTTCGTATCAGCAATAAAACCAAACGAGTTGCGCGTTGTTGTGTCTTCTCTAATTCTGCTTTCGCATGTTCTCCATATTCCAGAATTATTCCGTATCTGCATTGAATGAATTGTTAAAATCTAAACAATTGTATTTCTGAAATTCTCTCATTTCTGTAAGTATAGCAGTAGAACATATATCTTAGACTGTATCATTGCAGCTTTGATTTTCTGTTTCTAATAATGTTTAAATAGATTAAAATACTTTAGCAAGCATTTAATTTTGATTAATTATGTAAAGAAATAATCGACTGTGATAAAGCAAAGGAGTGCCTTGTAAAAGTGGCTCTTGAAAAACATTCGGTAAGGAAATTAATTCACTAACATTTGAGCTACGCACGTGGGGAGGGAAAAAAACTGAAAAACTACTTTTCGAGCTAGCCAAGGCCTTGCAATTACATGATTCATAGTTTGCATTAGCGTATTGTAGCAAAATAAAAAAATATATCTGGGTCTTTAACAGTTTGTCTTCGTGGAGATCTTTATGAGACAATTCGCACGTGCTTTGTAAATCTATGTTGATATTTATAGCGCATTGTGGAATTCTTTATTTGCTAATCTGAGAAATTAGTTTGCAAATAAAGAATTTTGTTTCCTGAATGCTACCAGATATTTTATAAAAAACTGTACACTTATTCGGCTGAATATATATAAAAATATCTTGCAAATTTTTCTAAAATCTGAAAATTGCTATTCAGTATTAAACTTTTAACCTCAAAAATAAGGAAAAACTTGCGAAAGAAAAATTTCAAGTTCGTTTTTCCCAGGACTACGTTCTGTTAAAACGATTTTATTTTTATTGCCTTTATCATTCTTTCTGCTATGTTCAAGTTTCTTTCATACATTGTTTAAGTAAAAACCAATTCAAAGCATGTTTTAAAGAAAGTAATTTGGTGCAGACTTTGAAGTCTGAAGCAGACACAGAACGACTTTTGTGCCGTCCTTCTCTTTTTAATGATGTACTTCTGAAGTTCGAAATTTCTTTCTATTTTTGACAGTTTCACATATGGTCTTTCTTCAACAGAGATGAAAACATATTCTGAAGTAGAGGATTCTCATTCCTATTTTTTCATTTAAAAGGCTCCTTTATACATATTCTGTCAAAATGGAACTTATTTAGAGTTTCGTCTTAGGAACAAATAAGAAGTTTTACTCTTAAGCTAATAGAAGTCGAATTGCTTAATTACGTGATTTAACAAATAAAGAAATCAGTAATTTAATGTTATTATTAATTTTAATTGGTACCTTTTTATTCATAGAGTTAATTCAATTCCTTTGTGCCATTATCATTTTTAAAATGAGCATAAATGTCTTTCATTGTCATTTGAAGTAATAGTTTTATCAAAGAAAAAATAATTACTGAAAAAAAATCATTACTTTCAATGTACTCTCAAGTGAGTGATACCAAATAAGAATTTTTCACGCTTAAAACACATTTTTCTTCTCTCAGTCCATAGTAACAGTCCTGCAACTTGACAGCTGTCTGCTTATGGAAGGGATGCTTCGCAGAGGACTCGTTAAGGAATACTGTCTGGTATTCACGTTACATATGTGGAAAATCACGGAAACTAACCACACAGCCGTTATTTTTGCATGGGTTAGAATCCAGGTTGAACTACCAGTATTCAACGGTATTAAACACTCGACCACTGGTAGGACTTTAGCAGGAAATTAAATTTTCGTATACTCGCTAACTAAATACCGTTAGTGAAATTACGCTGATTTACCTTTGTTTTTAAGTCTTGCTTTTAACGCGTCTTAACTCCATTCAACTTGCACTTGCTTGTTTTGAAACTTCCCGAAATTCAGAAAAAACAAATAAACACAAGAAATTCCTGTAAATGTTTCGGAAATGCCATTTATTTCTTAGGCGCAACAAGGAAAGAAACAAGAGAAAATATTGAAAAGATATTCCATTCCTAATTTAAATTAAAAGATGTTCAAAATCTGAATTTTGGATGACCAAATACTGCACTTTCAAACGCAGCAAGCTGCATTGGGGTTAAACGTAAATACAGAATCATTAATTGCATTTTACTGATGGATGAGAGCCTTAAGAATTTCAAATGGACCTGAAAACTGTCTAAAGATTTAATCTTGAGATTTTAAGGACAATATATCAGTGCAATTAAGTCACTGTGAGAGCATCACAAATAGCTTAAAGAACATTTAAAATTTCAATGCGTAATAGCGATATTGATTTTTTATTTACACTGACCTTCTATATGAAGCATACAATCAAGAAATGATGACAAATCTTCTCTTAAGAATCTATTCTTCGTTAGAACTGAAAGAAATTGTTATTCATAAATAAATATGCACTATAACCACTAAAAGCAACCAATGAATTCTTTCAGTATATTGCATACATGAGCGCTTACTTAAGCAGTAATAAGTCTGTTTGAAAATAAGCGTCCTTAATTTAACATGATTTGTTGAACATTTTCATTCTCCAGTACTCCTAAAATTAGCATATAAACATCCGTAAAGAGAATGATTAATTGAGAGAGACTAAATATATTTAAATTGCAGAGCATTTCCTTTCCTTTGAATTTGAGTTTAAGAGAATATAACGAATATTTATGGGTGCCATTTGGCAGACTGGAAAGAAACAAGTAATATGAGCAGCCCAAGTTTACTTCTAGTCCAAGATACAGATAAACCCTCGATAAGTCTATTGCTTTCTCCTTCGGGTGAAACAGGTAGTATATCAACTACGTTTCTTTGTAATTTGATCTCAAATTCTGGAGAATTTCGAGATTGATTCTATTGCATTTCACTTAGTACTGCGCTTCCATAGAAGACCTATATATAGATTTTCTTATACATGCAAGACTGTAAGAGCTGAGTTTACTTTTATGCTTTAGGAAGATATATATATATTGGCATAGTTGACTGCAGAAAAATAATTAGCAGTGGTGTAGTAGTAGTGGATAGTAGTAAATGCTCTTATTAGTATTTACTTAAACACTTTTACATTTAACATTCGATTAGCATATCTGCAACGCAAAAAAATCATTGCAAGGAAATAAACGCTTATATTGTAACGAACATAAATTCCGTATAAAACATAAGTATTTAGTGGTTTGTACTAGTCAAATAATGAATGAGTAACTAATACATAAGTACCCAAAACTGGGGTCGTATTAGTGATATAAAGATCTTTTTTTACGAAATTTTAGTTTTGGTAATTTTTACATTAATGAAAATATTTTCGAACTAAATATAATCTGATACAATAAAATTCGATTTGTTTGATACACACTTGAGAGTTATGACGTTGTAGTTAGGTATCAATCTAATAACAGTATAATTTTTATTTATTGGACAGTTATGTTCAGACGTTTTTCGGTAAAGTTAGTAAATTCCATGCAAAATTTTAAAATAGATTTTTCGGATTGATATGTTTCGCCTGTGATTACTAAAACCCCTTGTCAGTTCCACAGGTGTAGTCTATATGACGGTTTATTTTGAGATTAATAATTAGAATGTATTCATTACATTCAATCTTTACCTTACTCCGATAATTATCTACCGTGATTACGAACTTTTATTTTGTATGATGTTTCTTAAAACGCAATCAGTATCATTTATTTATCACGTGTGTTTTCATTCAAAATGTTTTGCCGAGTCTAGTTTCTTTGTAACGAGCTTTATGTAGTATATCTATTACTTAAAAATTTTAAGCACTCAACTGGACGACTACAGATTATAATGCTTAATTATGATATCTGCTTTTAAACTCTAACGTAGCTGGAATTCTTCCTTGTCAATGTTACTTTCGAATCGAGCAAATTAGCGGTTTTATTAAACAACATCGTGTTGCCATAGTAACTTGAAAATACTGAGCATTTCGAAGAATTACCGAGCTTCGAGTAAAAAAGATTACATAAATAAAAGCAAATATCATACACTCTAAGAAAAAAGCTCCTGACATGAAACTGCACTGAAAGCTTTTGAAAAATTAATTACTTATTCGGAATTTTCTTTCCAAACATGGTGTTGAAAGACCGAGTATCATAGTATCAAGAACCTATTAAAGTATTCAAGGACTTCCATTCGTTCTTTCACCTGCATAATCAAATGTAAGAAATAAATAATAAATGTTTAGTTAAATATTTAATTTCCTTACGAGGAATATAAATGTAGAATATTTCTGGGCTTAATTTTTAATATTAATCACTTATCCTTTTGAAGTACTTCAAAGAAGTTCAGGAAAAATACTTATACATATTGAATCAGCAGGACCGTATACAAACAAAATTTGATGATTAATTTGTAAATTTTTATCTCTTATATGTATATCAGCAGACGGAAAATAGATTTATTACTTGTGATATCTTTTGGGGGACAGTTTGCAATTTTTTAATGAAACGAAGCACATCAAAATCGGAAACTTTAACCACGGGTACTGAAGTATCATTTCACCTCTAAAAGTACTTTTTAATCTGTATTTCACGAAGCACAGAAAATTGTTTATTTTCTTTTTTACACAGTTTCATCATGCGTTTAAATGTCCACTGTGTGCTGATATCGTTAGGAAAATTACACTGAAAACCAATACCCGTAACACCATTGCATTTACTCGTACGTCAAAAAGGGTAGCTTTTTAAAGAACAGAACCATATATTTCTCTCTACTGTTATTTATTATTTTTTTAGGAAGTGTGTGTTTCTGGATACTAGTAGTTGATAAAAGCAGTTTATGCTACATAATCAAAAGCAACAAAACAGTTCCCTAGTTAATTTTTTTTTAAAATTAGATAATGCCTCAACTTAAAAAAACCCCTCATTTTTAAAACATGAGCAAATATTAGTTTTCCGATTTTGGAATTTAATTGGAACTTTTCATACAGTATTTGATCAATAAGTAATAATAAAGAGAGTATAACCTCATGTATATAAAAAAGTATCTTGTATAAAAATACTGAAACATTTATTAGTATTTAGGAACATTTATTACTTGATGCAAATTATTATCATGCTATGCTGTTTGTTGCAAATCAGTTAAATGAAACAGAAATTTAAAGTATAAAAAGACCGAGAAACGCAGTTAATTAAATACGTTCTAATAAAATACTTTACGTAGGTTTAGAAAGAAAAAACAAATGCTCCCTCTTTTCTGTTTTGCGATTTGAAATAGGAAGTGCTGAACTCATTTTCACACTTCGTTGACAAATGAAGAAAATTGGTTGCCGTATAAAGACGTATAATCTGAAAGAAGTTTTCCGGTTGTTCTTTCTCTAAAGAGATGACGTATGGCAAAACTAGTAGGTAGTAAACTCGGAATATAAATAAGTTCATTTATCGTTTAAATGTTATCAAGATAATCAAAAAATATACATTTGGAATACTTTTAAGGCTACAAATGTGCTTACGAAGTTTCCACAAAGTGTTATTCTAACTCATAATTAGCACAAAGTATGGAGACTTTAAAAGTAGTTTGTAAATTGCTAATTACCTACCCTCAAATCAGGATTATATTTATTGTACGCCCAAAGCCTCCTTTAAAGCAAGTGGAGATTTTGATCGGATCAATTCAAAATGATCAATAAACGCAAGACTTTAAATTAAGCGTTTATGTAATTTTGGTGCAAAGTAAATCATAACAAATATAAGAATATTCTCCTGGCACCCGAAATGCAAATCAAATCAAACGGATCTCATTTTAACGCATTTACACTAGATTATATTAGAATTTTAATACAATCGAGACAAAGTCATTTTAATGAAACAAGGGATTTGAATTAGACTAGCTATTGGGTCTGCTGAGGATGTAATTCAATTGAGAAACTTTAGCACTCACAGATGGGAGATCCTAGACCCTGTTTCGAGATTGTACTTTAATTTTGTACTTGACAATACATTTTTTGTAGTGAAAAAGCTCTCACTGCCATTTATTTTAGCTAGATTTCTCCATTGCATTTCATAAACACAGCTAAGGAAATGCACATACTCTGTTTATAACGTCATTCTTCTTTCTCGCACCAGTGAATATGAAAATCCTCAGGAAAATAGGTTTATTAAAATTCAAACTGGTTTGGTTATAATCAGACATGCGAGTTTCGAAATATTCCTCTTATGCTATTGCAAGCCTTAACCAAAATGTAGGTTTGTTAGTTAAGCAACAAAGGTGCAAATGCAGTGAACTGTTACTTAATCTGTTTGGGTGCGATAGTATTTGAATCTATAGTTTAAAGAAGACAATAAGCGCCGAAACTGAGAAACTGGTTTTTAGTTTTACATTCATCTTTTGGCTCCAATACACACACTAATTAAAAGACAGAGATAAAAAAATCCTTTAGGGCTTAAAGGAGCTTAGTTAAAGCGAATAAAATTCATTTGAAAGAAGAAATTTAAGGTGTTTTCGTCTTGTTCTCAAAAACAGTTGTGGATTAATTTCTTTCTTCAAATTGCAAATTCAATTAAAACTGGAGCAATTTATGGTTTTTGTATGTAGCTTAAATTTTTAAAGAATAATATTTCAGTCACGCACTTAAAAGTTTTCTGAAATAGTTGTAGCGGAATTTGATTTATGAGTTGTTTATCAGAGATAACTATGAAGTCTGAGATAAATTTCTTACACCATCATGATTATTAATTGGAATTAAGAAAAAAATTAACTACCAGATTTTAATTACTTTTAGGCAGAAGTACTGTTATTTTTCATCTGACATAAAAAAAGCTTTCTTTATTTCTTATGGTACTGAAACGTTTATTAAGAAAGGAAAAATATAAATATAAGAAACCTGATTTGCATTTCTTGTTATGGTTTTACGTATGGCGATAGCCAAACACATCGAAGACTAATAAAATATTCATAAAATGATTAATTTATGATTGATTTAGGAGTACTTGATTATGAAATAAATATATCTAACTTCTAAGTACTTCACTCTAGAAATGAAATTATGAGTATATTCTGAGATTAAAACTAATAAACTTCGACTCTTAGAATCCCTTTAAATATTAAAGAATATAATGATTTATTAAAGATTAATATTAAATATCAAAATTTAACCATGCATAGAAAAATTTGCAATTTCTTCTCTTTTATATCATTGTCAATATATGTGTATTATACATGAAAAGTAAAAAAGCCAAAGCATGAAAGAAAAGAAAATAAACCCCATCATATTTTTAAGGCTGAGTTAATGTAGAAATTAATTACTAAAATATCAAATAAATCTAGATCGAAAAATAACTAAAGAAAGATATGCTTGGAGTAACATAAAATAGTAAAAAATAAATGTTTTAACATAACTTATCTCAAATTTATTTTAAACTATTCCATAACTACGCTCCCTTTGTTCACTTTCAAACAAATTAAACTATTAAGGGCTAAATTGTTTTCGTATACTTAACGTTTTGTTAATCTTATTTAGAGTATGATGTCTTCGTTGAGACTAAAACGGAAAAGGTGTTGGTCTAGGGTGTAGGATATTGATTACGACATTGGTTTAAATGTATATTAGATATTGATGAGTGAATTTAGAAATATGGGAATTTAACGTCTATGGATTGGAAGCGCTTTTCGAGATCTAAAGGTGTTTCTTGAACAGAATCATGAACCTAACGTATGGGTAAAGTTTCAGATATGGTTTACACTGCATCTTTCAAATAAGAACATGCAATGACATGAATAACTTTTATATAAAATTCTAGTTCGTTGAATACTGCATGCTATAATATGCGTGACCCATAATTAAATTTATTGCTGACTCTTTTTTGGGCTCAGAAGTGAACGAGCCATAAAGCCCCTAAGCACTGGTAGTTCGACCCCAGCTGGTTTGATTTGTTTTATTTGTTCATGATAACGTCCTCGAAGGCTAGCTGCCTAAATCAAGGAATACCTTTTTGGAGGATTTTCTAAGGGGAAGTGGCTCATGTGCACGTCACACATGGAGAAAATCGCAAACACCCTTATGGAGAGGCTCGTTTACGGAGATTCTGACACCGGACCAAACTATCAGTGTTCAGTGACTTTACCTCTAGGCTCCTGGCGTGCTTGAATAGGCTTCTAATTCCGTCAAACGGGCTGGCTGTACGGATGGTTTCGCAGTTTTCTTCCTGTGTAACGTGGATACTAGCCGCCTTCCCTTAGTATGTTCTCCGCGAAGGCATCTCACCCCTTAGGCAAATACCCCTCGTGTGATTTGCCGTAATCAAATAAATCAGACCAACCATCTTTACTAGGAGCTATTTATACATTAAGGAAATTTACTACTTGTATTCACATATACGCAACTACTTGGTGAAGTTGCGAGAATTGAGGTCACTTCTGCATTCTAATGAGACTTGAATGTACGCAATGAAACAAAAAACATTTGAATATTTTTAAAGCCACCGAAGATATTTATAAGTTATTACGCTACTAATTTTACTATTACTTGATTACACTGAGTATATTAAATTAATCTTAATACATTTTATTTCTAAACTAGCATGTAATGATAAAATATGTGATAGCAAATAAAATAACTGTTGTTTACAATTTTCAAATCCTTTCAAATGAGTCACCAATTTTTAAGATCCAAAAATGGCATAAAGCTATTAAAATGCACAAATTTTGAATATTCAAACAAAATATACAACTTATACTATTTTATTAATACAACTTCATCATGGAATATTTTCTTTCACTTTCTAGACAGACGAAAGAGTGAATGATAACTATGACAAGTGTATGTAACCCATTTGCATTAGAGATCACTTTATGGAAGAATTCATGCAACAAATTATATCATATTTAATTTGAGTTACCCTGCCACATATTCAACAGGACTATAGTCTCATTCGTTATATAGCGTGTTAAGACAGTTTGGTAGCTTTCAATAAGTGTTTGAGGGGAAAAAATCTAAAGAAACAACCCAGCTATGTTTAACTAGTTAACACATAAAATAACAAGAACGCTTTTGGCTAAGACTTGACAGCGCAGATGTAACAAATCATGCTGAAGTATATTGCAGTCAAACAAATTGGACTAAATTTAAGTTAGATTAACAGAAAGATTGAATTCTGTGAGAAACAATTTTCTAGTTACGAATCTCACGGCTATAGACTAAGTCTAATTTTTCATGAGTTTAAGCTACCATTCAAAATTGATATTGAGTAAATTTATTAAAGTAAATAAATTTTTATTTATTAGGCTATTCGCTAGTAGCCTAACGAACGACATTACGGCCTGTAAGGAAACACCTTTAAAACAAAATAGGGGCAAAGACAATTCTTCGAATTAACTGATTTGTTATTCTACTTATTATAGAGTGATGAAAAACAAAAGGAGCAAAGAATCATAAGTTATTTTAGAAGCAATTGAGGAAAAATGATTTAAACTAAAGTCAGTCACAAAAGTTTTATGGATATGGAATGAAAAAAATAACATTTTCTTCCTAAATTCCTGAAATGCCTATGTTTATGAATTGCTGACATTCATTTCGTCAGTTGAAGAATTGAAAAATTATTCTAAATATATCTGTCAGAAGAAAGTTTGGATATAAGAGATAAACTATGCCGAGCAGATGAAAATATAAGAAATGAGAATTTAAAAAAAAAGTTTTGTTTTTCTGTTTTGTGATCTCAGGTAAGAAACCTCTGACAGTAGCAATTGTTCTTAAAAAAATTAAGTTCCCGAGATAGAAGAAGATGCGATGTAGTTATTGAGTATTTGAGACGGAATAAAATCATACAAACAAAATCTTCGAAAGAAACGAAAAAACAAAGAAGAAAAGAATAAACGCAACGAAAAAAAAGAGTAAAACAGAGTTTAGACGGCAAATAGACGGAATTTTTCTGTACTCTGCACGTTTGCTTCTTCGGCCCCTCTCTGTGTTAAGAAATCAAAGGTATATGAACTGAAGGAACTGGCAAAAGCTACCATCTCATGCCACGGATCAAGTGGTTAAAATCTTGTACGCTTAGAAATAAGACACGTGATTCTTCTACTCCAAACAATCGTAACAGATTAACTGTTATATTGTTTTCTTTCTCTTTTTAGTCACATATTAAACATATTTTACTTAATTTTGTTTCACCAAATAACGCAGGATTCGAGTTTATTACGAGCAACAGTTAAAATTTGAGAGAGGTCGTATCATTGGATTGAAAGAGGTAGGTTTAGCAAATCGGAAAATCGCTCGTCATATGAGTCGAAGCGATGCGGCGATTAGAAGATGCTGACAAGAATGGGTGGACAATGGCAGACTTCAGCCTCATGATGGTAGCGGTTGACTTAGGGCCACAACAGTTTGGGAGGACATAGTGTTTGTCAGATCAGCTGGCACAGCGCCTGATTCATCGCTATCAACCATCCGGCATTCGACCCGCACACGAGTGTCCACCATGACCATTCACAGGCGGCTGATAGCGAAATCTACGTTCGTACCGACCGTTACGCCACCTGCCACTCACGCCTGCACATTGTTGAACCAGATTACAGTAGTGCTTGGCTCGATCAGGTTGCAATGATGCTGACTGGGGACGTATAGTCTTTAGCAACGAATCCCGCTTCCAACTGTGTCGTGACGATCATCGAAGACGTGTCTGGAGAAGACCAGAGCAGAGTGTCGATCCTGCTTTCACTATTGCATGCCAGACAGGCCTTTAACCAGGAGTTATGGTCTGGGGGCATTTCTCTTGATAGGCGGATCCTTTTGGTCACCTTTAGAGGCACACTTACAGCACAGCGGTACGTCGACGATATTCTGAGACTTGTATTTCTACCGTTCCTTTTGCAGTAATCTGGTCTTATGTTTCAGCAAGATAATGCCAGATCACATACGGCACGTGTTGCTATGAACTGTGTTACAGCTTGTCAAACACTTCCTTGGCCAGCCAGATAGCCATAACTTTCTCCCATCGAGCATGTCTAGAACATGATGGGAAGGTGTCTGCATCTACCAGGGAATGCTGATGACCTAGTTTGATAATTGGAGGAAATTTGGCAAGAAATATCGCAGGAGACCTTCCGGGAGTTTTATCAGTCTATGCCACGCAGTGTGGCAGCTTGCATCCAGGCTAAAGGTGGGTTAACACTTTTTTGAGCTCATAATTTTGTAAGTATAAAACTGTGAAATAAATTATTTAATTGTTCTGAAATTTTAATCATTTTCTGTTCTGTACATTATCTTTCTATCCACCAATTTTTGTCTCCATCGAGCAAATCCTTCTCTGGTGCGCCGATTTTTTTTTGGTTATAGAGTGTATATATATTATGACCAAAGCCCGAAGTTGGCCACTTCTTGAACTTGTAAACCGGCCGGTCATAGTTCGAAATATACAATTCAACCGTTACATTAAGCTTAAGCCTAAGACTTCCAGATTTCGCAGCAGAAATTGATTATAGTTAGTGAATTAACTTTATTTCGATTTTAATGATTTGTCAAGAAACTGTTGTTCCTGGTTGATAAAAAATATATTTCCTATTTAATTGTGCAACTTCTGAAAGCGACATTTACATGTCTTTTCAATAGCGTCATCATTAGTGCACAATTAGAAAACCCTCTGAAGATTTTTTTTGCATCACAAAAGTAACATAAGGTAAAATAAATTAAAAAATATTAAATAAGTAAATAAACAAAAGAAGAGTTTCAATGGATTTATAGATAAATGGTGACAAATAACGTAAATTGAACTTCATTTTCTGGAAACTAAAGGGTACGGGATTGTAATCTGAAGATTTTGGGACGTTATGAATTGCAATTTTAATTCAATCGGTATTGTCACAAAACATATATCCTATTATTAATTTGGTTTCAGCAACTACATCAGCTATATATACTGCTAAGATATTAAAATTTCATAACGTAAATATATTTCATTAAAAATGTTTCTGTTATGTCTCTGCGGTAAGCTTAATCTTATTTGACTTCACTGATGAATTTATTTATAGTTGGAAAACTGTTGTTATTAAGGATTATATTACGTTAACGAACAGACAATATTCTTACTGCAATAGCTATCATTGTAATTAATATATCGCATTTTCGTGAATCAAATTAAACCTCAGAGAGCAATTTATTATTCTCTTCTGTGAAACTATAATGTACATTAAATAATATTTATTGTTCAGTTAAATGCATTTTATCTGGAGGCCTGAAGTGCATTTAAAAATTTTTGTGTTATGAGTCATATTTTATAATGAATAAATGTTTAGTTATAATTCAGATTTACTTAAAGGGCACAACCAGCTTATAGAAAAAAAACTGTGAATGAATTTCTGGTCGAAACCTATTAAATTGTTGACTGTTTGTAGCTTATTTTAACCAATGTACACTGCGAAAATAATAGTAATAATAATAGTAAAAGGACAGTTCTATTTCTCCCGTTCCTACTGGGCCGATTGACGGAATTCAAATTGCGTTTTTCATGTCTCAAAAGCGCGATTTAGGATATGTATTAGATTTATATATAGCATTATTCTAATATGGGTATTTTGACACAAAATGGGACTCTCAAAAGACATGCCGATTTGTTTTCCATATTTCGATTCTACGACTCAAATTATGGCAAACTGCCAAGTTTTGTAAAAATTGCACGAGTAGTTTTTTAAAAAATTAGGTCCTCAATGTTAATTGAATTTGATATATATTTATCAATATCTCTTTTTCTTTATTAAACTTATTTGATTCTTCCTTTTACATTTTGAAATTGAGGTTCAATCCAAGTAAAGTTCGCCTAATTTTATCATTTATTTTTAAAATTTGTATTTTAAAAAACTTTTTATAAATTTTTGTAAACAATTTTGAATTATAACCTATAAAAGTTTTACCAACATCTTAAAATAGACGTATTTCTAAGCATACCTGCAAAAAATTAGAGTTTTTATTCAAAATTTCCTAAGATATACGTGGATTTACATTTTGGCGCTTTTTGAAGTTTGACATATTCGTTATAAGCGATAATCACGCCAAATGTGGTTTACGCACTTTGTTAAAATTATTTGAAAGTATGAAAGATGACCATTCTACCGCTCGTGTACAATTAAAAAAAGGCAAAGAAAATAGGTTATTATAAATTAAGAAGTTCGCTAAGTGAATTATTCTAGGCGCAAACTGAAAAAAAAATGCGCCAATATAAATTTTTGAATTTCTCTGTAAATTTTGCACCAGAGTTTACAAAATATAATATCCAGGCATAATTTGAATAGTAGAATCGAAATATGGAAAAAATTGGCGTGTCATTTCAGAAAGAGTCCGATTTTGTGTCAAATTACCTATGTTAGAACAATGCTATATATAAATCTAATACACCTCCTAAGTCGTGCTTTCGAGACATAAAAAGCGCAATCTGAATTTTGTCAATCAGCCCAGTACAGCGGGAGATATAGAACTGTCTCCTTTTTTTTTATTCCAAAGTTGCAATTTGCCCAGAAAGACTATTAATTTCGTTTTGGCATTTTGCGTTGGCATTTTGCACTACAAGCGTTATTTCACTTTTCAAATTGTTGCCCCTAACTATTATCGCCCTGTATTATATTTAAAGAAATTAAATACTGAAGAATCTGCTTAAATGTATGTATGTTTCTCGCATTGTCATAAAACAACGGTACCTAGAGCCATCCAGTTTTTAATAACGTACGTTTCCACCCGAATATGGGCATCTGGAAGCTCAAATTTGGAATTTGTTTTATTATCGATTTCATATTTTGTGAAACTAATGAATTTTTGATTAACAAATTGAAGGATTTCAAAGCGAGCAATGGCAACGTTGTACAGAAAAAAACATTTTTATCTCAAGCGCGCAAGACTGTGTGTTGGAAATTCTAAAGTTATGCTAATTTTAAAATTATTTTCTGATATTTCTCTTGAACTGAATTTTATGGTTTAAGTGCAAAGAACATGGTATTTAATAAATATGGGTAACACACAAAATATTACACAAACGCCGCTTTGGACTTAATTTAAACTCTGAAACCTTTCAGATTTTTTTTTCGCACGGTACATGTACATGTTAGTAAATTAGCAAATAGATTTATGGATAAACTATCAGTGTGAATATGTTTCATACAAATAGTAATAGTAATTTTTAATATTTTAGCTTAGTAGTTGGATAAATTTTTCTATGCCTTGGGGTGCCTAATGCCAGTATTTATGGAATAGAGAAACGCGAATCTAAATGATCTCAAAGAGGAGGAAGTACACTCGTCGCATATTCAGTTAATAATGTAAATTACTGATTAATTTTTCTACCTGTATTAAACCAGAAACTAGGTTGCGTGTTTTATTATCGTACAAGCAATCATTAATTAATAAAAACCGGTATGTGCAAAAGAAAATTAAAATATATTTCCGCGTTTTTCGTAGCATCTTCTTTCATCCAATAACTAATACAACAATGAGGAGATTATACATAATTATTCTGAGCAGAATACAGAATCGTTATAATTACGAAAATTTTTCTTGTGAAGAGAAGTTTTTTATGCACTATCTCTGTATCCATGTATGCTTTATTTTTTAATTACACCACTATGGTTACACTTACGTTTTTCAGAAACTGTGGAGTGTGTATGTACATATGTGTGTGCGGGTGTGTAATTCCATCTTGTTTAGAAAATAATTAGAATATCTTGATCTTTTATATTCTTTACGCTTAAAATGTTTATTTTGTGTTAAGCGTTATGATTATCGTGATCTACGGCTAGCTATTCTAATGAATGCAATAAGTAATATATTGTATCTTATATAGATTTAAGGAAATGATGAAACATAAAATATTAAAAACACATTGCTTTCTTGGTTAGAATATTAACGGAGGCGTAAAGCAATTTATATTGTTTTAAATGATAATCTTTAAATAAATTAATTGAGTGAGCGTTTTGCTTCAAATATTTAAGTTATAAGGTCTATCTTTCCCCTTTCCCCATGCCTTCTTGCTCTAACAGGAAGCACACTCTACGCGTATTCGCGAGGTTCGGATTTCGAATCCTGGGGAGGGCATTGAGGATTTTTTCACCTTCCTGCATCGACATAAACTACAAACTTCCTGCTCTACAAAATAAATACTATTGGTATATTAACACCTACTAGTGTTTAGCTTAACTTTTAGTATGTTAAACATTCGCTTTGTTCAGCTTAAAAGGTTGTACGGTTTATATATAGGCATTTTATAACTTTTCAACAGGTCGATTCTAGGACCTGCTTCCAAGTCTTCAATATCTTGGCAGGGGCAAATGTAGGGTTTGTATTAACTAACATTTATTTTAAGTTATCTTTCCTGTTTAGCCTTCACTTTCTCCTAGAAATGCCCGTGCCAGAGTATGTAAATCGTAGTTGCGGCGCAGTTTATTCAAATTTAGCGGAAGCTAGTTGAATTAAATAGGAAAGGAAACTAGATTGTAAGATTCTTGCTTTGATTCACGCTAGTGAATATGCTCGGTAGAATTTAGATCGGCGCGTGTCGGCCTGTGTGCCTAGCTTTGCAGAAGTGCTATCTTTCAACTATTTAATCAGTAATCTTGCTGAATCTCAGCGGTAATTAGACACGCGGCTAGTTTAGGAACTCAGAGCCTCGTCGGTAGTGTTTTTGATATTTTGTTCATCCAGTCATTACTTTCAGTTTTACGTTCCGTTTCAGTTAAACCGCCGGTCCGGCGCAGTTTGTGAACGTCAAGTGGACGCATTTGTTACTTTAAAGATAAAATAAAAAGGGCTTTAACGCCTTCTCATGTTTCCGTGTAAATTCACACATAGTAGCAGTCACTACCCCAGTTTCTGACAAGTTGGGGCCACGCTATCTTACAAAGTATTACTAATGTTAACTTACATTACACCCTAAATTAGCCATAAACTAAAATTATCATATGTTAATAAAATGTAAGCTACATTTAGCTAATAAGTTACTGCTGTGCAGTAATATTCTGGAATATTTCTAATAACTGTAGGAATTATCAAATTTCTAAGCTTCTCGTTTTGCGTATTTTCGTTACACATTTGGATTTGTCGTCACAGAACAAATATACTTTTAGCTTAGAATTCAGAGAAAGTGACTAGTGCATGATGGGTTGTCCATATTACTTTGTTTAATCGTTTAAACGAGTCGTTTAATCAAACAATATCTAATAACGAAGAATGTGAAGTGTTAGAAGAAAAGGAAATGCGAAAATAGAGCTTTATAGTTTATATTACGTACGATAATATTTTGTTTTTCTGTTCTATTCTGATTCTCTTATGTATTCTTTCCTTAGTCCTTATTGATATTTGCGTATCGAAAGGATTTACAATATGCCTAATATCTATAAATGCATACAATAGGTCAGAAAATATTTCTTCTAAAGCATTTTAGTGGCTTTAGGGAAGTCAGTGTGAGCAAATTATTGACCAAAAGACTGAGTTAATATTCAAAGTGGAATATAATCAACAAATTTCCTTTTACAGCAAGATCATTTAAAGTAAATTCATTTACTCATGTTTCTGAAAAGCTCTTTTAATGTCATTTGCTTTATTCTAGTTGTTACTTACTTCAGGTTCTACTTAAGTAAACTTTATATCTGTTTTGCTTAATATTTTCCTGTTATTTCAATAGATAAATAGAGGCTCAATGTTTTTCAAATTTTGATGTTTTAGTCTTGTAATTTTATTTAGTAAATTTAAAGCGCTGTTTTTGATATATGTTTGTTTTTCTTGTCACGTAATTAAACTTACTAATAATTAAAATGCCGAATCAATAACCAAAATCCAGTAAGGTAAATTATATCTGCAATATTTACTTCACTTACATATAAGCGTTAAGTAATCCATCTTCATGAAGATGTCCATTTTCTTTCTGCCAAATTATATTAAAAAGAAGCGACAATTTAGTTCTTGGAATGGGTGTCCGCCGAAAACATCGCGGACGAAAACGTCGCGGAGAAAACAACGAAAGGCGAAAACGCCGTGGACCAAAATATTGTCGGAGAAAATAAAGCAAAGAGAAAATATCGCAGTTCTAAAACATCATGGTACAAAATATCGTCGTCGAAAATAAAGCGGTTTAAGAACTTCGCAGTTTAAAACATCGTCGTCAAAAATATCGAGGTAAAAAATAAAGTACTTACAAATCATCGCATGCCGATAACATCGCTAACATGCGTTTTTCAGGATTTAATAATTGTAATACGATACTCGCATAATGATTTGTGAGCACAAAATGGAAAGAAGGATAATTTTTAATTTAATTGTTTTTATTAACTACTAAATATTTTTTGAAGATGTAAAATGGAAAGTTAAGCGTAGAAAATTAATGCAACTTATAGCACTTAATAGAATTTCAAACTGACACAGTTAACTAACAGATATCATTAATAAATTATTCTTTTATAAAGTTTTACTGGTAATATTTCGTGAAAAGTATAATCTAATAAAGAATAGAAAACTGTTAGTTTATTCAACTATGGCAAAGTACATGAGGGCTATCTGCCTAAAGGGAGGGATGCCTTCCTGGAGGACATTCTATGGGAAACTGGCTCGTATACACGTTAAACATGGGGAAAACCTCGAAAACGCCCATGCAGCCAGCCCCATCCCGGGATTTGAACCTCGGACCGAACTACCAGTGTTCAGCGTCTTTACAGCTCGGCCGCTGGTGGCCGAATAGAAAAAGGAAGATGATTTTATCTATATAAAAATTGCTAAGTTATTTATGAGATTATTTTCTTCACTTTTGCTAATCTGATACTTTTATAGCGCAAATTATTTCTTGTTTTGTTTAAATTTCTTAATCTGTTTTTTAAAAATTTATTAGGTAATAAAAACTACTATTAAGTGAAAATTATCTTTCTTTCCATCTTGCGCTCACAAGCGAATATCCATTTACAATTATGAAAGACTGAGTAACACATTGTCTGCGATGTTATCGTCATGCGATGATTTGTAGGCACTTTATTTTTTACCACGATATTTTCGACGACGATGTTTTTAAACTGCGAAGTTTCTGAAGCTCTTTATTTTCGCCGACGATATTTTGTACCACGATGTTTTAGAACTGCGATATTTTCTCTTTGCTTTATTTACTTCCGCGATGTTTCGTACCACGAAATTTTCGCCTTGCCTTTTCTCCGCGACGTTTTCGCCCGCGATGTTTTCGGCTGTAACCTTGGAATGATTTCTAATATCATCCGCGACTCAAAATCACAGGCATATACGCGGTTAAACTAATTTGAATTTGAATTATATAAATTTCAAGCTGAGAGACCTAGGTATTTGGTATTGGGAAAGTATTCTGTGTGTACAGTTCAGTGTAAAAGTGGCCTATTGTAATTTATGAGAGTAATTTAGGACAGGATATTTGCTTCAAAATATGTGTCTATAAAAAGAAAAAAGTACTCGTATAGCATTAGAATTGTTGAACGTGGTATACATTGAAGATGCCATGAAGAAGTATATTGTAACTGGAAGAAAATCACAAAAATGTAAAATTTAAAATTAGGCTATCAGCAGCCATAGACTGGAGTGTATTTTGATTAAAACTCAACCGATTTTTAAAGCGATCAAACATAGGCTTTTCTTCTTCAGCTTATCAGGTATTACACCCGCCTTCTTCGCATTCCTTCCCGGTGTAGTGGTAAGCACGCTCGACGCGTAACCGAGAGGTTCGTGGTTCGATTCCCGGTGAAGGTGTTGCTCATTTCTTCAATATTCCTGCTTCAAAAATATCTAATGTCTCTAATATCTCTAAAGTGGCGCCTGAACTAAAAGGCGGTGGATGATGATTCTCCACCACCAATATTTGGCAACTGGGGCCCCTAATCCCCAGTAGCCCTTTAAAAGGTTTAGTATATAAAGTATTTCTCCGGCCTTCTTCACATGCCTTCGTGGTGTAGTGGTCAGCACGCTCGATGAATAACCGAGAGGTCCGTGGTTCAATTTCGGGCGAAGGTGTTGCTCATTTTTCCTCACCCCTGCTCCGAAATAACCTCATGTCCCTATAACTGGCGCCCGAACTAAAAAAGTTGATGGATGATGATTCTCCACCACCAGGAGTTGGCGGTTGAGTCCCCCAAACCCCAGTCGCCCTTTAAAAGGGCTAGTATATGAGGTATTTCTCCCACTTTCTTCGCATGCCTTCGTGGTGTAGTGGTTAGCACGCTCGATGAATAACCAAGAGGTCTGTGGTTCGATTCCTGGCGAAGGCGTTGCTAGTTTTTCTTGTCTCCTGCTTCTAAATAACCTAATGTCTCTACAAGCTGAAAAATATTTGCTTCAGTAGGAGGTTGCTTTTCTTGCCTAATTTTGAAAGTAATGTGTGCATGAATAATGTAAGGTTTCAAAGATTAACCATAAAATGTGAAAGGTTGTGAAAATAAAATACTTGACGAAAAAGATTTACCTCAGTCCAATAAACAGCTAGGTGGGAAACTCACAGCTGAAGAATTGCGGACTTATTGAGAAATACATATATAATTTTAGTTGAACACGAGAACACTTTCTGCTCAGTTCGAGTCCTTCACTTAAAGTTACGATGAGGTTCTCATATGAGACTTTCTGCCTAAAATGTATGACTCAATTAAATCATTCATCGTATTCATCTGATTTAAATGCTTACATTTCTAGATATTTTTTGCATTTTTATTGCAGATAAATGCTACGCGGAAGCCACTGATATTTTTAATATAAATGAGGTCCAATAGAATATGATAAAAATATTTTGAAATACATTTTGGAATATACGTTACAGAGCCTGCTTCCAAAAATAGGAAAACAGTTTAAGTAAACGTACTGAAGGTGATGGTATCCATTAATATTCTGTTCTACAGATGTATTTTTCAAACTCTGTTCTCGGAATTAAGTTATTTTCCCTGGTTGTCGGAAATAAAATTGTTGCTATTATTCTTATTATCCATAAAAATAGCGTTTATTTTATAATTCTTTAATTATGCGTGTCTTCGAACAATGGAGGCTAAAAATATTTACACTGGAACAGAACTCGATTTTACTTTTACTTTTGTTACATCCATAGTAAAAACCTACGTAGATACTATGTTCCAAGAAGTCTATGTTTCTAACTTTTTAACTATGAAATCAATTCTGCCAAAATTCTGAATGCCATAAAATGCAAGAAAATTGCATAGGAACTTTTAAAATTATACTGGGTATAAAATAGATATTTTGCCATTAAATGTTATTTACTGTTTAAAATTAATTAAATTTTATTCACCCATGTAGACAACTTATCGGTGAAACATTTAAACATTTTTCATAATTATGTTCCTGATTATAAGTCTATGGGTAAAGAATATGTTTACAAATTTAAACAATTATCCCATAAAAGAAATGGAAGTTACTTTCCAGGATTTCTTTAAAGCTTCTTTTCTTTCTTTCCACCACTACACGGTAATTGTGGCCAAGATAGTTTACGAATTGATCAGCATTCTATAGGAGACGATATTTGAGTCTGCTATATGTGATGATATAATATTTTCTAACAAAATGCACTGCTCATAAAAGTTAAAGAATATTGATAGAAATAAAATGTAACTCTTACTTACCGGAAAAAGAATTAAATGCAGTTTATATAAAAATGTAATTTAACGTAAATTATAATGCCTCTCAATTTAATAATCTCATATTTAATAATCAGGTTACTAATCAAAATATGGAATTTAAAAAATTATTAAAATTTTGAAAAGATGAAAATTGCCTTCTTCTTTTGCAACAAAGGTTTCCTTAATATACTGTACAGTCACCTCAGAGATAAATGCATCTTGATTTTCCAGAATTTGTTAAGCCCTGGGTCAAGTATTCTAGAATTTCGTGATAGTATTTTGAAAGTGCACTTCTTTAATCCTGGGGGCTCCAGACAGGCATTTAGCTTCCTGCAGTTCTACTGCTAAGGTATCCTACATATGCTCAACTGTACTCATTTCTAAGGAGTAAACTGGTCAGTCAATTCCAAGTATTCTGATACTTGAGAAGATTAATGCGGAAGAGTATTGTGATCCTTTATCAAAATATGTGGGCCAACAGTACCATAAGCAGCCTTATGTGATATTCTAAGACTTCATTCATATATCTATGATTCGTTACTTTACCTTACTCAAATGTATACAACTCGGTGTCGCCATGTGCAAGGGATGGCAAGTTGCTTTTTGATCCCTTCCTGTAGATTAAAACACGACAAAAACCGTAGTTTAGACTGTCTATAAACAGATCAAGAAACAATATACAAACCCATTGCTCATGGCTCGTGCCTGCATTAGTTACAAATAATGGATACTGATCACCTTCAGAAAACGTATAAACTTTGAATAACACTTCACAACCCGAATTCTAATGCACAACACTTTGTCAATCTAATCTGCATATTTCATGCGCTAACCTGTACCAAGAAGTCTAATTTTTCCTTTGGGTGCAGATAATTAACGTACTATTTATACCACCTGACACTGGTTAAAAACTTTAATCATTCATCATAATTTTGAGATTTTCTTTTAATTCTGATGAGCAAATTATATTTAATAGTATATTAAAAGTGTTCCGCAGTTTCATTCTCACCCATCATCTGAAGACAGACAAATTTTAGTATTTTACTGAATTTCAATCCAACATTTACATACGTATTATTTCATTCTTTTCCTGATTCATATTTATCAACTAGTAATTATATTTATTTTGACTGTAAATTGTAATAAAAATTGTAATAAAAACGTGGACAAGACTAAAAGTTAAAAGAAATAATATTTACTTGAAAACTAATGTGCAGTCTAATTCTATTAGCATGTTTTAACAATTTTCTTAGAAACTGCAATTTTTCACAGGGCTTTTACCAGAAACCACAGAATCCGTGGCTCGGTGAAGATTGATAGAATCATTTAAATACTTTGCTTTGCTTTATACTTAACTGTTACTTGTGTTTTGTTTCATTCTTTAGCTTGATTATGAATTATAAACTACTGCAACGATACTATATTTGTTTATAATTTTCACCACTTTGTGCGTTTCCATTCAATGAGTTTTATTAATATTTCAGCTTATAATGAATAGTTCATAATAAAATACATTCATTTGCTTAAAGGTAACTTCAAATCTATGTTTGTGTAATGCATTTAATTAATCACCGTATCTATAGATGTAATTCTGACCAGTGTTCATGTTAAATACTGAAAGATTATTAACATGAATTCTCGAAGATGAATTTCAAAAAATGATTTAAGTGGAAATTAAATAAGGTATTACTTCAGATGTAAAATGGATTAAAGTAGTCATTACAGCTGAAGTGTATTTATTGCATGTTATTCTCTGTAGTTTTTTTATTACTTAGTTAATTAATTTATTTAAAATTTTCGGCGTTTAGAATGGTTTCACGAAGAAAACCGTTACAACTTAACGACTCTCTGTTTCTATCTTAAAGATTTGGCATATAATAGTAGTTATCTGTTCACATGCTAGGTTTTAAATTAAGTATTAATCCAATTTAGTCATTTATCACATCATTATATTTCATCTCGTAAGCACAGACAATTTTCAAACACGCTGCTTCCTATTTATAAATCTATCTTTTCACACTGACGATGTGGTTCTAATTTTCAAAACACAATACAGTTGCTTTATACAGAATTACAGAAATTTATTACAGAAATTTAGAAAAAAAATGTTCATCAGCTTTCGGCAGCTTTTATAAAGGAAAACGATATATTTGTCAGCACCAACAAGAGTGAAATAGCATTATGTTTAACATAATTACAGAAAAAATAAACCAACATTAAATCTATAAGCAATAACCATTATTTGTGCATTATAGGAGAAAAATACATTACTCCAAGAAATCTTGAGGCAGTGAGAGAATTTTAGATTACTGAGAAAGTGATGTGCAGTATTAATGACTCCTTGATATTTCAGAAGTAATGTGTTTTTTGTTGAAGCTGTGGTTAAGTGAATCTTTATTTTAACATTTCTAGAGGAAACTTCGAATTTTAAAAACTCGGGTTATTAACATAATAGTGTTCCTTTCACAATGTTTTTGTTTTATTTCCCGATGTGCATGCATTTTATGTTATGCTTTCACTGTCCTAATTCACTTTAGATAGTTTATTACATTCTAAAAGGCAGGTAAGAGTAGTATGTTATTATTAAACTTTTATGTAATATCTACAGAATTTGAAGTCTTAGTGAGAATTGTGACCTCATATGTAAAATCCGATGAATGCATCATTTGGTAAGGTAAATTTTAGTCAGTATTATCTTAAAATATATAAAATCTGTTAAAGGTTTCCTCTACTATCTTACATAACGAATTTTTTATGCTTATGCCTATAAAATTCATTAACACAAAAAAAAACATTTGCATCATAAACGGAACACCTTAACAGCTGTATCATTCCCCGTCTATAACAGTGAAATAAATTTTGAAAATGTTATCATCTCATAATCGAACTCCACAAAAATTAGTTACCTTAATTTTTTATCATGCATTTTCCCTCAGTTCCTACTGTGTTGATGCTTATTTTTTTACTTATTTTTTAATGAATTCATTCTGATACAAACTTATGTCAGCAGGCTGAAAGCTTAATTTTCTTTCTTAATAACAGAGTTCAACATTTATTAGTAGCTAAAGATGTCTGTTCGTGAAAGAAAGGCTTTCAATGCACAGATTGCCAGGAAATCTGCTATTTTGTAGTGCTTCTTATTTTTACATCATACGAAACACATAATATGATACTCTTCTTTCTCCATAAGATCAGTTATTTTTTTTGTGCTTCTATCCTACCTGGGAAAATCATGACATCCCACCCATGATACATAAGCACGGTTGTAGGAGGAAAGAAACATCTTTAGTTAATCATGAAGTTCATTATTTAAACCCTAAGAAAGCCAACGTGTTCAGAGGATTGTACGAGGATATCTGTTACTTGCATCACGTATTGTGGTGTCCTATTCGAATAATCCTTACCTCGTTTCGATGTGAAAATAAGAAAGCAAAAAAATATACGAGGGAAAATAGCAGCAGTTCAGGCATTATTTGCGTCAATATTCTCATTTTATATATACATATATATATATTGCATAAATCGAAATAGGAGTTTCATTGTTTCAGAATATGAGACGTTCCTTTCTTTCAACATGAAACGAAATTTAAGATATCTAAACAATACATTTGTTTTATTTGCAGTAAGACAAAATCGTTAAATACTTAAGGATTCTGTTTAACTTGTAATTAAAATTATAAATTGTATTTCGAAAAGTAATCGGTTAACATTTTCCATCTTTACCCAATGCGAACAATGCAATGAATTATTTCCTGTATATTCCGGTTCAAGGTAGTTTTCAATTATAAATATTTTTAATAATCGCCAAATCAGGTGTAAATATGCACTAGACATCTCTTAGAGCATACGATTCTTCCATTATAGGTAAGTCTGAGATTTCATTGGAATGCATATCTTAATGCTTGTCAATATGGTTTTATCAAAGAGCTGTTCGCCAGTGGCTGACTGGATACGATTGATGAACACCATGATTTCGTCCTTGTTTGGATCTCTGTGGATGAAGTTGGCTTCATGCACTTTTTTTGTGGTTTTCTCGAGTATAATATGGACATGAATCAGTTTCTCTAAAAAAATTTTCTCCGCAAAGGCATCTCTTCCATGGGAATTAACCTTCTCGCGTTTTTAAATATTCAGTTACTTGATCAGCCAACAAATAAGATATTTAAAGGAGCATTTTCAGCAAACGATTTCCGGGTCGTAACTGTTTCCTAGTGTCAAATAAATGCGAGTGAATATTATTTTGACGGTTCTCCCGGAAGTTACCTTTTCAAGTGCAAATAGTCTTTAAATATGTGTTTTATGGTAAATATTTATCTGTCCTAATTTAACATGTAATATTAGAAAAACTATGCATTTTTATTTGTTACTGTGTCTTCACATCTTCAAATTGTCCAACTTATATGTAAAAAAACAGTTTAGGTGCATTTCTTCTCATTTTACCAAGTTTCGTTTTCTTAAAATTAAAGCCTTTTTTCTCTGAGTAAAAATTCATTTCCAGAAACTTACACAGCAGAAAATAATTTCAATCATTCTCCAAGCATCAGATTATAAACTTTTACAAGTTTCCACATATGTAAGCTAGCATTTAAATCAAAGTAAACGATGGGTAGGCAACAACTACATTTTTAAAGAAATGGCTTACAGCTCTTTAAAAATCCATTTGGTCTACTGTGATATCAAAGAAATAAAGTTAAAAGCAATAGTTTCAGGAACTTAAAGCTACGAATTTTTAAATGCCCTTAAATTTCTTAAGGCATAGTAGAAAGTTTTAAACATTAGCTTGTTAAATCTGAGAAATTTCTTAAGAAGTAGTAGTAAGTTCTAAAAATTACCTTGTTAAATAAGAGGCTGAAAGTTAAGCTCTATTTAAAACAAAGATTTACTGAGATCTCAGTTTCACATTGTGTTAAAAAAGAAAAGAAATTGCTGTGGTATTTAAAGAAGTAACTTGCTGATACGTAAGCAAAATAGTCCTTATAGCAATGAATATGGGCTAGGACTAAATCTAAAACGCCACGAACATTACCAGAAAAACTGAATAGTGAAGACTTGACAAACTGCTGCTGCGTTATGCACGACCGGCAGTTCAAAAGGCCCCAAAGTCAAGTCCTGGATGAAATTGTAATTCTACACTCTATTCCTCAAAATTCATAGCAAAAAACCACCGTTCCATTTATTTTGCCACAAAAATGTTTTGTTGCTGTTGTTACATACTGCGTTACGTTTCACTGGACGCCATTTTCTATATTCTGAGAAACGTAATGAATGAGCCATGTTAAAGTATATCCCAACCTTTAATTTTAATGAGGCGATTATAAAATAAGAAGTATGTGAGTTAAAGTCAGCTTCGTAATTTTATTTTATTTTAATCCAAATTATAAATAAAACAATTTAAGGAATGTTTCCTCGGATATATTTGAAACCCCTTTTAAAAGCATGTGGTAGAATTAATTGAATACTTAACACAAATCTTTCCATCAAACGCCTATGTAGTGAAAAAGTAACACATAACTAAGGAAATGCATATATATTTCATTTATGCATTAATTTTAAAGCCACAGCTTTCTTGGAATTTTCAAAATTATGAAAATATTATCGTGTATATTGTCTTGAAATTTTTCATTTATACTCAAATTTTCATTTCCCTGCATATTTATAATTGTATAAGTAAGTTATCGCAAGTTATATTAAGTCCCATCAGTGGCTGAGATGACCCTTAAATACTGAGAATTCGAACCAAGTTCGATCCCAGGTTAACGGAGTGATGGCTGCTTAGTTTTTTGGTGGTTTCCCCAATGTTTAACACAAATGCAACCCAGTTTCCCTTAGAAAAACCCTCCACAAGGACATCGTTTTCCTTAGGCAAGTAGTCGTCGTCTATTTTCTCGTATTCCAATAACCTAAACTTAAGTTATTAGCCATTTAACTGTGGGGAAGCGTTTTGGAATTGGTACTCGGTGACTGGCATCTTTGATGAAGGCATTATATGGAAAATATAGCCCATGTTTACTTTGTACATGGGAAAGAAACCAAATTATTTTAAGAAATGAAGAATAGGGAAGAGATTTTCCTCTTTTAAAAAGTTTCCTCCTCTTCAGTAAGATAAATGGGCCAACGCAGTAGAATCATGATGTTTCAAAACTTATTGTACTTAATTAGAAGTTAATAAAATTGCTTAGAAAATTCATAACAAATCAAAAATCGTGTCACAATTGAGTAAGAAACTCTCACTGATGATTTTCAATCCAAATATGTTTTCACTATTTCATCACAAAATGTTTTCTCGGTATTTCGATGCTCCGCGTCTAACAACTAAATCTTTAGACTTCCTAATCTTAAGCAAATTAGCACTTTTGGAGCTAAAGCATACTGAGGTAACTCTGGATTTCAAAACTTAACGAGTAAAGGAGTGACAATTAATTTCTAAATGTGCAAGTTTTCTTGTAGAAAATACAAACTAAACAAAGTTGTTTTTCACATTAACAGAACATATCCGTGGAATTTTAAAAAGAATTGTGTAATTCTGCATATATATATCATTTTTCCTTATCCTCATTTTTGAAAAATTGCTGTCAATATTTAAATTGTATACTATAATTTAAATGAGCTACTTAGAGAATTCCTAAAAACATTTACTCATTAAATGTTTCTGGTATGAATGATTTTATTAACTTGCATAAATTACTGAAGCAATATTATATGAAAGGGAAAATTATGTAAAAATGTAGAAGCGTTTCACATAATATTCCACAGCTCTCAAGGGCTAGCTATTTGCGAATATGGGTGTGGCAGTCCTGTGGTAGCCTAGCGCTTCAAGGGATCATCTTCTTACTGAGAAGTGGGCCGCCATCTTGGAGCACTAGGATCTTTCCTTTTCTACTGCTCTTATTTGGTCCTTTTCCATTTTTTCTCACCTTCTGGCTTTCCTTTTCATACGCTGGGGCTTAAAGTGAGATGCTGCTGCATCCCATGTTTCTCGTTTCTCATGGAGATAATGCCGCCTACGCATTGCTGTGTTTTGTGACCAGTAAGGCTGGAAAGCAGGAGCCTCCTAGTTGAAGGCTGAGGTACTGCTGTGGTCTATGAGGACATTTCACAGCATTGATCTTGTCATCTGTTTACCAGCTCCGTTTCCATTTTGTAAAATGAAGTTTTTTGATTTGATCAACATAACTGACTGTTTTCCCATTTTTGTTAGCTTTGCATATAAAGATATAATGCCCATTTATAGAATTCCAAATACCCGTCTCGTACTAGAGATGGCAAATTGGGATCTTTTTTTCACCTGTGTGAAGCCAGTTGAGGACATGTCTATGTGCGTATAGACAGTGCAGTAGGAACTATCACAGAGGTATTAATGAAAGTAGCTAAAGTTTCTATTCCAATTTCGTCTACAAGATTTCCAAAATACACTAAACCATTTAGAACAGACAGTGCTGAGAAACGCGACGACAACAGAGGGATAAAAAGCCTTTTTAAAGGCCTTCAAAAAAGCCAAACCAATTACACGGAGTGTGTGACGGCTGGGCTAGAAGTGCTTTTGGAAAACTTTTTATAAGATATCCAAGAGCACTTCTAGCCCTGAACATAATCTGCCTAAGTCTTCCAGAACATGATTTACGCCAAGAGAATGACTACAGCAAAGAGTAAAGAAGGCAACAGGGATATATTGTAACTACTCGCTTTCTATTCCGAAGAAAAGACGGCAGAGTGATCAGCACCACAGATGAAATCACGAATTCGATAGGCGAAGGTGTTGCTGTCATTTTTAGTAGCACCAATAATGCATCTGCATAGTCTGTCAAGTCTGTGAGAACGCCCACTGTGTTTAAGTCTTCCAACTCTAAGCCATATAACAGCGATTTTACCGTACTTGAGCAAAAGAGAGCTTTGTCAGGGATCCGTATATCGAGTCCAGGCTTTGATGCAATTAGTTACGACATCATAACATATCTTTCTTGTAAGTCACTGGAAATTCTCTTGCTTCTCTTTAACAAAGTGCGGAGAGAGAACATTTCCCAAATCAATGGAGGAAAGCTATAAGTATTCAAATTGCCAAGCCAGGGTGGGATCCGAAGAACCCTCTAAACTACCGGTCAATAGCCCTCACTAGCTGCGTTTGCAAACTATTTGCAAAAACGGTAAACATAAGCCAGGTATTATATTATCGAGAAAAAAGCAATCTAATTTGTGCCTATCAAAGTGGTTTCAGGGAAGAAAGGTCAACTAATATAACATTCTGAAAACCAGGCATGAAAGTTTTCCGCGTTTTCTCGGAATTCCGCTTTTTTTAACGTCACCCGGGCTGTTTCTGAGATCGATGCAGAACCGTTGAGAATCGCGACCGGCAAATGTGTGTGTGGGGGGTATATATATATATATATATCTATGTATTTTATCTCTAAAACTTGTCATTTGAAAATAGGTCATAAAGAGCATCTTAAAGAAGGTTAATTCATTACAATCTCTTGGTGATTTACTTTTTTTTTTTTTACAAGTGGAAAATAAAATTAATAGCAAAATAGTAAGTACAAGTATTATTTTAGTTTAATTATATGCATATGCTTAATACTTTTTATATTAAAAGGTTGATATTTTATTAAAATGTGTTTTTTTTAGCTCGCGCGTGCGCATTTAGTTTTTGTGTAATTATGTTGTTCAGCTTTTTTTGCCAACTTGCACTTTCATGCCTGCTGAAAACCTCCATACGAAAAGCCTTTGCTTTCTCAAAGAAACCTCATGCTTTCGATATTTTTTCAAATGTAGAAGGCCTATGGCAGGACCTGGAGCTTTGACATTCTGCGAGACCTTTATGACAGTAGCCTGCATGGTAACATGCCAAATTTCTTCCGGAAGGTTTCTAAATCTAGGATTTTGTAGGGTTACACTTCATCTAGTATTGTTATATAGTTCAAAAACCCTAACAAATTTAAAACGGTTTATCTATATGACTGAAGTAACTACGAAGTCGTGAGAAGGTTTAAATAGCCTTTTTATTTAAACAGAATTCAGAACATAAACGCACTCTCTTGTGCAACACTATCAGCCATAGCTCGTGGTGATGCAACCACACAGAACAGTCAAATTTAAATAAAACGTGAAACTTTAGTCAAAGACTACACACTATTAAACATTATTATAGAGCTGGCTCAGTAATTTACCGAAGCTTCGGAACCAAAGTGTCCACGCAATGGAACGCAAAATTCAGTAATTACAGCTATCAGATCTGGCAGGAAACTGAACACGCAGCGGGTACACCAAGCCAGAAACAAGCTCTGTCTTAAAATCAAAAAACCTCAGCTTAAACACTGGCTAACTCATTTGCATTCTGGTGAGAAAAATGGAAATGAGAAGTCATAGTAAAAACCGAATTCATAGTAACTGGTCAATTTAAAATAATAACTTTACAATTTTTTAAGTGAGGAACCTTCTCACACAAGCTCTGTCAAGAGGAAAGTGGGATTTCAGGTAGTGTCTACAATGTAACTCTGTTCTATAAATGTAACTTAAAAAATTCTATCTTAAAGGAACTTCCTTTTTCCATCTTAGGACATTACATATAGATGATCTTCTAATAAGTTGTCAAGGAGCAGAAATGAGATATGTCGTAAGACAACTGCAGATCGTAATCAATAAGATCGTTTAATTGGTCAACTTAGTATGGTTTCAGTTTCTCAAGTCAGAAGACTGTCTGTATCTACTCTTGAAATTGCGAAACTTCCACCCTCACCCTGAGCTGCATATTAATAGTTATGTATAATAATAATTCCATATAATATTAATTCCTGTTAAATCTGAAATTAAATTTTTAGGAGGGCTATTAGAGAGAAAATTTACATTTGTGTCACACGGGCTACACTTAATAAATGCTTTGAAACACAGAATGCCCTAAAAGTATTATCGAATATCTCGTGGGGGCAGATCGTTGCGCTGTGCTCCGTGCTTATCGTATGAATTGGACTATGGCTCGGCACGACTTTCTATATATTTTACTGTAAGATCCTCTTCATCACCAGGATCTCCGGATACGTTCCGGGGCATTTAGAACATTTCCTGTTTAGAGTCTGCTGTTGGCAGTTGTATCTTCGACATTATTTTAATGTAGTACTTTCACAACCGGAACATCCTAGTAAGACCAACTTGCATGGCTTATTTTATCGCCTATTTGAAGCTCGAGCATTGTATGCCTTCTTTCCTTTTAAGATTCTATCCATTGATTGAAGAATACCTGTTTAAGTAACGCTAATTAACAGACCGTAAAGCTCTTTGAAATCGAAACTGGAGAAAAATGCAAAAATGCAGCTGCTTTATGTTTTACATCATTTGAATAAAAGTAATACGAGCGACATCGTCTATAAACAGCTTTTTTTTAAACACAGCCATAATTACAGCATTTACATTCCCGTATATACTGATGGCTCCAAAGCAGCCAATCAGGTTGGACAACTTCTGTGATAGGAAACCAAGACGAAAGAAAAAGGTTGCATGAGGCTGTTCAGCTCTCACTTTGGAGTTAACTGCTGTGCTCTTTCACGGATATCAAAACTATCCTATAAAACGTTTATTATTTATTATGACTCGTACAGTGCATTAAAAGCTCTAGAAGCATTCTCTGATACGCAGAATTCTTTAACTATTAAAATATTAAGACTGAATTTGAATTTAACTATCCGTGAATATCAGATTCTAACTGGTGGCAGTAGAATGATATTTAGGTATTAGGGAAAACTAGTTGACAGACATCACAGTAAAATCTGCTTCGATTAGCTTGTTCCTCTTAGAGATACTGACATAATTATCAAGAGTATAATCATAAATAAATGGCAGCTACTGTGGAATCTTCAGGAAAGTAACGCGTTGCGAAGCGTCAAGCATAAAAGAGAACATTTGGAGGCTACTAGAAATCGGAAGGAGGAAGTAATTTTAACTCGTCTTAGAATTTGTCTCTGTCGAGTTACACATAATAATCTTTTAAAACCCGAATTTGCGAACCTATTATTTGTTCCAGTTGCGATGTTTTATCAGTTCATCGCATTTTAATTGAGTGTCCGAACCTTAACAGAATTTCGACTGAATCCGTTTAGCGACTATGACTTGTCTCTTGACCTAATGATCGGAAAAGAGGTCAATATTAATTTATTTCAATGCCTGAAAAAGACGAGGTTTTATTATTTAATTAATTTAAGTTTGAAGATATACCTTGCCAACCTGCATTTTAATTCAGCCTGCAATTGTAATATATCTCTGGTTTTTTGGTTTTATCCTTGTTTCACATCTAAAAATCTTCTGAGCTTTATATATTTATTTTTTTAATTTTAGCATTTATCATTTTATTACCTCAGTTGGTTTTATACATCAGCTTTGGTTTTAAACTTGCACTTGGTAAGACACAGCATGTGCCTGCCGCATATAACCTTTCAGGTTATGCTTCAAAAGTCACATGCGACGAAAACCACCACGCTAATATTTCACGAAATAAAACGTAATGATTAACTGAACTTCAGTGAATTAATCACTTTTAGATGCTTCAAGCTGAATAAAATGAAGATATCAAGATCGAAATGAGGGATTCTTTGAAAATTCTTTTTTTATATCAAGAAATGCCTAAGGAATACACAATTTCAAGAATCTCTGAACTAATTATTACAGAATTTCAGCAAATTTATTGAAAGAGATTCTAATATAAAGAATAGTAATTCTTTTGCCAGTGTCATTCAAAAATGTGATAAAAGAGACAAAAAAGTGCAGTAAAATTTAAACATACGTTATTGGTACCTTAATAGCATAATGGAAGTTTTTCCCTTGGAAGTCATACTTAAGGGTAACAATCAGAAAACACATTGTCACTTTCAGTGTAAGTTTAAACTCCATAACCACGCTTTGTTTCTACGAGCTATGACATGTTCAGCTTCATTAAAAAATATTCCTAAGACTTCCTGTAATCTCAGAGTCGTGGTGTGAGTTATTGGCGTTCCACATTCAATGGAGATACTATTTCTTCGCTTAACACTATGCGAGGAATTTCTTAAAAGCGAATATTTTTGCGCACTTTTAAGCTGGAATGTTTAATCTTTCCCCCACAGCCATACAAGAATGCAATTAATATTAGCAAAAACGCGAAGGTTTTAAAACGTTAAGTTTCCCTTGGAACTCAGACACGTCTTTCTTGGCATGAGAGTTTCGCGTTTAGTATTAAGCTAGAAGCAGTCTAGCGAATTCCTACCACTAACACAATTTTCCAAAGAATATTTCACCTTTAGTTGATTTTCGGCAACCTGTTTCATTCATAGTTTACTTAAAGGAAGTTCCTGTACTTTAACAGTTATTTATTCTAGCTCTAGAGTATATTTTCGCAGTTTTGCCTGGTGCAAATGTTTATTAACATAGTGTTTTTCTTTACTTTATTTTCTTAAAGGTTTTGTTACAAAATTTGCTTTTGAAATTATTAAAATTTGCAAAAGGCTCAGTATGTTATTTTTCACACGTAAAAACAAGATTATATTTTTGATTATTATTATTGCTTTATATGTGTGGTATTTAATATATGCAAATGGTTATTAGTTAGGAATAAACTAAAAAAAGAAGTTCCAAAAAAATAAAGAAAAGAAATAAAAATATGCAATTATCAGGAAATATTTTAAAATAATCAGATAATAATAAGGTATATTTGAATACGAACACAATTATGACTTCTTTTCATATTAAGAGGTAAGATTTCTCAGTGTTATTTCTTTCATTAAACTGCAAATCATTAAATACAACATGAAACGATAATACGTAGTTTCTTAACGTTCTAAGATATTTATAGTTTAAAATTATAAAATTTTCACAATTTGAAAATTAATATAATGCTATTAATTGAACAAACTTTTCTTAAACTGAAGTAGATCTATATTTTGAAATAAAGTTTTCAAAACTGATTTAAATCTGCATTTTTTAAATATTATACACGTGTTCAATATCTCGGTTTAAAATCCAACTGATGATTCAATAAACTTTATTTTAAGTTAATATTAATTTAAATAATTTTTAATTGTATATTTTTATTTAATCGGAAACAGGTTTTAGACGTTTTTCTTTTAAATTACAAAGTTTTGCTAAAAAGTGTTGTAGTATTTTAGCAGATAAACGCAAAATAGATCTTACATTGTACATTATTATAAAGGAAGGAAAAATATTTATAAGCACTTAATGAATAACTCCCTGAGTTATTTAAATGCATTCAAGCAAAAAAAGTAGAAACGAAACTGTTTCTGATGGTAGAGAGTACTGCCTTCTCGTTCACTTACTCGTTTTAACAAGCGCCTGGCCCCAGCCACCACCCCTGTTCTTATTGGTTGCCGTTTATGACGTCAGGTTGAAGAGATTTTATTATCGGTTTCGTGTAAGTTAGGTGAACTTATACTTTTTTGGTCTTGGTTATGTTTTGTATAAATGTGAATTTGTGGAATGTAACAGAGTATTTGCAATTAAAGCAAGCTTTTCGAGCCCAAAAATGCCGCGGGGAATTCATTTCGTCACTCTATGACATCACAAGTAGTGTCCAATAAGAGCTTGGGGTGGTGGCTGGGGCCAGGCGCTTGTCTCGTTTTAGGGTTGGCTTTCGCTTCGTTGCAGATTTCTTTGCTCCTAATGATGAGGGACCTGTACTTGTTTGCCGTCGAAATCGATATGTTCTTGACTAAAATCTACCTGAAAAATAAGGTCGTTGCTTTGCCTAAGCAAAAACTGTATTTAAAGTTCTAAATTAGTATTAGTTTAATTTAAGATGGACAGATACAAAACGTTTTCTACATATCCTATAAGTGCAATAACACTTCTGAAATTGACATATATTTATTAATTTATGTTTTGAAAATCGATTTTTTAAGGATCGTATCAAGATTTTTAAAAGAATTTGTTTTGGGAGTTGAAGTAATGAAAAGGAAAATGATGAATGTATTAATGTCTAAATCCTGTCTCTGACAGTGATGATACTTGTATATACTGAAAATTGTTTCACTAAAATTATCTACACTGTATGAAATGACACCTGTGGAGGAATGTAGGTACTATCTTAAATTAGCAATGATATGTATACTAAATAAGATGCTTTTAATATATTCCGTTTCTAAGCAGTAAAGCAATTTAAATTTCATTACCTGTAAAATAACTTTCATAATTTATTGCCTGTGGGATAACCAGGAATCTATTTTGCAAATCATTTTATTTTTATACACAGATATAAGTTTGAAGCTTTCTAATATGCGTTGGAAAGTTACAGTTACAAAACTAAAATATTTCTACATTTGCTTAAGTTTTAAAAAAATCATCCCAAGGAGGACTGCAACATACTTATGCCTTAGTTTTTTACATGTTCTCAGCATTCAATTAACCTTATGATAAACATTACCATAGCTTATTACCACGTATACAGAATACATATATTTTGCACAGATATATATTTAAAGCACAGTAAGTCTTAATAATCACATAAAAAGCCAAAGGTTTAGAAGCAGAAATATTATATATGTGAATTTATACTAAATTACGATAAATACACGGGCATGCCGGACCTATGAGTCAGTTTGCAAGCAGCGATGTCCCGTGTAATCTGAGATCAAGATAACCAAAGCGGAAAGGATGAGCAGAATACAGCATTTGCGCGATAAAATGCGTTAAAGGACTGTCCTGAATGTCGCAAGCTAATGCAAGGTAATCCGCTGTTTGGAGAGAGTTGAATGAGCATCGTAGTGAAATCAGTAGGTTGTTGAATAGTTACAAAGGCATAAAAAAAAACCTGTAGAAGAAGTGGGGCTAACAGAACGAGAGCTAGAGTCGCATATCTCCTGTGCTGCAGGACAGTTCATATTTCTCCAAACTGTGTCACGTCGGATGCACGAAGATGGAATGTACGCCCAACCACCAGTGGGTTGTGTATCTTTATTCCCATGGCCTGTCAGAGCGCTGTTAAATAGGGCCCGTGAACATCACAGCTGGACACCAGAGCAGTGAGGTCACGTACTCTTTACGGATGAGTCTCGATTTAAAATCCAGAACGATTCCCGAAGGGCAGTGATATGGTGAGAGCCAGGAACACACTACCGAGCACTAAGCATCGTCGAAAGAGACGATTACAGAGGAGGAGGCTTGCTTGCATGGGCTGGGACTACAACGAAGGGCCACACCAACCTCTACGTGATTCCTGGTGGTTCCGTCAGAGCCGTCCGATTCTACACCCTCTTGGGCTTTCTTTTATCGCTGTAGTGGGTACCGACGTGATATTTATAAAGCCCTTCCGCACAGAACTTGAGTGGAGTGGAGTTATCTGAAGAGTCAAACTATTCCACATCTACCGTGTACTGCTAGATCGCAGGATCTGAATTCCATTCAACTACAGTGTAACATTCCCGTTATTGTCATGAAGTTTTCGCTGGGCAGTCTCCTAACCCGTTTGGTCTTTCGCGATGTGATGTTGGTAATTCATATGTTTTTGTATGCTTTTGCTTTATTGTTTGTTCTATGGTCTAGTAATAACACAACAATATCTTGGATCAATTTCACGCATATCCATTAAATAGTTTTTGTTTCATTCTGTGTTTTTGCCTCAGTTCCTTATTTTTTGAGCAGGAGTGTAATACTAAAAATGCGAATTAAATAATTTCTATGATTAAGGGTAATTTTAAATCAGAAAAATGAAAGCAAAATTCAAATAAAAATTTTAATATTAATTAAATTTGCTATATTGCTTACTTTTATTTATTACCACATTCTCTACGTTGTTTGTAAAGTATCTGTTTTCCCATAGTATCACTATATAAAGTAGATATCATCTAACATAACAAGCATAAGATTTATAATCATTTTCCCATTAGATTTTTATTTTCTGCTTATTAAATATGCTTTTCGAAAATTATCTTATGAGGGAGCAATAATTCTAAATTTTTTAACTACAAATAATCAATATAATTAACTTAATGTACATATGACATATTGTTCAAGTGACATGTAGATTTAAGCAATAGTTTGAAGACGAATAATATAGAGTTACTCCTGTGTTAATTTATTTCGAAAGAATAAATTATGCATAAGAGACTGTACTACAATAAATGGATTTTGGCAGAAGGCAAATTGGATCAAAGTTTACAAACTTGCATAATACGTTTATGAAATGCAAATATGTGTGCTATTATACAATTACGCTGTATTTATTCTATCACTGCTTCGGGGAACGTGCATTGTAGATATTAAATCAAATTTAACTATTTCACATTTATTGATTATTAATATTTTGGAAAAGCTTGATATTTCTCACTCACCCTGAATCTTGTTTGAATGTGAAACAGAAACGTCAATTTCAGTATTTACGATAAGAAAAGAAAGATCTCGAACATTTGATTTATACTTTGCTGTCAGTGATTTCAGAGTCTTTCAGAAAATTTACTAATCAATATCATCAACTATATATAATATATAGGTGTATGTTTCAGCATTATGAAAAACAAGAAAGGTCAGAATCACTTGCTTAATGTCATTTTATGACGAAATAATAAAATTACACAGGTACACGTCATCTGTGATTCTGCCTAACGTGCAACAAAAGTTAAAAAGGGGGTAATATGGTTACCATTGGTCAGAGGGAAAAGGTTTAATTGGTAGTACTTTCTAAGTACCAGATTTATGATTTTAACAGACTAGGTGGAATTATTTACTAAAGCTTATTTTCTTGGTCATTATGGTAAACTTCTCGAACACATACTAAAAGAACTCAACCTCCAAATGTAGTTTTTCCCCCCAAAATATAAATTTATATGTGGTAAAATGGGTAGCAACAATGTGTTTTCTTTCCAAGTTTAGCTATAATTGGGCGCAAAGCATGATAAAAGCGTTTACGTGTACATTTCGGCGGCGCCATGGAGACCAAGCAAGATGGTAGCAATACAGAAACCGAATATATACGTAATTTGTTTTTCTTCTCTAGTCGAGTTCTCCATTTCCTGTCCACGTGGAGCTATTATGTTTTGTAGGTCCTTATCCTCTAGACGCACATCCATGTAAATGTTTTCTCGTTTACTTTAAAGTTTGCTCTCAATTCCTCACGAAGTAAATGGTCTACGCATCTAACATCCTAACCACGTTTCTGTTCTTTAATTCCAACAAACTGTAAGAAAATCTAGGAAAGAATATCATCTGAAGAGCAGCTTAGCCATATTTAACGTTAGGGAATTAGACTGAATGAATCTTGGTGTTTAAGTTTCACAATCACTTAACAATTAATAAGTCCTAGTTATATTAAAGCATAACGGATGGATGATAAGAAAGTTATACTATTACGCATTCTAGATAAAATACTTAAACTCTGCAAGGAAATTTGCTGGATGTAGTTTTGAGTCTTAAGGGGCAGTTTCAGATATTTTCATATATATGCACAGAAATAATATCAGTGAAAAGTTATTTCTTCCTTAGTATTTCTTCTTGTTTTGTCTTCCTTATTATTTCTGATGAACAAATATAATTATGGAGCTTTTATTTTTAATATAAACTTTTAAATCTCTTTTATCACAAGAAATATTAAATCATTTTATGTAACAGGTGAAATAATTCGTTCTCCGAAAGAGTGCAAAATTGTTTGAGAAGCGTACGGAAGAGTGTTTTGCTTCCTAACGTTTCACTTTCCGGATATTAAGAATTTCCATTAAAAAAATTCTAGAATAGCTGAAAATTCTGAAAAGAATAAACAAATAAAAATAAGCACAAAATAAAGTAAATAAAAATAAAAATGAAAGGTAGGAAAAAAGAGGGAAGATGTGGAAGGTTTAAAATTTTAACGTCGCACCAGAGAGTGTGTTAAAGTTGTTTATGCTCTCACTGAGTTCACAGCTTTCCACTGCTCTTAGGCTCATTCCTATTAAAACTTTTTATTGTCTTTTTAGCATCGCGTTCTTCGCATTTACGCCTCATAAAATTCAACAGCAAAATCACAAATTTTTAAAAGTATGATATGTTAAGAATTCCCGATACAGCGTTAAGTATTGGCATGCTTATTCTATTTTTTTCACTTCATCATATCAGTGTTCAGTTTTCTTAGTAAGATGGTTTACACAACCTTTTTCCCTCTTTATTATTAACTTTTTGTGTTTTTAGCTTTCTTTATTAAATATAACGTTCTTCGCATTTACGCCACATAAAATTCAACAGCAAAATCACAAATTATTTAAAAACAGATTAACTTTAGAATTCCCGATAGAATGTTACGTGTTGTAAAACATTTTAAATATTCGATATATTATTTCTTTAAAAACTAGCCGCTTACGCGGTCAGCCGCCTAAAATAGTTATCATGAAAACGGAAAAGTATGTTATGATTTTAATTAGTTAGTGAAATTTCATTAAAATATTGCACAGTTTGCCTTGAAGAAACAACCTCCAGATTTCGAAAATAACAATCTGTTAGATCAGCATAGTTATTTCACTGCGTTTCTTAAGAATCAGAGTTTTTAAAATATAGTACACAATCTCGCGTAGCCTGAAACCTTATGTTTTTTGCAAAGCTTGATATGCTCCACGGCAAACTTCTATAGAATAATCAACAGTTATGAATATTTTTGTTTAATGAATTGTTTAATGAATAATTTATAATTATAAATAGTAAAATAGTGAATGAATAAATAATTATTTCAATTGTTCTTGACAGGCATGCCTCTTTTGCCTATATAATTTTACACAAATTAACAGATTATTTTAAGAATAAAGAAACATATTTAGAATGATCGGGAGAGAAATCAAAAGCATCTCCCCCTTCAGTTAATGTTTAATTTTTGTTGGTGGCACCAAGCACGCATTTTTGAAGAGACTTTGAAGAAATCTTGATTTTTTTTGTAATGCCCAGTACGTAAATATAAATAATTGCATATCATAGCTTTAGATGTACAGTTTCCTTAATGAAACCCGAAATAAGATCCAGTTACGCTGTCGTTCTTTAATTAATTTAAAGCTTAATAATGAACAATACCCTTTCGAGCTCTCTGACAAAGAATGCAGATTAATGAATTACGGAGTTATCTATTAATGCCGTTAATTCCTTAATGTTATATAAGAATTCATGATACCACGTACATCGAAGTTTTTCTCTTCATGATATTATATATATCGAAATGTTTTAAAATTTGTTATAACACCGATAACGTTAAATAAGAATTCATGATAACACGTACATCGAAGTTTTTCTCTTCATGATATTATATACACTGAAATGTTTTAAAATGTATTATAACACAAATAATGTTAAATAGGAATTCATGATACCACATACACCGAAGTTTTTCTCGTCATGATATTATATACATCGAAGTTTTTCACTTGCTGTTACAGACTTCAGCTGTCACGAGAAAAAAAACCACTAAAATAACTCAGTCCGTAACAGAAAATATTTTTTGCAACAGTTTATTCATTACAACTTTTTAACATAAATTGTTTTCCCTATTGTCCTCTTTAAACACTATTTTGTTCAAACACATAAATTTAAGCTTCTCAACATTCTCAAAACTAAAATTATTCTCCCATTAATAAAGATTAGGAGTGAATTCTATACTCACCCTTTTGTAAATATTCATACTTTTTTACTCAGATCAGAATGCAAACGCTAACTGCTTTTTTTAGAATTCGAAAAGGAAGTCAACTGAAGTTGCCAAAACGATATCAATAAACTGTTCTCTGAACCATGGACTCTGAATGCTCTCATTCACACTCAATGTTCTTTACTTCCTCAGCGCTAAGAAGGCATTTTCGAACGTCATCCAACCCAAGTTAACATTTGATCTCAAAAGGTTAACTTACATGATGAAATTAAAATGCTAATAATGCTTGAACAGAATCTGAATCATACACTCTATATAGGCACAATAATTTAAACAAATAATTAACAAAATGTATAAAAAGGGGTAATAATAATAAAGTCACAAATTCAGGCTTTGGATTATTTAAATTACTCTCCTCATTCTGATAACCATTAGTACGGGAACTTTAGTTTCTCTGAGCACTATTGTTATTTCCTCACATGTTAAGGATGCATGATCTAATAATTTTCTCAATGATTTTTAAGTATTTATATCAATCTCTCCCATTAAAAGGCATAGGTGGATTAAATTTTCTACTCTATTTGGTGAATAAATGTATCATAGTGGTACGATTCCAATATAAACTTTAAGACAAGTTTGAAGCTTCAACAAAGTTTGTGCCACTATTTTAATACATAATTTTCATCTCCCTCTTCGAGATATGAATTGACGTAGAGCTAATATGAATAACTCTGTTGAGAGTGATGTTACTAATTCAAGTTTCTGTTGAGTGTACGAGTCGATAGACATACAAGTAAATAGGAAAATCCATGATTTCTGATTTCCTTTGATATGTACTGCGCCAGCAAGACCTATTCCACAAATTTGGGAAACAGATGTTTCACGTACTCTGTTCTCTAGTAAGTGTGCAGTGACAGTGTCCAATATCTTAAAAGACTACCTTTTACACATCATACGTTAGAAGGTATTTCTCCCGCCTTCTTAGCATGCCTTTGGGGTGTAATGATCAGCACACTCGGCGCGTATTTGAGAGGTTCGAGTCTTGCCGAGGGCATTGCTGATTTTTCACTTCTGCTGATTAAAAAAAATTAATGTGTCTGCGGTGGCGCCCGAACTAAAAAAGGTGGTAGACTAGAATTTGGCGGTTGGGTCCCCTAATCCCTAGTCGTTCATTAAGAGGGGGAGTATATAAGGTATTCCTCCCGCCTTCTTAGCTAGCCTTTGTGGTGTATTGGTTAGCACATTTGGGGCGTATTCGAGGGGTCCGAGGATCGAGTCCCGGGAAGGGCATTGTTCATTTTTCACGTCTCCTGATGCAAAAATACCTAATATCTTCTACCATATTATTCTTCTGTCATCAAGAATCCAGAATCTCTCTCATAGTATGTTTAGCAGAATCTGAGTTCCTAAATGAGAATACTTCACATGATCATAGAATATTAATATTTTAACGACCACATGATGTGATGGAAAAATTGCTGGCATTTTGAAGTCTTCTGTACCTTATCGATTTACTAATATTTCACAACCTTTTCGATTTATTAACTTGGGTTTTAGTCTGATAATACTATTTTTATCTTTAGCAATTCTCAAATCTTTGAACCTCTTATCTTGTTCATTTACAAAGTGTTCAACTTGAATCAGCTTGATGACTTCGTTTTCAGCTCCTAAAATTTCTCTGGAATCGAGGTGGTCATTCTTCTTAGCGTGTTTTAGGATAATCCAGGCAATGAGATTAATAGTTTTGCTGCACTTTAAAAAAATACATGTAATACAAATCAGTAGTGTTATGCCACTAGTACCATTTAGTCGTATTATTATACTGTTATCGCATAATTTTTAACTGATGAAGCCACAGATGTTTTTTTGCTTTGTCGCAATTTCTTCTTCATTCGTATCAGAATTAGCATCTGGCCATTCTTCACAACGGAAATATAACCAGTGGGGACATTCCCACCATTTCGACTTTAGTAAGTATTGTGCAGAACAACCTCTGCTAGGTAAGTCGGCTGGAATTTTTATACCAGGTATATGTTTGCAAGTCTCTGTACTAATTGATTCTCTAAGTTTTTAACTGTATTGTATACGAAACTTCCCCTTGCTTCTTCTTGTATGGTCCATGCTAAATAGCAGAAGAGACTGTCCACAAACAAAATTTACCATATTTCTCTTCAGCTAGCACAGAAACAGGCAAATGAAACGCAATAGTGGCAAAGAATAAGTGAAGTCCAGCAATCATAACTTCTTTTCTGAAGAGGTAACTCTACTTCTTGGCTTGCAAAAATCGAACTTTAACATCAGTGATTGTCTGTATTTGTAAAAATACTTCAACAGCATGAGTGGTTTTTCTGACATTGCGGAAGAAATGTATAGAACAGTGCTTAGTCTCCTCATTTCGAATGAATCTCGGCAAATGTATATTCCACAAGTCGCTTGTGGTTTCAGAATCTATTTCATCATCCTATGTTAACTTTATTTTCCAGATCTTCTGAAGCAAAAATTTAGGCATTCAAAGACACATGATATTTAGACCAATCGAATCAAATATTTTATGTTCAGCAGAAAGAATTTTTCTTTTAGTAATTTTCTCTAATTTATTTCTAGTTGCTGGTATTTATACGTAGATTATCAGATTTATTGTTTGTCTCAGCTGAGTAACAGAATTAGAATCTGTATGTTACCACCCTCTAATTTCAATTTTTTTCTCTGATATTACTCCAGTTGAAACTGTGATGAAAGCATTTAGAGCTGACTAGCACTTAACACTAGTAACACAGCTGTCAATGTAAAAATTCTTAAGAAGCTTCTGAATAATTCTTTCAGGATATCCCGAATTATTAGATCGAAATTCATTTAGAACAGTTTGCAAATGAGAGAGAATGGTATAACCCAAAAGTAATGTGCTGCATGACACTCCAAAGGCTCCTCGACAATGCTAGTACTCAGTTATATCTCCACTTCTGCAATATCGTAAAAATGTAGATAATCTCTATCAGCATGTAAAATATTTTTTATAGATAATTTGCGTTTATCAGCAATAACGCCTATCCTTTCAACACCAAAATGCGTCAAAATGCGTGGAATCAACTGAGTAAGATTTTCTCTTTTCTCCAGGCAGTCATTAAGTTAGGTGATCCTTTCACCTTAGTGAACGCATCAGAGACTGGCCTGATTTTAGTCATACTGTTTTCACTGATGACTGCAAGATATGGTAAGAAATGCACCGAAACCTTTTGCTTATCTCGAACGTTTTCTGGAATTCCTCTCTTTAGCCAACATTTGGACACTTCCTCATGTTCTTCATACAGAGATTCTGATTTCAGAAGTTTTGCTGTTGTATTGAGCCTCTTCAGCGCTAAATTAAAATTATCAGACTAAGAAGTGTGATCTTCTACCGAATGCACTACAAAATGATTATTCTTTGCCCTAAAAATACTTTCTAATAACCTTAGGTTATATTCTCCCTCCTCTCTGCATCCGTTCGTAGTATGCCGATAGCACACTCGCCGCGTATTCGAGAGGTCCAGGTTCGAGTCCCATATTTCCCATCTCTTGTTCAAAAAAGGCCTAATGACTCTACAACCTCACGAAGTTCTGCTCTTGTATTTTGCACAGAAGGATCAGTAATGTCAAAAGTGTCTAATGTCCATAACTGTGAAACTGATTCATTCAGTGATAATGAACAGGTAATCATTAACGATATACTACTGTTTTCTGTTAAAGCTTTTGTCATTCAACCCATCAAGGTCCTTCCCAGTTTATTCTCAATTTTTGATTGTCCACATGATAGCATCTTATAAACAGCGGCCAGGAGTTTACCTGCTACGCAAGCAAGAAATGAACACCTTAATCCAATCATTGATAGCTATCAATCTAAAAGTTCGTTGTCTAAAAGTTCTTTCGCACGAAGTTTATCGATTAAATTATGGCACAGTCTTGCAGTAATAGGCTGACTTAAAACTTTAAAATTACAAGTTCCATGATTAATGGTGAAAATAATGTAAATACATCGTGTTAACTTACACCTATGAAGTTTTTCCCAAAACGTGAGTGAAGGTATTCATAACTTCGAGCTTCATGTCCCGTCTCTTTGACAGTGTTTTGCACTAAATACGAATGTTCAGAGACAGAATAAGTAATTTCTCTTGTCATGTGCCATTTTTTATTATTATATCTAAGGTTTATCATCAACGTTTGCTGCGTTAAATTTTGAGATTGCTACACATTGGCAAGGTTGTGATCCTTTTTAGAGTTCATCTCTGGTATCCCTGTCTCTTTTTTTAGGAAGAATAATGGATGGTTTTTGACAAATACTTCGACGTAACAAAATGTGATGTTTTTTAGCACAACGTAAGTTCACTAACTTCAAATTATACCGGAGAATGTGATGCCATGGTTTGCAATATAAAAACAACAAGAAGATTTTTCTACGAATTTTTTTTCTCTTTTAGTGTCGTATTTTTAGTTTTAATATAGTCTTCAGGATTGTGAAAGTTTTAACAAATGATACGTTGTTTCCTCGTTTCTGAAACGATTTTATAATTACTTAACCGCTTTTTCCTAGCTGGTACCACCTGGGAGAAACTTTCAATTAATCTCTGCTATCCTGACGTTCTCCATAGCCTGACACAGAAAAAGAAAATTTATCATTCAAATCTACATTTGGATCTTTACCGATTCTTTTAAATTGTTCCCGAGACATAGCCAGTTCCTAACAATTTCTTCAAATGTAGGCAGTTGAATTTTGGGGTACCTCAGTAACGAATGTTTTACGGGAACCTCAAAACAAGCTTCAGACCTTACTCTGTCTGCAGCTATTAACTGGTTCAGTTTCTGTTCTAAAATACGCAAGTGATTAATATACTGATTTGTCTATTCGTCTATTTCGTCTGAAGTAATTTTTTATCAATATCCTTAGCAAGCAAAGATGTGGGATTTCCCTTACTTTGCATAACAATTTTTTTAAGATTGAACCTTTCTTGAACTCCTCAATTTCCCCTAGTATTTTCTTGCCAGAATGTAAATTTAAAGTTGCGTGAAGTGAACATTTAAACGGGTGAATCTCTAAGTTTATTCAGAGCGTGTTTTCGCTAACCAGCGCACGTTTCGTTGCTATATATTACGCCAGTAAGCCTCTTCGCCATTTCAGATTATCGTCATGCCCGTTAGGTTTTTGTGAGTCAACCCTGTTAGACGAAACTTAACGTGCTAATCCAGCACTATTCTAATTTAAATTTGAATTGATTTACATTCTACGTTTAAGTTCACCGCAAATTGACTGTGCTTTTGTAACGCACGAAGATAGTGCCTTTCTGTTCAACTTTGAATTAATGAAGGGTTACTTTTCACCCTTCTTCTGTGCTGGTTACACCTGTGTGAGATTTCGCCAGGTCCATTGTAGGATCTAGTTTAGTTTATGTAGAATAACAGAGACAGATCTTACAAAGCCTTTAAAATTTCCTTATCACAGTCTATTACCAATTTAGTCTTTTCTTCAGTTAATTTTTTTAGAGATTTTACTTACAGCATGTAATTTTTCGTCCTCTATCTCAAATTGATTATAAACCTTTGCAAATAATCTCTAATTCTGCATTTTGTTTTTCCTTAAAATGTCCATGTTTCATAACTTAAAGTATTTACTTTTCCTTCTCATTATTTACTTTAAACTTCAACTTAATTTAAAGTGGAAATAAAATCCTTAGTTATACAAATTGAAAAAAAAATCTTCATTTATTTAAAACAAAATATTCAACCATTTTTGCATTTGTTTCCATTCATAAAGATCTGTTCTCATTAAACACAGTATCTCAAAACAAACAAAAAAACAAAATAAAAAGTAACTCTCTTGTATTCGCAACACTGTGGTCCTCTTTAGCCATTTATTTTGCTCAAATATGTAAATTTAAACTTCTCAACATTTTGAAACCTAAAATTATTCTCACATTAATAAAGATTCGGCATGAATTTTATACTCACGCTTTTGTAAATATCTCTACGTTCTTACTCAGATCGCAATGCAAACGCTAATTGCTATTTTTAGAATTTGAAAATGAAATCAACGGAAGTTACCTAAACAATTTCATTAGCTATTCACTGAACCATGAAATTTGAATACTCTCTTTCATGTTCCATGTTCTTTACTTACTTAAGAATAAGTAAAGGCATTTCCAGACAATTACCGACGGAAGCAGATATAAGCCATTTCCATAATATTATCAAACAATCATCAGCATTTACACTAAAATATGCTTTTAAGTTTGGTTTTTCAAATTCTAGAATATCTTATATGAACATAAGTGGTAATAACGATACGTTAAAAGACAAATTCTCAAAGAACGAAAACCTAAAATTAGACTCTCTAACAATAACAGAGATAAAATGTGTTAAGATGTTTTCTATCACATGCTAGAGATATTAATTGGCTTTAAGATAAAGTGACCACATTTTCATTGAGACAAAGCGGGACAAATGGGATGAAATGAGAATTATAATTTAGTTATGAAAGTATTTATCACATCGTACCATACAGTCTATTTTGGTTTCTTTTAATAAATGGAAATTTTCTTCTTAGCTGGTCAATAAATTTGTATTCTGTTTTTCTAACTCATCTTTTATTTAATGGGTAAATACTATAAATAAATAATTTACTACAAATGTTAAAAGAAATAGTACTAAATTTTACATTATTGACCGTTACGCTGTGGCGACTACTGCCCTTGCTTCGTCAATCAAATTATCAGTCGAAAGTGAAATTAAGACCAACAAGCTGCACTGTTTAACGGCAGTCCGCATTTATCTGGATTAAGACGAAACCAACACGGATTTGATTTACGTCGATACAGACAGGAGAAAAAAAAAGTGGTGTCACACAAGTACGAACTCTTCACAAACGTGACCTTCGACACCGACTCGACAACTATTCCGCACATGCGCAAAATGGTATTAAGGTTGAATTTGCCTCCACAGCTATTTCGCGCATGCTTAACTACTTCCCTCTACAATGTGATGGAGCCACTCCTGCTTTGGCGAAGCTTTCTTTCTTAACAATACATAGTCTTTGACAAGACGTAAGGACAATAACTGAACACCACAGAGTAAATCTAACTCACTACATCGCCTAATTTAGTTTACTCTGCATGCATTTCATGTGTTTTTTTTTCATTTATGTATTTTTTATTTCTTCATATTCACTATAATAATTAATAAATAATAGGTAATACATTTTTACAACTACATTTAAAGTAAGAAATGCAGATTTTTTCTGAAAAGCGAGACATTTTTAAAAATCGACAGAACGTGGGACAGTCCTCCAAAAAGCGGAACTGTCCTGCCAAAATCGGGACGTGTGGTCACTTTACTTTAAGAACATCTTAATGAATTTCAAACTTTTAAATACTAAATTAAACAAGGACTTTTCGCTAATTTCGTGGAAGTCAGAGCTTATTTTGCTCATTTTAAACTATATTTCGAAAAACAAAATTGCATAATTAAATGCCAGTTTTTCATTTCCCTGACTTCAAGCATGTTTAATCAGTTTAATAAAATTTTTTGTAGTATTTTCATTTTTTGAAAGCGTGCAACAACATTTACATTTTGATTTCCATTAATTGTAATGTTAATAACGTCGATTGTGACAGCGTTCAGAAATACAGTATCCTTTTCGGGGCCAAAAGAAAGAACTTTTAAAAGGAAACCTTCGGTATCTCTTTTCGGCAATTTCGAACCGTATGAATGTCTGTTGGTGACAGATCCTTGTAGCGAATATTTATTTATGCTAATGTTGCGACGTTAATTATACGCAGCGTCGCCAACAGGTCGAATGTTGCTGATTCAGCTTCCATAGCAACAGTATACGAGCTCCTGCAACCGTTTGTTTCTCGCCATTCAGTGACGTCATGCCTAGATCAGGTTAGAAGAGTGGAAGCTGAAATCTTAGCGAATTTAGATACAGTTTTACTCAGGAAAGCACTTAATCTTACTGCTTTTGTAATTGTGATTCGTTTTATGAGCTGAAGATATCTGAAAAGGCCAATTAAAGTATACACTATAATAATCCAAAAATATGCTTGTCTAATTATATCCACTTAATAATCAAGCTGTGCTTTTTTTCCATTTAAAGAAATGATACAAGCTCATATTTAACTTTTAGAGAGCAGAATGTGAAGTGCTGCAATGTATTTATTTTGCTTCCCTTCCATTTTATATAGTCGTTTGTAAAGGTACATTATGGTTCTTTCTTCAACTTCAGGAAAAAATAATTCATGTCCTTTTTTAATAAATATATTACATCAATTTTATTTTCTACTTTTTAAGTGTCATTTTAAAGTTGACTCACCAATTGCCGATTAGATAAAACCTCTGATCATTCGTAGTTTGGCCCTCAATCGAATTCTGTCACTTAAGCTGATTGCACGGGTTTTTCGCTGGTTTTCTGCATGTGTATCGCAACAACGAGCCAGTTTTCACCAGAATGTTCTCCACGAAGTCATCCCTTCACATAAGGAGATAATGCTTGTGCGCTTCAGTTATATAAATGTCTTGCTATTTTCTGCATACGAATTTTCCGAAATGCAATGATTAGTATGATTGTTTCTTTGTTAGCATTTTGTTCACTTGTCGGAGAGCTATGAGACGTTTTGTATGGTTTTGGCAATATGCTAGTGTTAGCTTGGGGCTGTTGTAGGTAAAAATGTTGATTGATGTAATATGAATTTGTAATGATGTAATACAATGAGCAATTTTACCTATCATATAACTTATGCAAATAACGTTTCCTTCATTTGCGCTGATCGTACATTTTTATAAACATCAGTATATGAGAAGTAAATGTTTCTAATTGACAAACTGCCGTCCATTTACAGCACTCTAAGCTCGAAAGCCGATTCTTGCTTCGGACGAAAACGGCACCAACTTTTCACAAATTATTTCCCATCTCTGTAAAGGGTGAAACCTTATAAAAAGGCTAAGACTTTTCATTCGCCTTCTGGAGGGTGAAAAATATCACTTGATCTCCGCATGAAAGGCACATTAAATGGCGTTAAAATAGTTTTCTTTATTCCTTCAAGGGATGATTTCCTATCCTACAAAGGGAGAAATTACTGTATTGCAAGCTATGATTTGTTATTTTTCTGATTAAGCTTATTTGCAATCTGAAACACGGTTAAGATTTATAGTTTATGTTTTCGTTCCAAAAAGGTTTTACAAAAAATATTTTTATCATACAATTGTGAGGTTTTGCATATCTGGATATATGGAAGGAATCAAGATTTGTAATCTGTATAGAGCTTTGAAAATACATATCAGCCGTTAAAAACTGCGATTCTGAAGAAAAGGAAAGCTGTTATTTATTGATGTTTCGATACGTAGTTTTTCTTCTTGAATTTACCGGAATAACTTTAATTCTAATGTATATATACTCTAAATATGCAAGGATAGAACATTTCTTATTGTACCATTTAATTTTTTCAGGTTTATTTTATTGCTTTCAGGATATGATTAATTTTGTTTTTAATTACATTTCAATTTTATCAGAAAATTTATGATTATTTAACTTCCTGAACAACAATGCATAAAGCTGTTCCTGTTATAAGTATTAGATCTTATAATTTAATATATTCAATAAATTATTTACGATGATTAGATATATTTTATGGTATATATTATTAATTGATGAAATGTAACTAATTGTAATTCAAACTAATCTTTAATATATTAAGTGATGTAAAGTGATAAAGGGTACTTCTAATTTTCTCCTTCATTAGGTGTAAAGAAATAGCATTTATATGCTTTAATTTACTGTTGTCTAATTTCTAACATGTTGCTTACACAATTAAGCCTATGTTAACAGATGAAAATTGAATAAAGGAATTCACGATGAACAGAACTTTTGAAAACATCTTTCAAAGTGGACTTTTATTTTTACACTAGTTACGCAAGATTGCCTATTTTGGTCATCTATTTATTCGTTGTTTACTCAGTACTGAGTATGAAATTATAATTTTCATGGTAAACAAAAAGGCATTTTAGTCATTTATATTTGAAAGAAACACAATCTGATATTTATAAGAATTGTTCAGATTATTATGAAGAATTTCGAAAGCTATTGTTAATTTAAGCTTAATTTTACTGTTCGACATCTGAGCTAAGCTCTGATGCTATCAGTATATTGCATTACTCCTTTTATATGTATCTTGGAGTAATTCTTTCAATTAAACTTTCGTGGTATTCCAAAAATGTTTAATAATATGCATGCATCAGTTTAACAGTATACATATTTCAGTGTCTGCATTAAGTGGGTATACAGTTACTACTCGTCGACTCTTGTATGTATAGCTCTTTTAAAGGCAAATTGCTTAATTTTCTACCACTGCACCATTATTTGTAAACATAGGAATAATCAGGACTTAGAAGAGAAGGACTAGCTCACAGAGCATTTCTCGCTGAAATAGGAAGTGGGAAAATATGACGTAGTCATGCTGATATTGATCTCGGATGGGCAATTTACATGATTTTTTTTATTTCCAATGGCTAGGCAAAAAGTTACAAAGAATACACAAATGATTACAAACAATAGAACAAAGAACAAAAAGACCGAAGTCATTGCCTAAAAAGCGCTCTTGCCTTCCAGTATCTAGACTCTTCTGCAAGACCACGAAGAGCCCCACATCGAAGCAGGTGGTCTCTGCCCATTTCTTCTCCAGAATTGCAAAGTGAGCAAATAGGATAGCTTGAAATGCCTATGCGGTGCAGGTGAGCGGCAAGGCAATCATGTCCTGTAGCCAAACGGAAAGCTGCAACTGCAGTACGTCTTGGATTATCGGGAATAAGAGAAGGACTTATCATTTTCCAACGCTGTACGAGTCTGAAGATTTCGTAAGGTATTAGATGTAAATAAACTTTTTAAAAACAGTTTAATTCTCCAATAAGAAACGGCTGTATTTGGATGTTGTAGTAAGTTGGCATCTCGTTTGGCAAGTAAGTTCTCTTGTTCATTGCCCCAAAGGCCACAATGAGCGGGCACCTACTAAAGGACGATTTGTTTCCTCTCCCTGTTCAATTTACAAGACAGAAATTAGCGCTTTTAATTTGAAGAACTATAGTTTAAAATTACTTGTGGGAGAAAGATAGCTATAATTTGGAAGAGACGATATTATTGATGTGGGCATTTTACACTGAACGTTTAAAAAGTTAATAATACTTACTCTTTAATTTTAAAATAATAGATAAAATGCCTTAACATAAAGTTTCGTTTCCTTAAAACTTGCAGGTTTTTTATGTACATTTATTTATAGTCATTTCTTCATCTGCAGAGGAAGTAGGAGAGTTTTACTAATGTATAACAGCAACGTTTTAAAGTTAGGCAAAAAGCAACCTTAGTTTGGCGTAGTTTAAAACATATATGACAATTCTTTTTTTTCTTGTTGCTTAAGAACTTATGTTTAGTTGCCCTTGAAATTGATAGTTTATTCAACATCTAATCAAATATAAGGTTTCTTTTTGACCTAAATGTACATTTTACATTGGCGTGTTCTTCTTACGATTCGATATAATAACAAATATTTTTTAAATAATTTTTTAACTTATACTCACATCTACATCACATACATTAATTTTAAATAAATGCAATATGCAAGATCCTTGCCTTAAATTTGAGAAAAAACCTTTACTCATAATATCTCAGAGTACTGAATTTTTCAAAACATTCGGCTGAGGAAGAAGGCCCTTTTTTGCGAAATTACTTTGATTTTTTAAACTGTTATAAATTATCTAAAATGCTCTTCTAGCTTTGTTATTTAAGTTTCGCTATTTTAATATTTTAATATTTGAGTTTTTGGTACAAATGTTTTTTCTAGATGTCAATTACTTTTTGTCACTGAGCAAACATTAATTTTTTTCTTTTTTTCATTTTCCGAAGTTTCAATATCATTTTATAAGAATATTATTTTTCTTTCGAATTATCAACGCATTCTTGTTCATATTTACATTTAGGGCATTCAAGGATATTTTCAGAGTCATTTGTAACTTCTATCTTAAAATCAGTGACATTAAATTTATTACTGGCATCTTCATTTTCGTAGCCGGCCTTAAGATATATTTTGTTAGGATTTAATTCATGCAATCTTTCAAAACCATTTTGCATTATTTCTCTTTTCTCTTGTCACCGAATTCTTAGTATTATTTTTTCTACTATGCATAGTAAATTAACTCTCGGTACAATACTTTAGTTATCAGCTATCCAAGCATGCATTTTTTCATGTCATTTACATAATCATTGCATAGAAAATGTTCGCTGCAAATTTTTGAGTTCTCTGACGTATCCATTCCTTCGCTAAAAGCAAACTTTCCTTGAGCTACAATAAAGGTGAGCGACATCTAGAAATAAACTTGTATCAGAAATTCAAAAATCAAAATTTTAAAATGGCGAAACTCAAGAAATAGTTGAGTATTTTAAATAATTTATAAAGCTGTTTTGTCAAACTTAAGACAACGACGATCTTACCTATTACATTTATTTAAATATAATGTATGTGATATATATGTGAGTATGTGCTAGAAAATTAATTAAAAAATATACGTTTTTATATCTAACCGGAAGAGGAACACACCAATGTAAAATTTATAAGCAGGCCAAAAAGTAACCTTAGATTAGATTAAATTTTGAATAAGGCTATCGATCTCAAGTGATATCAAATATAAGTTCCTGTTCTTTAGTAGCGGGAAGAAGGAATTGCTAGTCTACGGTTTGCTTTCGAAACTGGGAAAACATAAAATACAATATCCCTTCCTTAGTTCCATAAATGTCTGGGACTTTGCTAGAGAGTAAAAGGATATATTACATAAATGACGCTTTACAAAACAGAATTTATAATTAAAACTGACTAAAACTATAGTTTCAAAATTTTCTAAATATTTTCTTTACTAAAAACAAATATATATAACTAAAATTAATTTGGAATAATTACACCACTAGAATATCTCTTCGTAGCAGAATGGAACTACAGTTTTAAACGCGCGAAACCAGAGCTGATGCACCATAGTGATGTCCAACTATTTCCTGTTAAGTGCTCCCTATGAAGATGGCGTCGTCTGGGGGCCACTCGAAAGAAATAACTTGCCCTTCCCTTTAACTCTGAGAATAATGCTCATGAACCCGCATTATTGAGTTTTTTTCTTGTCTCCACTCAAGCATTTATGGCTGCATAAGTGAGAGTACACAATGATTTTCAGTAATTTTACGCTTTTCAATGTGCTCATAGTGCTATTTTTGCTTAAAATACATTAAATATTTCGAGTATCAATGTGCGTTCCATTCTAAGTTTTTCCATTATTTCATCATTGTTATTTTAGATTAATACTCCCACATAGGAATACGCAATGTTTTTTCCCTTACTTAAATCATATTCTTTGCGATAACTATGTGTACTTAAGGTCTCACAGTTTTTAAAAAAGTACTTCATAAATTACCATTTAACTGAGGCATCCCATGTATCCATACTTATTTTACTCGTGAATAACATTATCTTTGTATTTCTTCTCGCTTATCAAACATTATATGTAAATTTTCCACTATATATACGTATTGTTACGTATTTTAGTAAAATTATAGTAATTTTTGTATAATGTAACATGAAGTGTTTGAAAGAGACGAAGGTCTGCGTAGAAATAAGATTACAGGGGGCAAATCTATTTAACATTAAGTAAATGGCTATCTAGCTAACTTGGGAGATATTACCAAGCTGGCGACTGTTTTGATGACTACTGTTTTGATATCGCCAAAAGTTGCAAAACTTAGCGACCATCTAACGACATTTCTGTCCTGTCCCTGTATATCTAATTGATACTGCAAATGAATATATTTAACTGATCCCTGTATGTAATTGTAACAGTATCCGGCCCTTAAATGTAACTTCAACAGTATATGCATTCCAGTAATTTCAAGAAATGGAAGGTACTGGAGATTTTTCAGCGGCCTGGTGAAAATTATTGTCTATTTGTTGTCTATATTAAGACCGGAGAGAGAATTTGCTTTTAGTTGTCAGTTCAGAGCTGAATTTAGAATACTGAGATATCCGTGACAGCTTCACCTTTTAGATGAGTTTTTTATTGCGTTGTGTTAACATTCTTATTAGTTTGAAGCGTAATTACTGATTGCGCTCTGTGAAACTGAGAACAGCTGTACAAGTATTTTTGTGGAAAGTCCCAGAACTGTTAACTGTTCCTTTTGGTAAAATAAATTTTATCAAGCAATCATCGGTCCTATGTGCAATCAATCTATTATGAACCCGTACACAAACAACAATATATACGACGTGAGGCAATTTTATAACGAGACTAAGCACCTATTATCGCACAGCCGCATGGGAGAGGTTGGAATTAGGAGAGTGCAGTTGGCTTTGAACTTCAAGAGCAGCCACGTTTCGTTTCGTCTTTCTGTCTACTTTAGTTTGCTTTTAAGCCTTGGTTGTAACGGACGTAGTTCTGTAGTAGTACCTCGATCATAGTGAGCTTAAAAATAGAGCTTCGCATTAACCTCAAATTCTTTGTAAAAGAGTTGTGCACGTGATGTTTTCATACGTTAAAGGAGGTGTTTGGTAATAATGCTATATCACGTGAGCAGGTTTTTGGATGACACAAACGATTTTCAGAAGGTTAGAGAGAGGTTGAAGATGACGAACGTCCCCGTCGATCTGTGAGTTCAAGAACTGAAGTAAATGTTTAGAAAATTAGTGAAACTTTGCGGAAAGGCCGATGTCTGAGCATTCGGATGATCGCAGACATGGTCAACATTAACAAGAAACAGTAAGACAAATTTTGCATGATGAATTAAATATGACAAAAGTTTCGGCAAAAAGGGCTCCGGGAAATCTCTCTCGGGAACAAATAGACAGTCGGAAACACATTTTCTGTACTGTCATGGAGCTACTCAAGAACTGGACTTGCTCACATGTGTCATCATATGTAATAAAACATGGATCTTCCAATGTGATCCACAAACTAAGCGTCCATCGATGCACTTGAAGATTCCCACATCGCCAAGAATGAAAAAAGCACTAATGAGCTAGTCAAAACTTAAGGCAATTCTGTTCGTTTTTCTAGATGTCAAGCGTGTTATTATGACTGAATGGATGCCTGACGGTAAAATCTTAATCAGAAATACTATAAAAAAGTCCTAGACAATTTGAGTGAAAGAATAAGGAAGAAAAGACTGGATCTGTGGAAGAACGACGCATGGATTTTGCATAAGGGCAACGCGCCAGCACACTATGTTCTCCATATCTCTGAAACAATTCTTAGCGGACAGACGCATCGCTGTGCTCGAATATCCTCCATATTCACCAGATCTCGTTTTCTGTAACTTTTATCTCTTCCCAAAAGTGAAAAATACATTGAAGGGAAAATATTTTCGGTCTGTTGAAGAAGTAAAAGCATAAATGGCGAGCTGTTGAAGAGGATAACAATGGGTGACCTACAGCACTACTTTGAACAATGGAAGGCATGTATGGAGCGTTGTATGGATAGAAGAGGGGAGGGGAGTATTTGTTTTTTACTTTTTACGTGATCCGCCCTTAGACACTACACGGAAAGGGAAGGATGCATCGTGGAGGTTTTTTTAAGGGAAACTGGCTCGTATCTACGTTACACATGGTGAAAACCACGAAAAGGCCCATTCAGTCAGCCCATTCTCCAGGACTCCAACCCCTGACCGAATTACCAGTGTTCAGCGGCTTTTACCGCTTAGCGTCTGGTGAGGCAGGGGAGTATGTTGAAGGGGATAAAATTTAGTTCGAACTTGTTAGCAATAAATCATATTTCTTACATCAGTCTCGTTATTGAATTGCCACGCCTCGTATGTGTATTTTTGCGTATCTATAAGTTAAAAGGTATGTGAGAATGCACCACTGTATTATTAATTCAGACTCTCCAAGCGTTCATTTCAGATCCTTATATACTAAGACGCAATCTCAGAAACTTATTTCTTCATTTATATATATTCCATATTTCCAAACTACAACATTATTTGAAAATATTTCCCTTTATTCCTTGCTGTGACCCACATCACAAGTATATACTGATATGGATGTAGGTTTTTGTCTAGGATACGTCTGGATGCAAATATTGTGCTTAGCTGAGATTCTTGCTGCATGTTCTCCAAAATAACAAATGTTACGTAAATTGTATGCGTTAGGATATATCCTGGGAAATATTTCTCTGAGATTGCTACATGATATACAAACAGCTGAAAGTAATATATACTTGTTTATAGCAGTTGAAAGCAGTTAAATAAAACAAATGTCACTACATACATAAAATTTGGGCATAAACATAAGTGGGGAAATCTTTAAGTGCATTAGATAAGCGTATGAAAATTTCGGACAGTATGAATACAATGCTGGATATCAATATAAATTATACACTTGGCTGTTTTAAAAATTCGTGAAATTCGGGAAAGAATTATCTATGAAGAAACTAATATCTATGAAGAAAGTTACAATCGCAGTACAAATACCGCTTTGCATGTGATACATGATAGTTTTATATAGAATGCAAAAACATAGAATTGACATAAAGGATTATGATACAAATTGCAAAGATACATAAAAGGGTGAAAGTAAATTCTTGATTAAATGCATAAAACAGAGAAAATGACATAATTTATATTTAATAAAAAAGATATGATTATAAAATGTAAATGTAATGTAATATGTAAATAAATATCTATCTAAGTAAACATTATGCTAATATTATGTCAAGCGGACAAATAAAGGCAGTGAAAATTATAATAATTCGTGGAATTCTTATAAATATTAAACACTATTTCTTTAAAATATCCTTGACTAAAATTTCCTTTTATTTTTCATGAATATTATAAATTAAAATTCAGTACTATGAAAATGATAAAGAACTAGATGATGAAAATCGTCAAGCTTGCGTAAACAGTGAAAAAAATAGAAGCTCATTTTTTTAAAAGATGTTTACAAAAATCACCATTCCTTAATATAGGCTTCAGTTAGTAAGAAATAAAACTGAAGAAAATAACACAGTGTAAATGTGATCTCTTTACACATGCCTAATAAATAGGAGAAAAATAAAACTATTGTTTATCACATTACATCATTTAGCAATCTGTACTACGAAATATTTCAAAATATTAAAACAAATAAATGAATATATTAAAATAAAAAATCTAAACTTACTTCGGGAAAAGCTGTATTAGTCGTTGTTCACTTATCAATATAAATTACCAGTGACTCCATCCCAAGATGAAATGACCTCGTCTTCCTTCTTTCCAGTTTTTGATTGAGGAGACTCCCTGCCGTCTTCCCATGCTCCTGCTTAGTCAAATCTTCACTTGTTATTGTTGTTGACATAAGGTGGAAGTTTTCAATCTTGAAAGAATTAAAATCTGGTGTCTAACCTTAAACGGGATGAAAACCTCAAACATCTTACAAAAGGGTCGAATTCTCACTCGAATAAATTAAGCAGACAGTGCAGACACATAGAGATTTTAGAGCCTATGACAATCTCCTTTTATATAATATGAGTATAACAAGGTTGTTAGTTGCATGTTGATAATAATCAGATCTATATTACTTGTAATACTAATCATAATTTAAACTAATTTATCATAATTTAAACTAAAGTACGTTTTATTAAATTTTAAGTGAAGCCTTTATTTTCTTATGTGAAAAGAATGCAGCAAAATCGAGTCTTCCGTTTTAAAATTAATTTTTATTAAATTTGTATGTTAATGTTATGGCTTCATCAAGTGTCCTGTAAAAAGTATCAGCAGAACGCTCGTCGAATTTCCTTATTTTTAGTTTTTCTTCGCAATCCATTTATCAAATTCCTGTCATTTTAACCAAACACGTATTTAATGAAAAGAAAACAAGCTTCTCTTAATGAAACTAAATTGAAAATTATTTACAACTGCAGCTGCATTTTCGTATTACTTACTTCTGGTAAATTTTTATATGAGTAAAGTATATTCAAAACTACACTCAAAGCAGAAATATTCGTGAAAAAACAGATGTTTTTAAATATTACGATCTTGCTAAAAATTGCTGTTGAGCATGAATGAAACTCATGAGATCATTCATAGTTAGTTTTAGTTTTTCAAATTGGTTTGTTTTGCTTAAAATATTCGAACAAATGCATTATTAAACAGAATGCAGTGGAAAATAAAAGAGTAACTAAATGATGATTTTCGCACTTATCTTAATGGCGAAAGCGCGTGTCAGTAGAACCGCATAAAAATATCGAAATTAGCTCGCATAAATTCTGAGTTGTTCTGTTCTTGAATGCGTGGACACGCCTCTTGCTGCTTGCATCGCACAATCACAGCTGCAGTTGATGACATCCCTCAGTGTCTGCTAGACTCATGTCCTGTACTCTGACACCAGCATAGCCCGTAGTTTCTTTACCTCTTCTTTTTTCTCTCAGGATTATTGCTGCAGATATTTATTAATTTGCTTCATTTCATAACTACTTCTTTGGTTTCCTGTACATTTCCAACACACACACAACAAAAACACGAGTTAAAGTACCCTATAAAAACAGAGTAAATATATTTATAATAACTTACGAATTCTTTTTTATTTGAAAATTCTAAATAAAAATTCCACGCCTTCTTGTCCTAGCAAACAGTTCATATTAACAAAGTCCTAGCAATGGAATGTTTCAAGCATAAAGTGCCTATTGCAGTATTTTTTATTCAATAACAGTTGAGCCTTATATTGTTAAAAAGCTTTTGGATAACATTTTTCACACAATTTATGTTTTTGGTGAAACATCTAAAACAAGCATTTCAGGTTTATAAAGCTAAAATGCGTTATATTATAATTTGCGTTCTACCTGTCTTATAAATACAGAGGCTGTTCACGCATTTTTGTAACGATTTTGCATAGATTTATAGATAAAAAAACCTTAGAATTTTATTTTCTATAGTCTGATAGACCGTTTGTTGGACTATCATATTGCATTCGGATTTCCAAAATAAGGTTCTCTTAAAAACGTCAGGGTTGATTTTCCACTCCTCCTTCATGATCTGCCAGAGTCCATCCAATGTTTTGGGATGCCGCTTATAAACAGCTTGTTTTAAAAGTTCAAACGCACAGTAATCCATAGGAGACACATCCGGGGACTTGGATGGGATGCATTTAAAGGGAATAGCTTCAATTCTGGATTCATTTCCCATTTTGTCAAAAATTAGAACAATGGATTTAGACGTCAGGTTTGGATCGTTATCCTGATGGAACTTAACACAGTGAAGATTGTTTGGGTAAAGAGATGGAATTTCTTCTTTAGAAATAGATGTTAAAACATATTTCTAGTAGAAATACGAATTAATTTTGACATTTTTTCTACTTTCCTTATTTTAAGTTTTCCTTTATAAGAGAGTCAATTAATAAACATCAAACCTTAGAAAAACTTTCCTTTGTTTCTCCGAAAAAACATATTTAGTCTTTCTCGCCACTTTTTCGGTAGTAAATCGATCTTTTTCTATTGCAATCAGATAATTATATCCAAGCTTCGTCAGTTGTAACTGTTATATTTCTATTTTTAACCTCCCAAATAGTTTTAGTTCAGCAATCTGCACGTAGTCTTACGCTGAGAAACATGTTTCGGCGTTAGGCGATGAAGATGGCCTAATGATGATTTTTTTTCATTAGCTTTAAATCAAGATTTTATAATTTTGCTCACATTTCCTAAAGAGATATTTAAAGATTTTGCTATAGCTCTTTGGGGGGGGCTGGAATTTCCTTTAAAACGTGAGATGCGACTTTAGATTTGATAAGAGCTGTACGTACCTCTGTTGGGTATGCATTGTTTGCCTTTTTTCCAATCAGATGTAAATTTTAACGTTTCTTTCATTTCATATTAATTATGTCCCTTATTTTACGTGTAGAAATATTAAAACCATGTTTTTCGTAGCTTTTCTTAATAATTGAATAAAAGTATTTCTCTTCGAACAGCGCAAAAACATAGCCTTCGATCCATTGTTTATTTTTCACCGAAATTTGAAGAAGAATAATTTTTTAAAGCTGCAGATGATAATAAAACCTCACTCCAATTTGATGCCAGTCACGTTTATATTTTTAAATTAATATTTAAATTTACGGAGAAAATCAAAATCGTTACAAAAATGTGTGAACACCCTGCTTTTTAGGGTCCGTTTTAAATTACTCCAATTTAAGACTGCTTTAAGTTCAGCTTTTGCTTTAAGTCAATTTTTCAAGCGTTCGTTTTCAAATTCTCGACTATGAGATTTCACATTTGCTTGTTTTAATTAATTTTAAGCCACTGTTATTAGAAATAATGTTTTATTTAATGTGAAGTTTTATCTTATATAAGAGGGAGATTAGGAAAAAAAATTAACTTAAACGTGCCAGTAGCCAATTTTTCGTTCTTCGTCAGCAAAAATACCTAAAATCTTTTATATTGTACTTCATTTCACATTTTGTTTGGCGTTGTTTTATGTAAGATAATTTTCTTTTCATTTTTCATTGCATATACTCACGCTTTAAATTTAGAATATTAAAATTTAAAGTACTGATTCGCGAGCAAATAAGAGCATTAAACGTACGTGTTAATTCCTTAAAGATACCATGGTGATGGTGATTAACCAGTTATATACTTTTAGAAGAATTATATTTGCTTATCTGAGAGACATTTCTGTTTCCACCAATTGACAGACACCTGCAAATCAATAATATTATCCAAATGCTTATTATAACTATTAGTGTAAGTAAAGAATATACATTCAACAAAGTCGAATAAAGTATATACATTCAACAATAACCGACTTTCGGAAAGATTAGAACTTAGTAATGCATCACTTAGTTCATAACATGTAAATCACTGAAGCTAAGCGAATTCTCACTGTTACAGTGAGGGATGTAACTAAAATATATACATTCACGAAAGAGGATAAAATTTATAAGGTATTTTCTTCCTCTCTCCGCATGCCTTCGCGATGTAACTGGAAGCATACTGGACGTGTATTCGCGAGTTCCAGGGTTCGCATCCCGGCAAGGGCACTGCACATTTTTCACATCTCCAGCATCAAAAAATCCAAATAACTCTAAACTGGCTTCCAAATTAAAAGTTGATGGCTAGTAATTCATCACCAGCAAGATTTGGGTTCCCATAATTTCCAGTCACCCTTTATGAAGGGGAGTATATAAGGTTTTTCTCCTTTCTTCCAGCATGCTTTGATGGTGTAACGGTAGCACACTCACCGTGTGTACGAGAGGTCCAGATTCGAGCTCCAGCCAGGGTATTGCACATTTTCACATCTCCCGCTTCAAAATAACCTAATTTATCGACAGACTTAATTATATGATACTTATATTTCAAATGAAAAACCTAATGTAAAACACTGACATTAAAAAACTTTTATGCACTGAAAGCAGTTGATATCATTTTCTTAAAAGAACACTCTATGGGTATCAAACGTAAAATTAGGGTACTATTTGAGAATCTCTTGACCTTTAATTCTGCAATAGAAAACCGGACTTTTCGTTAAAGCTTCCCGTCACCTACAATGGTTGCTACATGCTAATATTTGTTGGTTAGAGGAGTGGAGTCAGATAATCTTTACAGCAGTCAACTGTAAATGAAAATTCTAATTATACCCGAGAAGATATTTCTGTTATCTAGAGGTTTAAGATTTTCCTATGTCGTTTTAGTTGGCATCCGAACCGGAAATTTAGTTTCTATCAGTAAATAAGCAGCCACCTAGGAGTTAAAACTCCATAAATTTACAGTTGCATTGAGTAAGCAATTAGGTAATCTATTTTTGAAACATACGAGCTTAAATTTCCCATCAGGAGTAATCAGTCATCCAGAATTTCAGAACTGCTAACAATGATTAAAGTAAACGAAGTATTTTAGTGAAGTTAGGCTCCGAAGATGTATTCCAAGAAATTCGTTTTAGGGCTTATTTTCTTTTTCTTTTTACTGCCTTACCGAATTACCGAATTTATAAGTAGCTTTTAATTACATATCATTTTATACATATGCGGTAAACAATGAAACTTCCAGCAGTCAGTCACAGCTAAGTTTCTACATTTAAATGTAGGTTATAATATAAAGTCCCTTAAGTGCGGTAAGTAAATTCAACTTTCATTAAGAAATCCTCTTGATTCATTGAACAACTGTATTCATTATTAAAGCTATAAGGTAGATCATTTGCGTGTGTGTTAGCATTAACGGCAATTTTTCTTTAATCTTGTTTTACATAACGGACATCGCACATTCTTAAAAAATATTCGACATATTTCTATCAACGGAAACGATAATGACTTCCATTACGTAATTTTCATCTCACGAGATGTTCATTTTTCCTTTTATTATATATTCATATAAATATAATGTCAGCAAACAAGTATACTTTATTAAACGCATTTACTTCAAATAATATTTTTTTCCTTTAAGCAAATGATCTCAGAGTCCTTTCACCAGACTTTACGACGACTTCTTTCGTATTTATTCTACATAGGTTTCTGCTGTGTTATACGGCTGTAATAGTTTAAGACCCTTATTGTTGATTTAAGGACGCATTTTACAAAAGTGTTTATCGCCACACGTATTTATTTAATATATTTCGATGATAATACGAATAGCTATGTAGGATTAGATGTGGAATATCAATAGGGTAATTTCAAGGTTAAGATACCGTCAGGTATTTCATGATTGCAAGGAGGTTATCATGCTTTATAGTGATTTAATACATTTTGTACGAAAATGTTTGATACCTAAAAATCAAAGTATTTTCATCATGAAATTCTCAAAATTTGTTTTTCAAATTTAATCGCACTATCTAATGTATAACTAGATAATACTGCAAAAAATCTTCCACAGAAATCAATTAAACGCTGACCCTTCATTGACCTTTTAAGCATATTAAATATGCTTATTAGCCATAAAGTCATAGCATTTGTATATTATGTAGCCGTTAACTGGAACAGAAACATTCCAACTGATATGGCATTTAGAATACATCGTTCATAACCAGAGGTACTATTTTATGTAGGCTGTTATTTTTATACTTTATCTTGTAAATTCTAAGATAAATTTTAGTGACATACTGCTTTAAAATAATGCACTGTTTGCCATATAGTTTAGTATCATTTATAACATTTTGATGCATTTAAGCTTCAGTATCAAAACCAAGAAGACATGTAACACATATGGCAAGCGTTCAAAAATTATGTTTTCCAATTTGCATTTCGTACGTGAAAACGTTTGCTGCAATTGCAATGTATCTGTCAATAATACTTTTCATTAGTTTCCTAGTACCAATTATCCCTTTACCATTTGCACATAGACCTAAAATAAAATTCGAGACAAATTTACCTTTCAGAAGTGAATAATATTACACAATTTGTAAGACTGAAGATTCATTGGTATGAAAATTTATCAGCTAAAAGCGCTCACGTATCGAGCACGGAAATGTCTTCTAAATGTAGATATTTTAATTAATATAATTATATTTTAATTAATATAACACTACCTACAATAAGATAATTGAAAGCAAATTTTTAAACGATAAAGAAATATTTAATGTTTTTTTGTTATACATTTGATTAATTTTTATCAAATAAGAAAATTTTTGTAACTGGGAATTGTTAAATGTAACTTTTCAGTTAGGTAGAAGATGCTTAGTTTCCTGTTTGCTTAGAGAAAACTTTTCATATTATTATCGTGATAAAGTATTGTATACTTGTGATTTGAATGATTCCTACTTGCTGTCACAGATAGATACTTGTCACAGATAGATACAAGTAGAAGTGGGTTGTACACCAAAGATCCACCATAGGTCCTGCCGCACTAATTGTGCAGGTCCGCCCCAAGATGGAAAGCTGCACAAGAGACAAATCTGAGGGTATCCCATTCTCCCAGTACCAAACGACCTGAGCAGACTTTTTACCTCATTATTTTAAGTGTCATCATGTTGCATAGAAGTTATAACACTTAACGTCCATGCCTTCGCCGAGCTATGAAGCCGGGCCCAGCAATATGGGAGCCACCGTCGCTAACCGTTATATCAACAAGGGGGTTTGCCATTCACAGATTCATTCGGGTGAGACACAGAATTTCGCCATTGGTTGCACAGGTATAGTTCTAATGCACTAACTTTGCAGTACCGCCCAAATTTTGCTGGATAGAACACAGGAGACGTCCCAAGATCTTCTCCCTTCTCCTCTACTACCAAACCAAGCGAGAGAGCTATCAGCTCATACAGACTTCCATATCCTTTCTAAGATTCGAACATTGGTCCTTCGACACAACAGTATAGATCCCTAGGCGCTATGTCTGTAAGCGGTATAATAAATAAAAGATTTCCAAGTCATACCTATATCTTTACCTTCGACTGCTAACAAGTGAATGCTTCTTTTCGTCTGCTTCAGTTGTTACTAGTCAAAGAAGTTATAATTAAAATTTCTGAAATTAATACTTCTAAAAACTTTATTTCTTTCAAATTATTATTTCTTTTTCTTCAATCACTTTTGATTAGTATTATTTATATTCTTAAAATTTTCTTTCATAGAAAGTATTTACGCTTAAGCACAAGAAGCGTGGAATGGAAAGCAAATGTACGAATCCTTGCAAAAAAATAGGAATAACTGGTATTTATTATTTATAGATCCATTCTGAATTTACGGTATTGCTCTTATATCGAACTTTAGTGTTAAAAGTACTTTGAGCTATCTAAAGAGAAATCTCTGTTTTTTTAATGTTAAAATAATCTTGTCTTTTGATGTTTGAGTAAAATTAAAAAAATGCCCGAGATTTATTGGGTGCTTTTGATCCATGTAGATCAACGAGTATTTTTCTTTACTGGAAATAACACACAGACTGGCCAATGCATTGCAAACCCAAGATCAATATTTTATTGGACTACCTTTTGCGAGGACAACTGATCTGATTCGTTTGAACATCGAGTCTACATCCTTCTAGAGTGCATTTAAGTTCAGAGAATACTATGCACTGTCTATGCTGCTTTTTAGAACTTGTAAATTAAATGGAAGATGAGAGTACGTCTTTCCACCATATCCCACACATTTTCTATGGGGTTAAGTTCCGGGTTATGCGGTGGCTAGGGAAGGTGTAGGATGTCAGACTGATTTTCAGCGAACCTATTTTTAACACTTCTGACACGAAGTGTAGTTGCATTATCGTTCATCAGAGTAAAAATGCAACATTGCAGGGTGCACTTGATCTGCCATTATATCTAGGTATCTCATGGCTGTTTGTTTACTTTTGAGGAATACCAGGACATCACTTCCATGCCAGCAGAGCATGCTCCATATTATGACACTTCCACCAGACCCTTGCACAGTACGAATAAAAAAAGATGGATTCGTAGCTTTATGTAGTTTTTGCTAAGTTCGACGTCTTCTATTAGCGTAAAATAAGGCGTAGCGTGATTCATCAGACCACATTAACCGTTTCCAATCCTCAGATGCTCAGTGTCTTCTTTCCTGTCACTACTGCAAACGAATTCTTGCATGTCGGGCAGAAATGAGTGGTTTTTCTAACAGGCATCTGACTATGTATTTCCGCACATGGTTCAAGCTGAAATTTGTCGGAAAGAACCTTGTTTGACGATCTGTGTCAACTGAAGCACTGAAGTTCCTACTCTGCCGTTTAATTCGTCGGAGACGCCGGCGATCACAGATCACTCACATCGAGCCGCAGTTACGCCTTCTAGAGAAAACTGTAGATTCTGATTCCAACTTTTAAAAAGCTTTGATATGGCGGCTTTTGAGAACACAGCGAGATTTGCTGTTTTCGAAATCGGAGCTCTTGCTAAACGGGCATCATCAATAAAACATTTCTCAAATGATGAAAGATCTGTCGTTTCCAACATTTTACTTTATTCATCGTGAAAAACAGTCTTACACCTTACTTATACGAGCATTCTAACACGAGTAACCCACGTCCTAAAAATAAATTTGTATACTTCGCCCCTAGCACGCATTCATATGAAAATATCAAAGGTTTTTATTCATTGGCCAGTGGGCGCATTTTATGTTAGAAAAGCACAATCGAAATAAAATGAGCTGATATGTGTTGCTATACTCTCCTTCTGAAACAACAAGGAACAAAAGCAAAACACGGAATAAGGCAAAAGCAATTTAAGGGATATGCGTGAAATTGATCCATGAGGTGGTGTGGTATTTCTAAGCCACAGAGCAAACACCCCAGAGCAAAGGTATACAGAAACACATGTATTGCGACCATCACGTTGCAAAATACCATATGTGTTGGAAGAATGTCCAATGGAAACATCACGCCAATAACGGGTATTATACGCTTTAGTTGAAATGCATACTTGACAACGCCGTAGAAAGCTGACAGTAGTGTCGTTGATCGCTTGTTGCAGAAGTAGCATCCATTCTTGAAGTAATGAATGTCAGAACTAGTGGAGGGTGCTTGGCGGCGCTCTACGACACGCTATCCGCTATCTCAACATATCCCACTATTTCTCTATGGAATTCAGACCCGGTAATCTAGTAGGACACGGCAGAGGTATAATGCTTTCACTTTTTAGATAACTCCTCACTACTCTGTGCTCTATGCAGGTAGGCGTTATCGTTCATAAATATCACGTCGGTTTCCATTGTAACGATAAAAGGAGCACAGATCTTGTAGAATTTCATCGCAATATCGGACCACTGTGACGAAACCACCAGGAATAAGACAGAGGTCGAGGCGGCCTTCGTTGCTATCCCAAACCATACAAGTAAGCCTCCTCTTCTGCAATGGTCTCTTTCGATGATGCTTGGTGTCCGATAGTGTATTCCTGTCTCTCATCATATCAGTGCGCTTCGGGAATCGTTCTGAATGTTAAATTGAGACTCCTCAATAAAGAGTTAGTGGTCTCACTGCTCTTGTGTCCAGCTGCGATGTCCTCGGACCCTATTCAACCGCGCTCTGACATGCGTTGAGTACAAACGAACACAAGCCACAGGTCATCGGGCGTATAATCACAATTCATCTTCATGCATTCGATATGATACAGTTTGGCGGCATATGGGCCGTCCGACAGCAGCACCCATTTAAGCTTACCTTACCCATTTAAGCTTAAAACTCACAGGGGTCTACAAAATCCTGTTTTAAAACCGTCATGTCCATCTAAAATTTTCTGACTTCAAGTTTTCTGAAGGTGACTGAGCAATCAGTCCAGTTCACGCTCATTCCGGTGCTTATACTTCCTTACGCCGGTGTTCGAGATGAGAGCAGAGAAAATCGTGTCATTTCAGCTTTTCTTTCAAGTGATGAAAGATTTCTTGGTTTTCTTTAACAAATGATTATCCTTCCCCCCCCAAAAAAAAACAAAGCTCATGTCAAAATTTATTGAGTGCGAAGGAGACAGGGTTTCACTGAATCCGCATTAAATCTGTTTTGCTTGTTGTCCATTAAATGTTTATTAGTGAGGAAACCCTCAAAAGTAGAAACTGAAACATGAAACCCACAACTGTTTCAAAACTCTACAAAAATTTGTGATAGAAACAAGGAAAAGCGTGAAAACGGGAGCTTTTTTAAGATTGAAGAAATAGACTTATTTCAACTGGCAATGAGGACGTAGCTTCTATCTGAATATGAGAAAGTAACCGTATTTAGCGGAGATTATAAAAAAAACTCATGTTTCTAGATGTAGCTCAGTATTCTTATTCAAAATAAAATGCACGTTGAAGAAAATAATGAATCTGTTTTATTTAGCAGTGAGTAGTGTCCTTTACTACTTTCTTGAGGCTTTGGAGCATTTATTTTCCAATTAGATTTTCCGCTGTTGTTAGCGCAATCCTCAAATGCATCAAATTTTTGTTTGCATTTAATGTGTAGAATTTTCAAAATATTTTAATGCACTTATTAGAAATGGAAAGGGCCGTGCTTGAAGATAGCAACAGTGACTTTTAAAGAAGTTAAAAAATATTGCGTTTACTCTTTTAGCATTGTTTTACTGTTTTGTCGTACTGCGTTTATTGTTTATGTGATATTCGTGTAGTACCTAATATTATCTGAACACGACGTTTAAGGAGCGCAGTGTTATTGCGATATAATTTCGTACTCATTTCATTGTGACATGACCGCAGATCATATTTTCGTATTTAACGTTATCCTAAATGGAAAAGCTGAAATGGTAAATGTTTTCCACAGTCCCATCAAAAGAGTCTGATATGGGACGATTTTTAAAAAATTATATAAGGTATTTTCTCCCTCCTTTACGCGTGCCTTCGGGGTGCCACGGTAGCACACTCGGCGTGTATTCGAGAGGTCCAGGTGAGTATATAAGATATTTCCTCCCTCCTTTCCTCATGCCTTCGTGGTGTAAAGGTAACACACTCGGCGCGTGTTCAAGAGGTCCAGGTTCGAGGGCACTGTACATTTTTCACATCTCCTGCTTCAAAATAATCTAATGACTCTGCAGGCCTGTTCGAGAAAAGACTGAAATGAGACAAACTTTTTACAGCTAAAGGACATTGAACTTATTTATTTATTTCTCACAGTTCGTCTTACAAATGTATCGTAATATCTTGAATTTGAATGGAAACATGTTTAGTTATACTTTTACTATTAAGATTTCATTTAGAGTCTCCTTTATTTATTATCGCTAAACTTTTATTTTTGTATATCTAAAAATGAAATATGTGCTGTTCTGCATTTGCTCATTAATATGCGGCTTTATATTTATATATGAACGATCAAAATCTTTATTAATTCATAAAGGCAGATCCATCATCAATAATAAAATCGTCGAAGTATCCTAGCGCAATATTCGATCCGGGTAAAATTGAATATGGAAATATACCGGGTTCAAACATGCATAAGATTAAAAAAATGAAGGCCAATGACTGAATACTGGTCCTTCATAGAGCATCAAAACGCACGTCAAAGAAGACTAATAAGGAAAATCTTCCAACTTTGAACTCCCAATATTTTTCAAAGAAAAAAAATTCTCATTCAATACTCTCATCTAGAAGTGTATAATAGAAAAGAAAAATAGCAGCTAATATTCTATAGATAGTCAAAGAATGTTAAATGGAGTGATTTTCAACGCCAATAGAGAACTTTATATCAAAATTTTAAAATTTCAAAATAATCCAAAATAGTTCTGCATTGCCAAATATAGTTAAATTTGCATGTTTTCAGCTTACTATACATATTGCTTGAACTGTCATCTTTTTAACATTATGCTCTTCTAAATGAGCAAAAGCATTTGGAGTTTCTCATGTATTTCTTTATTTCGGTTAATTACAATAGTTTACCGAAAACGCTTACTTAGTTTTTCAATAAAATTGCAGTTTCCACTTAGTTGAACTTTAAACGGCTTTTGGCAGAAGTATACTTAATTCTACATCCTGAAAACGAAAGTTATGAAAGCAAAATTAACCACTATAGTCTTATAGATGAATTGAAAGTAAACACAAAATACAGTTTTTTTCTCCAAAGGCAAATTTTTTCTCAGGATCTGCCGAGCTTTAAGAATTCTTTTCTTCTGATAATTTTTAAGGAAATATTCGCACCAAGTTTTCCTTTGCAAAATATTGCAATCTGTTTTTTTAGTCCAAAGAGACTTTGTAACTGAAGGACTATTATTTTCGTTTTGGCATTTTCGTTGATTCACTATAAATGTCCGATTCCCTTTTCAAATTGTTGTCACCCAACATTATCGCCCTGTATTATATTTAAAGAAATTAAATACTGAAGAATCTGCATAAATGTATGTATGTTTCTCGCATTGTGATAAAACAACGGTACCTAGAGTCATCCAGTTTTTAATAACGTACGTTTCCACCCGAATATGGGCATCTGGAAGCTCAAATTTGGAATTTGTTTTATTATCGATTTCATATTTTGTAAAACTTTAACGAATTTTTGATTAACAATCTCAACGATTTAAAAGCGAGGAATGGCAACACCCTACGGAAAAAAAAAACTTTTTATCTCCAGCCCGCGTAGCAGTGTATCGAAAATTCTAAAGATATGCTCATTTTAAAATTATTTTGCGATATTGCTGTTGAATGAATTTAATGGTTTAAGTGCGAAGAACATGATATTTAATAAATAAAGGTAATCAAATTCGCTGAAACAACCTTGTATTTGGCGTACATTTACTAAAAACACTCAATCGATTTCGAGGGCAGCTACAGGTCCCTCCTCATCAGGAGAACAAAATATATAGAAAGGGAAAGAAAGCTGAGTAACGGCTTTTTATACTCTCGGGTAGAACCACGTGCGAGGAGGCAACGCCATCTATCGAGAAAAATAATCATCAAGAATTATGTTAATAGAATTTTAAAAGCGCTAGGAAGGACTGGATTAGACTTAAAATCGTTCACCAAACTTGCTAAATCTTTGTGAATATGAAAAGCCTCAAGAAAATCCAATTCACCAACGGAAGAAGCTTTTTGGATAATTTTTGCAGATCAAAGGCAAAATTATGATTAAATTTCCAACTATGCTAAGCTGTTGAAGACTTGTTAATTTCGCCCTTTCCGACATAAGATTCATGTTCCTTGATACGAAACTTTAACGCTCTTTTTGTTTGTCCAATATATCTCAAGCCACACTCACACGATATACTATAAATTTCCCAAGAATTAAAGTCAAACAGAATCTGAAACAGAATCTTTTAGAGTCGAACCGTGAATTTTATTGATAGGGGAAAAACTGACCTGAAAATTGAATTTGTGGAGAATCCGTGCAACCTTATAACTAACAGAAGGATAAAATGGAAGCACGATTTTCAGGGTTTTTAAGTCTAATCCAGTCCTTCCTAGCTTTTTTAAAATTCTATTAACATAATCCTTGATGATTATTTTTGCCGATAGATGGCGTTGCCTCCTCGCGCGTGGTTCTACCCGAGAGTATATAAAGCTGTTACTCAGCTTTCTTTCCCATTCTAGATATTTTGTTCTCCTGATGAGGAGGGACCTGTAGCTGCCCTCGAAATCGATTGAGTGTTTTTAGTAAATGTACGCCAAATACAAGGTTGTTTCAGTGAATTTGATTGCCACATTGGCGTGCTTGTCTTCTATTGTAAATAAAGGTAACACACAAAACGTTAGAAAAGGCCCCTTTGGACGTAATTTAAAATCTGAAACATTTCAGATATTTTTTTTTAATTTAGTTGTAATCAAATTATTAACTGTTTATTTTTGTTACCTTATATAAAATTACTTACATGCAAATTACCGTCACTCTTTCGCAAATATTTCTCTATCTGTGGGATCGAAATAACCTTATTTTAACTTGTAGTAGAACTGACCTGCCTAGTCTAGAATTAGGAAACACTTTTTGGAATTTTAATTCTGAATTATGACTTTATCTGGTGTTAGAAATTCGTACAATATGGTTTGGATGTTTTTCCAAAACTGTACAGCGGACGTTTAAAATTAATAGTTTGAAGATATTAAACTCAGAAAACCGATTTCTGACATTTTAAAACCATATGAAATTTCAAGGAAAATTACCGTTATCGAAGTAATAGGAGAAATTATCGAAGTAATAGAATAAATCGAAGTTATCGAAGTAATAGAATGAATCAGATGACACATTTGAAAGTGAATTTCCACTTCTTTCGTCAAATAATGAATCTGGTGGTATTTAGTAGAACAAGCGACTGCCCAGTGCTTTTGTCAAATAATTAATAATGAAAGCTGGGTCTGTGCATTGACAAGCAAAATACATTTCTTTCGCATTTTATCTCTTCATTTATTTTTTTATACGTTTTTCGATGAATCGGTAGACTTTTCAAGGTTCAACTTTTCAAGATTTCAAACTTGAATTTTAAATGTTTTAAAAGTTGGCAAATAACGTTGCATCGCCATATCTCGTTATTTTCTACTGTTTTTAACTGCTTAGCTATATAATATTAGCATCTATTTTGTTACTACGTATTTCTAGATAAGCAGATTCATATATGCAAATTGGTTTTCTGAAAATCTGAGGATCAAAGATCGCAAGATTATCCACGTAACAGCAAAGCTCATATGCAAGGGCACTTGAATTTAAAAAGATGAATAAATAACGTAAAATAACGGCACGGCTGTCTTCAAAGTCTAGGATAAATCTAACGAGATTGATCGCTTCTAATTTTACATGTAATGACAAATATGTTTAAATCGATGCTAAATCCAGTTTTAAGCGAATTTAATATATCTAATATCAAAGCAAATAATCTAGCCATTTATCATTCATTTAAATCACATGCACTTTTACTATTTTTGCATTGTTATTCAGTGCTAGAGAAAAATTTTTATTCAAACCGGAAATCCCACCCCGCATTGTACGATTGTCCAATATCATTTGGAAATGGAATTAGGCTGACGTTGGTAAGGGTTCGGGGCATGATTCCATCTGATATTCGGCCACCCACAATTTGTACTAGTGCATCCATATCACGAATGTTGACCTAGGGCGATCTAGTGTCTATGTCACAGGAATCTTGTTTTTAATCTTCGTTTAAAACTATTCTCCTTACTTTGGGATTGAATTACAGTTCATTCAGTTTTTACCGGGTTTGCAAACAGGTGAGTTATTTGACTCGTCATCCATTTTAGAAGTTAGTTCTAAAGTTTTTAATTAAAGTCAGTATATGATAGAAGACAAAGATAAAGAATCTACAATATCGATTCAGGTATCGACAAGCTCCTAATAGAAAATGATCAGAAGTAAAGGCATCCATTGCATCAGTCGAGAGTGAAGATAATGGTCAAAAATTCAAATAAACTTCTATTTGTGTAATTAATGTTTAAAGTAGTTGTCTTCTTGACTTTTATCCAAATTCTTTTCATTATTTTATATTAGCGTCCCAGAACTGGCAAAAATGTGGTGAAGAAGAATTAATTAAAATTCCACATTTTACTTTCTTCGGAACTAAACCTTTAAACAGGGTCTGATTTGCAAATTCTAAGCAAGTCATTCAGAATATTTCTTATTCTTTCAAAATTTGCAACCTTATCTCTCCAAATACGGTATAGAAGACTTGAGATCGTCTTACAGTACATTTTCTGAGACTTGTCAAAAAGGCTTCAGGAGACAAATTCGCAGCAGGCAGCAGCCTTAGAATTCGTTTTTCGGAAGGTTATATGCAACAAAAACAACTCGTAGGTGTTGGTAGGTCGAACAGCTGGCTGGAGAACCATGTAATAAATTCTTCTGGTTTCTTTAAAATTCCGATTAGTTTCTTCAGCTACAGTCATTTTTAAATGCTGTGATATAACCGTCTGATACTGCCGGTGAAGCAGTGGATCATTTTTAAATCTCTTTAGCAGTTCATTAAGGCGAGTTTCGGCATTTATGTTATTTGTTTTTAAACCAGATAAATTTTTATTCTCCAGTAATTTAACCCCATATCGTCCTTCTTTAAATTAGACAACTTTGTTAAAATTCTCCAAAGTAGCATTACGTACTTCACAACTTTCCTTTCCCGGTTCAATTCCCAGCGTTTCTAATTCCCAAAACTGCCTTAACTGTGTTGAGATCAAACTATCGTCAACAACAGTGTTGGTATTAATAACTCACCATTAGGGTTCAGTATGGCCTTGAAGGCAGCATCCAAATATTCTGTCAGAAAATGCAAGGTTACTTTAAAAACGTTTAAAATCTGCCTGTTTTACTTCATGATAATAATCTGCATCTATCAGAACAGCAATATTTTTGGCACCGTATTCGCAAGAATCAACCTAATGTAATACTCCTTATTCTTTATTTTAAAGAGTGTGGTATCAGGAAAGGGTAAATGAGTTGTGTATATTTGATCAGCGTATGAAACTTCTATTTTTTATTTAGGTATGTTTCATTTTTGTTTTAGATTTTTGACTTATACAACATTATATGTTCGTACTGCTCCCTTGTTTAAGGGCGAATACCGACAAGGTCTTAGTTCGAATAACTAGTAATTTGCATTACTATAAAATGTTCCAAATTATAAAATTTCTCATCGAGCCATTGTCTATCAGAATGTTAATTAGCTTTAAACTATCACAATAAGGGAATGGACGAATCATTATAGTGCATATCTGCAACAATATACTGCGAAAATTTTCTGCTTTTAATTGACTAATCTGAATATCAACTTTAGAGGGTGAAACTGCCGACACGGTTTTACTTTTTCCTGACTTTGCTTCAAGTTAGAAATCTGTCATGAATTTTATTACGAATTTCACATACTTTTCTTTCTTTACATCCCTTTTCTCTATGCTGGTCTTTAAAGCATGGAAAACAACGAGTTTGATTTTTAAAATATTTCTTTTTTCATTCATACTTTTAATTTTGCACTACTCAGAATCACGTAATTCATTTTAAAATGTAAAATTATTTTTCTAATAACTGAAAAAAACCTGTTTTCAAACTGTTTATTGTTTTTGTTGTTTAGACTACCTCGCATAGTGCATAGACCATCTTTTGATTTATATTTCCAATTCTGAATCACTTCTGCTTGGGTCCGTGCGGCGTAAGGGCTTCCTAAATATGCAGCTAGAGGAAAGTCTTCTCGAGAGACTGATGATAGGGGAAGAGGGATGGAAGACCCTCTGACCCATCCTTCCCCCCAGGATGCTCTCCATTAAAATTGGCGCGGAACTGAGCTAGATTGCACTGTCACCTGTAAGATGCTCAAGAGTGTTGCCAACGACAGGCGTAAACTTGCGCTCTTTGCCACGAGGAATTTCGTGTGCCTGGTCTGACTGTAGGTTAGACAAGTGAGCATTAGCAACAACAACTTCTGCTTGGTGTTTCGATTTCGACTTTCTCTGGGTTATCTAACTGCATAGCTCTTTTGAGACTTTTCAGTTGCTTCATGAATAAATTCTATTATTTCTATAATATTCTCCGCTTAATCACTGTTTCTGCTGTGACTAAATCCTAATGAAATTAGTCTGATGGAATTTCGAATGGAACATTTAGCAAACTAAGTTGCCGTATGTAAGACTTTAAGTATAAAATTTGATTTTTAGACCGAATCGTACAATTTCCTAAGATTCTCTATATTTCTAACGCTTCTAGAAGGGGAAATATTTAACAGTTTATTCATGTAAGCATTTATTACTAAGTCTTTTCTCCAAAACCTGTTAGCTAACAATTCTACACATGAATTGCTATTGTCTCTTAAAAGCGAAAATCCGGAAGCGGCGCTATAAGCTGCCTTATCTAATAACGACTTTAAATAATTTTTTTTACTTCCGATAGTGAAGCATTGTTATGAAGAACAACTTTATACTGACTCCAAAATTTCTGCCGATTACTTGGATGGTCAAATAATTCATTTAATTTATATTTCACGGCAACTTAACGGGATCTGTTGCACTAATATTAGTTGATTTATTAACCATTTTAGGAATCGAACTCATAACAGAGTTTAAATTCCCTGAAAGTTCTTTTATTTGCTTAGAAGCCCTACACTTCCGTATTATTATCTTCTTCTGATAATTTTGTAAAGCTCGAATTTTTAATTCAAGTTCCTCTTCGCTTAGTAGTTTTTCAACATCATTATGCAACTCATTGTGTAAATGTCATTCAGCTATTAGTTGTTCAAGAAGTTCATTTTAAGATTCGGAAATCGAAAGATTAACGTTTATAGAATTTCCAATTTTTTAAACAGTTTAGCTATTAAAGAAAGTGCTGCTGTTCTTTTCGTACGAAGAGAAATGAAATCACTAATTATTACTAGTAAGTAGATCAGGAAATTTAATAAAATGTTACTTGAACTACTAATTACGATGAAGAGAGAAAAATAGGTGTAAATTCTTATACAATAATGTCAATCAAAGCTGTAATCATAGTAAATAATATCATATTTGTACAAAGGCAGCAAACTAAAATAAATCCGAAATCTGAAGTCGCGAAGTTGCCTTCGTTGCTCAGACTTTATATTGATGTTAGTCATCCAATCGAAAGTGTAACTTGCTGATTGTATGCACCATGTAAATAATGTAAATAATGGTGCTGCAATTTCCGTCACATGTAGAATTAGATGCGGCAAATCTAATTATTTTAGTTGCATCTAATATTATATGTAATGGTTCAGTAGTAAATATGTTTAAATCAGTGCTCAATCTAGTTTTAAAGGAATTTACAATATCGAAATATCCCAAATAAATTATCTAATCAAGCTGCATGTAAAAACAATTAAAAAGAAATTTCCGTTCTCACATTGTTTCCACTCATCTTTCAGATGGACTTTTACAATTTACTTTGCGTTCCCAGCCAGTGGTAGAGAAAAGGAGCTATTCATAACGGAACAAATACCAAAAAAAGAAAAATGCATTTTGCTTTAATAAATGTTCTCTCACACATACACATTCAGTACTCACTTCAGCACTCATTTGAATCACACAAACAAAATCGACGTACTTTAAGATTGAAATAAATCAGTAAGCTCGCTAAGTGAAATGATCCACCCTTAAACTTACTAGTCGCCAGCAGGAAGCACAATGCTTAATGATTGTGAAGTGTGGTTGTATTATTTTACTCTCACTAAGCAATAACTTCTTTTCTCTTTACTTCTTTTCGTTTTCATATAACTGACATATTAATTAATCAAAACACCAAACTTATTATTTCTACACACCTTTGTAGTGTAATGAGTTTTGGCTGCCCAACCAGCAAAATCAGTGATGTAAAGATAAATGAAAAGACTAATGGCTTGAGAAACAGAGTGTCCGGATAATACTTGCAGCTTTGCGTTATCTATTCAGATGACGTTAAACATAAGGAATAGTCAACAGATAACAAGTTGAAAAAAAAAAACAAGATGTCGAAAGTTACTGTAGAGTCAGCAATCAAATAAAACTCACAATGAGTAAAAAATCTTTCGCTCAGTGACATCTAAAATGAAGGGAATAATGACTTAAAATAATTTTAAGTCCCATAAACTAGTATGTCAACATAACGAAGCACGTGCATTCCTTTGTAAAATAATCTCAGGAGTTCAAAACATATGCTAAGTTATAAGAGTTTGCATTAAGATATAATTTGTCGGATTCACTATTCAAATATTTTTACAGTTAGTTCACTTATGGCCTTATAAAGCACAGTTTTTAATTTTCAGAGCTTAGAAGATGGAAAATAGAGTTTTCAATCTGACAACACATAATCAACAAACAACCTTCAACACATAATCAACAAACAACCTTAAGAGAACCGCAGATTACAAGTAACAGATGTCTAAACATTATCTCATGCTTTTAAAATAAATATAAACAGTTTTGTGCCGGGGAAAATAATTTGCTACAGTTGTCTGTGAGGAAGAACACCATCATTAATTAAAATTGAGTCACTTTGATATATTTGCTTAAGTGCTTGCATTTAGCTGTCATTGAATACATTACTTAAATGCTTATCAATATTTTATGATTTAAATACCTTTTAAATTTGCTTTCTGGAATTGTGTTGAAGAAGGCAGTTCCCTCATTTGTGTGGTTTTATTCATAAATGAACGATTTCTCTGTCATCAACAATGAACACACTATTTACAGGTAAGAATGTGTCTATCCATTTCTTGAGAGAAGACTTTGAAATGAACTTCCAAGAGGATATTGCACTTGCCTCCAAGAGGCCATTACACCCTGGCAATGAATAGAAAACATTGCCAGCTTGATTAGTAATAGCGCCTGCTCGGATTAGTATGTGATAATGCTCACCTAGTCGTATGGTCTTCTGTGGTGAGACAGAGATTACACCAGGCATCAATGGCCCACGCTCATGTGTCTGGGAAAAGGTCGGACAATGTAAAATAAGTACATGTTGTGTGGAAGACCCGGGAATTTTTCTTTATCTGAAATTTTGAGGACCACCAGCGGCTGAGCGGTAAATGTTGTTTGTAATAGTAATTTGACCTGCGGTTCGATTCCAGGTGAACGGGCTGTCTGCATAAGCATTTTCATGGTTTTCCCCCTGTGTGACGGGGATAACAGCTGGTTTCCTTTGGGAAGTGCTTCACGAAGGCATCCCTTCCTTTAGGCAAATAGCCCTTGTGTGCTTTGCTATAACTGAATAAATCAATCTTCACATGGAATGAGCGTCAGGGAAAATATGACCCACCATAGCCAAACATTCTGGTAGTCTTTCATTCTGCTCAGATTTTGGGCCGCATTCTGAGGCTAGTTAGCATTCTTGCGATAACGCCTTAAAGTTGGTGGTCATAAAACCTTTTCTGAGCATAACAGTACCCATAGAATGACACAGTATTTACTGAGCTAATGCCTTAATGTCCACTTTTAAAACTGTTTTCTCAGATCATCATTTTCACTTTAGTAGCTGTTTTACCAAACAAAACGGCCCTAATCGTCTTAGATAATGCTTTCTGTTTCCTTGTCCTTGTACACTACACGTAATAAATTTGTCACACTCGAATGAATCCTTACTGGTGCACCCTCCTTACTTTTTCGTTTCTCCTCCCCCCGTGTATGAATATTTAAAAGTGTCTAATTATATCGCACTTAAAGATGTATATTAATTATTTCCAGATATATATATATATATTAACGCCAAATAAAAAATGGAAATTGCTTCTAAATAAAAACAAATTTTGCACTATTGTATTAAAAATTAATGAAGGCAGTATGCGTGAAATTATATTATTTGAATTAGCAGAATCAAGGATTTTGTCTTCGGTGTAGTTGATATGGTGAACAAATGCATCTGAAAAGACATTTATAAAAAATTCATCTCCTATTAAGGTACAACAAGCAATTATGTCGCATATCCTTTCTTCCTTCCCTTCAGTTACATGCACTTTTTGTAGCTTTGAAATTAACCTTTTCGTTTTTCTGCAAGTTCATTTCGAATTATCGCACAGAAACTTCATTAATAAGAAAATGTTATTTTTTCTGTATTATTTAATATACCAGAATTGTTTTGCAGGCATATTTTTATACGTTTCTAGTGTACAAGTGTACAACATTACAGAACTGCCATATAAACTCAAACAAAACAGCTTAGCAACTGAACAACTAAACAACAAGTCAACATCTGGGTTCTCAATTCACATAAAATAATGAAAACTGTTGCCTATTAATTCCTTTGGGTAACCCAGTTAGTAGTCCAGTGGAAACGAAGGTGAGAGAAAACTATTAAATGAGCAAATTTGTTTTGGTTTAGTAAGCTTATTTATTATTGGAAATATATTATTTAAAACTGCATTATGTCTCTTGGCGCGGTTCACAGTAATAGGTGGCACGTCGCGTAAATGCAAAAATATTTAACACTTCTTCAAAGTTTCAGTACTGGAAGGCGGCAACTCCAATCAAACCATTTACATTAATACCCATAAATTCGGCATATTTTTTAAAACATGTACAGCAGGTATCTAGTTAACCTGTTAGGCATCTGTAAAAGCATCATATCTAGTTAATTCTTAAATAAATGTAACAATTTCTTTGCCGGTTATCACCGGTTATGGAATTAAAATTACAATTTCTTAGTGAGCGAAAATACTCAATTAAACAAATTTTAGAACTTCACAGAAACTCCATATCGCAGCCGTTATCCAGTTTTAAAAAGGAATACTTATTCAAATGTTATACAGTTTTATTTAAAATCCAAAATTGAACCGGTTATCACCTATTTTGGAAATATGCTACATTACAAAATATTTCTTGGGAGAAATTATCCTTCCCCAAAGGTGACCTGCCTGGGCTCGAGAGGTTAGAAAACCACCTCTTCAATTTCCATTCCAGAAACCATTCTTCTTTTTCTATCAGCACTGAGTCAGGAACCCTCCAAAAAACTCTCATCTTCCTTAGGCTGCTCAGCTTCAAATGAATTTCTCTAGCAATGAATCGACCTCTTCAGTTTTTAGGAAACCCCAAGGTGACGTTGTTCTCTCGAGTGGAAACCAATGGGGTATCAACAAGGATGTTCAGAAGGGGTGTTCCAACCTGGTAAAAATCGTTCTTTTTCCTTTCTAACCATAAATATATGAAAAAGGTCAACCAGAGGCGAATGCTCAGCATGTCCCGTCGTATTCTCTTCATCGGTCTAGATACTAACCACATTTCTTTGTCTAGCCTTGCAATCTGCCCCTTTTCCAACGGTCACGAGATGATAACCGAATTTCTTTCTCTAGCCTAGCGAGGTCTCCCATGACGGAGGGCCTCGAACCCCAAGCCAAGCATCAGGAAAAACATAAGCAAATAGTTTCCTCTGGGAATATTCTAATAGCAATATTTTTGGAGTTCAAGCACAGATTTCTAGAATAATACGTTTCTTTTTTCAAAGACCTAAGTCTTTAAAATTACATGAAATTTTTATCATACTTAGAAGAGTTTGAAACACCAGACTTAATCAAAAACCAAAGACTCGGTACTTTAAAGCAAGGGAGAGAGAAATTAAATTTTAAAAAATTAAACAAAATTATTTAGTGAAAAGACCGTTAAATGAAAACAGAAGAATCCAAATTATCCGAAGATAATATCACCTCTTATCAAAGCTAATCAACAACATTTAAACGAAAAGAATAAATCCAATTAATCTTAAAATATGAATTACCTTTTTGTTAACAATTTAAATATAGTAAGATTCTTCGTCAAACATTTTTAAAAGACTAAACATTATACATTACCAGCTGAAGTAAATTAGGATTACAACTTAAATCAATAAACTTCATAGCACTTAAAAAATCTTTGAGAACAGCAATAATTTCAAAAAAATAATGATATGTTAAAGGAGAAGCAAACAATTTGTATAGCAAATCCATGGTGTGTAAGCATTTATATTTCCTAGGAAATTCCTTATCTTTTAGTTTGCTTTGAGAGTGAAAGTTTTGCTTTATTTTTGTTCTGTCCAAGGTTTTCTCCTGATTTCAAGTAGAAGATGACTTACGTGAACTTAGTTTAACTTGATGTATTTTCTTAGTTTGTTTTTTACATACTGTTTGTCGCATTTACGATTTGTTACTTCATGTTATTCTTTAAACTTTTTGGTCGCAGTCACCACAACTTAGATCATCTTCATGAAATAATTTTTTGGAAATTCAAAGACTATTGATTCTTTTGAAAAACATTTTTAAATCAAAATTTTTCTTTTTGGAACGGGAAAAGATTTGTTTTGTAACTTTTTTTTCTAATTTAAAGTGTTTATATTTTTACATTTAAAATTATTGGTTGTTCACAAAGATTGTTTCTTTATGTGCTGAAGATTTTAATGATTTGAGTTGTAATTATAATTTACTTCAACTGGTAGTTTATAGTATGTAATCTTCAAGAAGAAAATTTATTTTATATAATTGTTTATGAAAATTTAATTCATATTTAAGTTTTGTTTGGTTTCAAGATTGAAGATATTTAAGGCAACATTTTCGAAATTTCGAAAAGAAAGGAAAATCACCGAAAAAAGGTCTTCCAACATTCTAGAATATTTTGTGACGTTCATTCTTTAATATTTTCCATAAAAATCATACTTTAGATTTGCAATTTGTTTATTTCAATGACAAGCGATTAGCATTATTATTATTTGGCTTACAGATTTATAAAAATAGTTAGAAACAAGTTCTTTCAATTAAAAATTTAACTGAAGAAGATATTTTAAATTAGCATTATAATTAAACGTCATCAAAGTGACATAAGACAGATGCAATTTCATTTAATACAGCTTAATTAGTAAAATACTCGTCTATGGAATTACATACATTACAGAGGATGCATGCACTAAACCAGCACGAACGGCACTGCGTCATATTCAATTCATGCAAGTTGCTATTGATATTATATACTATACGTACGCATTCACAGGTACGTTCTAGAACATGGATATTTTTGTAGGTATTGCTTGCCTATGCTTACTTGCAGGTTTGCGCACTTGAAATTTCAGTTTACTAACAGTCAGAGTAGAATGTCGGGGTACTCAGCCATATTGCAAATACAGTAGCTGTTTTCTCTCAAACCGAAACGTTATAGCTAACTCAAAAATGATCCTAGCCCTATCAAATACCGAATGAAATTCGTAAAGACAGCAGTTAGTTACCCAGTTTTTAGAAAGAATTTGTGAAATTTTCTGCTCTTAGTTGAGCAAGCCTATACTTTTTGCCACTGAATTTCCATCTCATTTCGGAGTGGCTGATTTGAGATACGAGCCAGGTAGTGGTATATTAAGTTATGCACTATATGTTCTTTGCTCGCCGTCGGTGCCATCAGAACATAGTGCCCTGGCATCCAGCGCTACTGTAGAATTACAATTGACATTAACGGCAAAAGCTACTGTGTAGAATGGCGAATTGGTTACATTGTGTTAAAAGTCCTAAAGGCATAATAATTTTCCAAAAAAAAAATTCTTGCAGTGTACGGAGGAGTACAATTGTAGATTCTCGTTTTGTCCCCAAATATAGCAGAAACAAGCCAAATATAACATTCAGAGCACGCATCGGCGATGTATGATATGCCCGACAGATGCTTAAAAGAAATGGTGTTTGTAGTATAACAAGTTTAGCATTTATACGAATTTTTCCGGTTTTCTTCCATATTTATTTTTAAAATCCTTAATATGTGGCACTTATAACAGAATATCATCGATTATTATGCCCATCTATTTAATGTGTCTAATAATTTGCGTATTTTCGCCTTTTAGAGTTATGAAAGGGGTGCTTGATGACTTTTACCAGGTTGAATTAACATGGCTTTCGCTTTTGAATATCGTATGACCAGCTTGTGCTCCTTAGCCTGCGTTGCGACTTTATCTAGTACGCACTGTAACTACGTTTCATATGCGCTGCGGGAACGACATCTGGTGACCAATAGAAAGTCATACTCGTAAAGCAATTGTTTCGCTGTGCTAGCCACCAGAATGCATAAGCAACGCTTTTTCAACAGCTAGATTCCTCACCTGAGGACGAAGACAGTTTTGTGGACATTCTGTGATGACGCCCTTAACGCGGGCTCCTTTGTCCATTGTGACTTCACTATAGCAGTTATTCGAATAACTGTCAACAAAGTCTGATAAAATTTCTGGGCAGATTAAATATATTATCGCTATAAAATATCTTGCTACAACAGCGAATCAAACGTTTCCTGTATGTCAGTGAAAATAATAAGCATAAGTAGTTTCTCGCTTCTGTTTCCTTGAATGATGTCGTAAAACCAGATATGATTGATGAAATATTGAAGACTTGCACGTTCTTGTACTTTATCCATAACAAGAAGTAGATAAGTTGGACGATCAGAGGAAACTTTCTTGGAATCCTTATCCGCCATTAGACATAAAGTTACTTCCGCAATTTTGGTATCAGAATGAAAATATCAAACTCCCTAACATGCTCTGATATACGTATGCAGAAGAGAAGAGTGTGTTCTATGTATAGTACATATCATTCCATAGGCCATGATACTTTAATACTTTGAAACTATTGTTATTATTCTGGCATGCAGCGGGGAATTCCTATCCCTGCTCATTCCAGAATCAACTTCAGTAGAAGAAGGTAAGATAATCAACTTCGATTTGAGTTTCCTCACCAAGCAAAGTATCAAAAGGTATGAACTTATCCTGGACTTGTTCGGTATCTAGTTTGGCGAAAGGATTCTGAGAAACCGGTAGCGAAGTGTTGTCTGGAGTCTTCGGAAGCTTGATAGTTCTTTTCGGAGTAGTTCATACATCATTTGGCGTGGTATTTCTCTGGTCGAAAAATTTATACATCTTGACTCGGAAATTTTCACTCACAATCATTTTAACAAAGTTCGATTCTTTACGCATGAATAGCGCAGACACTTTAACATCTGTTTTGCAAGTCCTCAATCGCAAATAGTTCATCGAATAGATGATCGCTTTCTTCAACTCGCAATCTTTTAAGATCGCTTTTAGCTTCGCTCATATCAATTGGGAAGTGATCAGTGGCAGACATGATAAGAAACTCAGAGTTCTGAACACGAAAAATCTTGGTAATACAAGACGGTCAGGAGCTATGTCAACCTGGTAATCTCTCTCCATTCATAGGCCATGACATTCGACCGTGGGGTTTTATATCGATCTACTGCCACGATGATATTACCTAACTCCTTATTAGTCAAAGCTGGCTCGGAGTTCGGAATATTGAGTCAGTAATGACGTTTCACAGGCTAGCTTTATTATTGCTTTCCCAATATGTTCTAATCCAGATTGTTATGTCTAAATTTATATATTGTCTGGCAAGGTCGTATATACAGCCAAGAGCGATTATTACTCAAAGCGAAAACATTATTATCATACTCCATATATAACAATTTGCTCGCCCAGGAACAAAACCCCTGCGCATGCGCGGCTGATATTGTAGTATATGAAGCTGTTATGCATTGGCTTTCGAAACATAGCGCGATTAGCGACATAATGGGAAAAGCAGCTGATTTTTCAGATATTGATAAAGGTCAAATTGTTATAGCTTAGTGACTGGGAAAACGTCAATATATGAAATGGCGTGTTTAGTAGGCTGTTCCTGTGCAGTTGTTCTGAGCGCATATCGAAAGTGGTGTATAGATTGTGAAATGACAAGTCGCCGGCCAGCAGGCCAGCAGTGTGTCGTCAACGGCGCATTGATTCCAGAGGAGAGGGGGTGTTACCCGTATTGTTCGCCGTGATCGAAGAGCTATAGCAGCCGAAATGACCAGATACAACAGTGGCGACCCAGACAGTGTTTCTCAAACACTGCATAGCGTACATTGCTGCGTATGGGCCTACGCAGTCAGAAGCCGAAGCATGTCTCTCCACTGAGGGCACGTCATCGCCTGAGGTGTCTGTAATGGGCCAAAAAAGAATTGAACATTAGAAGAATGGAAGAAAGTTGCTTGGTCCGATGAATCACCCTTTTTGCTCCATCACATCGACGGCCGATATGCCTATATCCAAACGAAACCCTGACTCCCAGATGCACAGTTGGACGGAGACAAGCTGGTGGCTGGGGTAGTATGGTGTGGACAATGTCTTCATTGAGGACATTACGACCCATAATCCCCATAGAACAATCTCTGACATCTGCAGACCGTTGCAGACCTGGTTTACCCGTTCATGACATCAGTATTTCCGGCGGCTGATGGTGTTTACCAGTCGGATAATTCACCATATCACAAGGGTCGAATCGTCAGGGAGTGGTTCGAGGAACATTTTAGGGACTTTCAAGTCATGTCTTGGTCTCCAAATTCGCCTGATATTCTATCCAATAGAAGATTTGTGGTCCCGCCTGGAAAACCAAATTCATGCTGCCACGCTAACCCCTCGCAATGTGCGGGAATTGCAGGACCAGTTGATGAGCACTTGTTGCCAGATACCTCAGACTACGTATCAACACCTTTTGGAGTCAATGCCACGCCGTCTGCCGGAAGTTTTGAGGGCTAAATTTGGTCCTATAAGTTATTAACAGTGTGGTCATAATGTAATGGTTCTTTGGTGTATACCGCTTAGAATATCTTGTAGGGAAACATATTAAAAGTACACAAATATCCATGTCTAAAGGGTAGTTTAACATAAAATTCAAGAAAATACCTCTTTCTCATGGCTGGTTTGGGAAATTTCGGCTATTTTAGGAAATCCCGTGCCGGTCAGAAGTTTAAAGATATGTTCGGTAACTTTTCTTTCCTATTCTTCACCAACGAGACGACCGGTCTACATGGAAAATGGGCTATCAGCTAGTTATTTCATGCTGACGGTTCAAATTTACTTTGCTTGTCAAGAACACTTCCATAGGGACGTCAAAATTTAATGAATCATTCCTACCCTATGCCTATTCCCAATCACAAGCTGCTGAAGCAAGGGGGTTTATACTACAGTGCAGTCCAGAGCGGAATAAAATCAGATGGTTACTTTTAGATCAAAACAAGAAGAAAATCAGCTAATATAGACAGCATTTAGCATGAAACTAAGAGCCGACAACACAGCCACGGCTCTAAAAAATATCAATTTCTAGGGTGAAATGTATCATAAAGGAAGCTGCCAAGACGGTATAATGGTTAGGGCAGCAGACTGCGATACCGAAGGGCCCTGATTCGAATCCTGGAGAAGGCATGGATGTTCGTAAGTATATAGTATCTACGCGGCATGGGGCACTCTAAGTATGTGGTAAGCCGAAAGTCTTCTCGAGAGTTTGGTGTTAGGGAAAAGGGGTGGGAGACCCTCGGATCCTTTCCCCAGGGGTGTTCATGTTCGACATACCTATTGCAAAAAGGTTTTCCCGTTTGAATGATTCTTTAATGCAACCGAAATTAAAGCTGTTTTCATTTAAAAGTAAAGGAATCTGCAGAAACGTCTTCTTTTTATTTATTTTTAAGGAATCTATATCTAGAAAACTTAGATAAGAGTACTTTCAGCAGTTCTAAATTTAATGTATAAAAAGTAAATGGATTTCTTTTCGTTGTACTTTTATTGCGCATAATTATTATTACTGCTGCTGTTGTGAAAATATTGTGCATATAATTAGCACTCATATTATAAGGAAACATTTAATAGAGCATTTACAGGTATTTAGGTTAGGAAAATTCATATCAAAACAATGTAGCCTAGAAAATGCTGTATGAAGCATCGGATAATGAAGCAAATAATGTATAGCTCTTACATACCTGCTTACTAATCCAGAGAAGTTTCTATAAAACAAAATATACATGACTGCTTAGGCAAACATTTCTAAGTGAAACTGCTGGAAGCAAACTCTCATAAGTAATAATACATAAGTAACAACATATAAAGTAGCATTTCCATCTGCAAAATATATATGTCACTGCATATAGTAGTCATCTATAATTAGCAATCTAATCCTAGCTGCCTGGATGTATTTTTTTAACATGCTTGTGAAAAATTTTTTTTTATATTTTTTAATGTATTTCCGAAAAAAGAATTTTCAAACTTTAAAGAACAGTAAAATATGTTGCTTAAATAGGTCAGAAGTAAATCTAAGCCTGTCAATTAGTTATATAATTACACCTTTATAGGTAGCAAAACTAGTGTCTTTGCGTACAAAACAAAACAAAAAATAAGCAAATAAATAAAAATAAAAGTATAAAATAAGATCAATTATTCATGAAAATATTGTAAAATCTGGGAACTACTGAGCAGCTTCTATACAACAGTTCATGAGTTTTCAACTGTAATTCAAATGTGATTCACAGCATGTTATTTCAAGTTTAACATTTATTATAGTCTATTTGGGTTCAGTTGTTGGTAATTCAGTTGAACATTTGGGGTATTCTAAAATAAAATTAAGTGCTAGGAAGTTTTATAGATTCATTAGCTAGTTTTCACGATTATCATGTGCAGTATTATGAAGAAAGGAAATTCTTTTAACCATCACAGTAATGACTTCTGTATTTTGCCAAGTCACCTGTAAAACTTCCTTTTATTTTGGAGTTAAATCAACTGTATAGAAAATGCACCGTTTGCAGATAAAATAATGGCTGATACATTTAACTTAGTTTATTATGGAAGACTGAAATAAATAAGGTAATAATTACTATCTAAAGTCATAGTATTTTACAAATGTGATTTCAGAAAGATAGTATCATGCTTCTTAGGCTGATATTTAATATACAGGCATATCAGTAAACAGTTTCAAGCTTCAGTGCATTTATTTTGCCTTATATGGGCTTTGGATCTAAATGTTTAAGTATCTAAGGTAAGAAAATTGCAATAAACAGAGGTAATTATTGAAGTATTTAATATATACCAGAAGTGACAAATTCTTTTCATGAAGTACACTAACATAAATCGAGCCGGTGTTTTAGATTTTTAGGCATTTTAGATAAAAATATATATGCCCAATATTTCCCTCTTTAAATTTTTTAAAAGTAAGCACAGAATTTGATTTCCCTATTTTAAGTATAGGCATGCGTTATGATATTTTTAGCTTGGCTTAAAGCAAATTTATTTCAATTTATGACATAATGTATAACATAAATATAGGCCAGTATCTTTAGAAACTCCTTTGCCTATCCATCAGAGCCAAATAGCCATAGTTTGCTTTCTTATAATCGAAAAGTCCAATCAAAATGTACAAATAGATGGATTTAGATAATTATTCTGCCAAAAATACTCCCATTATTTGGTTTCATGTTTTACCGTTAATTATTATAACAACGATTAAAGTTACCTTCTCATGGTTCTCTTCAGAAACTCAGTGAATAATGTAGGTGTTGGAATGCCTGTAAGTTTTAAATCTGGTAGATTCTCCAAGCAATTAATCAAACAAGCTTGGCAACCTCCTACTTTAACCAATTCATTTTTATAGGTGCGGCACTTAGCCAAAGATTATCTGGAATTTCGTGCAAATCCTGCGTGTTATCATAACAGTTCTATAATCTTTTCAGCGCCAACTGTTTCACAAATGCTACACGAAACTGGGATGAGTTCCAGAAATACTTTTTTATTTCGTCAGCGTAAAACCACGTTGCTTTTAAAGAAATGTAAGCTACATAAACAATAAGGCATTTGTTTTTATCTCCCCAAATTTATAGGACTTTCATTGACTCCTAAAGTTATTATCTCTTCTCCACAGCTTTAATTTATTGTTATTGTACTAAGAATTCAGATAGAGCGCACCATTTTAACCTACTAATGCTACCTAATGGGAATACTAGAGAGAACAAACAATTAGAAAAAATTATCATTATTTCAGTTATTGCTTGTGTAACATTTATTTTTTAAATAATTATTTTAGCTAGAATAAAGTATATTTTTATTATTTTTTCTTGTAAGCGCACCTTTGGAACATTTTTGATTTTATTTTAATGGTTTTACGTGGAAAGCATAGATGTTAAAAATAATAAAAGTAAAATATTGAAAATAGTTGCTTCATAATTATTTAATGATACTCTAGACATTAGATTTATGAATGTGCAGTTCAGATCATTTCATAAGCGAAAGAATAAATATTATCTAAATGAAAGTGTTTTTAGCTGTGGCGGATTCGATGCCGAAACTATTAAGCTTCTAATATCAATAAAAGTTTCATTGTTTGTCTTTTAAAGGTAATTGTTTTATTAATATAATTTGGAAGTTTATTCACGATGTATTCTAATAAAAGTTCAAAAAATGAAACTTGGCATTAATAATAGAATTGGGGATGTATACCTGTTACGGTAACATGTAAATATTTATATTAAAAATCGCCGATGAAGTTCAAGAAGCAACTATACCCAGGATTAGATACTTTTAGTGAAACTATGAATATTGAATACGTACGCCATTGAAAACTTAAGACGAAGTATTTCGCTACAAAAGTTTTCACTGCTTTGTTTGATAAGAGGTTCAGAACTGTCAAAGGTGTTGTTGTTCTGCCCTTTACTGCCGCCTGTTGGAATGACGCCAATATTATCGTCACGTTTTCAGTATTAGTGGCTTCTAACTTTGCTGGAGGCCAGCTTAAAATGGCATAAACCATGAAAGATATGAAGGAAAGTGTCATTTGCTTTGTTGTTGTTCGCCATTCTAATATTTTAATAGCAAATTTTACTACCAATTTTATTTTTGCGAACACATTTTGAAAAAAGGAAAAAAAACAAATTCTTAATTTTAAAGCCATTTATACAAATATTTTCTCTGGTGCGACAATTAATTTAAAGAAATAGGATCAACATAGCTTCATTATATGAAAAATTATTTTTATGCTATTTAAAAATATTAAAAAATATACCACACTTGTACAACATGTAGTGTGTAGTGTACACATATTTTAATAAAATAAAGTTGGTTATTCTATTCAATAAGTCATTTGAACTTATATGTATCTGCCAACTAAGAAATTTTTAAAACTTTTCTAACGAAATGACTCCACTATCAAAGTTTTTTAAACACCATTTCTCTTATTTGAAATGTAAAAGTGAAACGTAAGATTGCTTTGAGAGGTAAATGTTATTCATTTTCTTTTTCAGTTGGTTATACAACGAGGGACATTAAATATTGGTGGCGTGAGCATGAAGATTCAGTTGGAATGTCCAGTGATGTTGAACTTCCACAGTTTAAAGTCGTCGGACATAGACAAAGATCAAAAGAAGTGCCACTCACGACAGGTAAGCAATAAGCCTACGTTACATGAGGATTACGTACATATTAAATATATATATATATATATTACTTGGAGAAGGTATGTTACATCAGAATTTTGTTAGATGTTATATAAGAGAATCTCACAAATACATTATTGCTCACTCAGTTGTAAAAAAATTACTTGGATATGCAGGTAAGGAATGCACTTTTACATTTTACATTCTATAAAGGCGTGTAACAGTTGGAAAAGGAAAAGGTAAATAATTATTATAAGGTAAGTCTTTCTTATTAAAATACCAATGTATTTCTGTATGTATCAGTTTAAAAAATCAGGGCGAGAAAAAGCCTCATACATGTAAATTTTTATAATAGCCTTTTGTGATTATTTCTTGATTTCCTTTCTTTTAGCCATGTCATATGATGTGTGTAATATAAAATTGCAAGCTGTCAGTCATCATGTACTAATATATTTTATGGCATATTTATATTTTTATTTTATTATGTGCTTTGTGGAACCATTACTTGAAGCTATTTTATATTCTTTTGCAATTCTTAGTTTTAAATCTTATATGCATTTTTGCGAATAATAATATGTAATTATATTTAAACGTCTTTTTTAGTCACAATAGAGAATAGAATTATTATGTGAGAATTTAATTAAAAAATATTTTAAATTCTTCTCTGAAATTATAATGAAGATTTAAAGCAAAAATTAAAGTATTTTTTCTAAGTAACACTATGATTCATATTCTATAATAAAAAATTATTTTATATTTATTGTGCGATGTTCTTCATACACAAACAAACCTGCTCAGACTAAATATTTACTTTTTAAGCATACAATATGATAAATACAATGTACAGAATTTATTCTTTAAGTATTCAATATAATAAATTTGATTTCAAGTTATTTCCCAAATTTAAGCAAAACGCTTATCATTTTTATTTAAGGATATAAAATATGATATTTGTCTATTTGAAATTTTAATGGTTTAAGAATACTTATTAAAATAAATTATAAATTTTATGCGATATTATATATGATCAATTATTATACTGTTTAAAACAAATAAACTTTGATATAGCTAAGTTCACATTTTTTAAAGTATAAAACAAATTGAGAGCATTTTTTTCTATTTAACTGCCCAAATATCTTTTTAATATTTTGCATTAAAGTGTAAAAGCATCTAAGATGTCAAAGTTTTCAGCAACAGCTGGAGACGGAATACTATTTGCAGTTTTCAGAAAGAAAAAGGCATAATAGAATAATTCATGAACCATTAATTTAGCCTTCAAATGTAAAATTGAGTATTTGTAAGGCTTTTGTCTGTTTATTTGTATTGCCTGTAATTTCTGGAAGTCAAAAATCTAAGAAAATTGCAGACTTGAATTATAAACAATTCTTCAAAACATTGCCCGATTTATTTATTATTTTAAATTCAGAAAAGTAATGAATTTCTAAAAAAACACTTTTTCTAAAAGGTATTTTATTAAATATCGATGAACATTTTAATGCAAAATGTAAATATAAAATTAAGCACAATACTTCATATTTTGCAGAAGAATAACTTTTCAGTATTTAAAATGTATAGTAATGTTTAGTAACATTCACAGTCATGCCAAACCGGTTCAATATTAAGAAAAACGCAAACGCAAATGTTACTGTACTTAAGCCTTCCTATCTGATAAAATGAGGAGCCATTTTCAGAACTCAAAATTTTATAATTGATCAAGCTGTTTTTGAAAAATGACTTCCACAATATATGAAGGAAAAAAACACATATTTTTTTATTAAACCTCTAGCGTTCCTGACTTGTCTAAGATGAACGTCGAGGAACCTAGTGAACTACATAGCGACTTACCGCTGAGTTCAACACAACTAAGATGTAGACTCGAGAAGGGTTAAAAGACACTTTTATTAGCTCAAATAGGCATAACAGTCGGTCCCTTCTCGGGCATAGGAAGCCTCTACTCAGGCTTCAACTCAGAATAAGAAATAGGAATCTGAACTATAATTAACTATAACACTTAGGCGAAGCTAAACACACTTATCTAACGTAGTTGGCCCTTAATTTAAACTAGCCGGCGAATATCAGAAGGCACATATAATACGGCCGAGCGCAACAGCTTCAAGAATGACTTAGCCAGAAGGCAAACACACGCTACTAAGGCTTGCTAGCCCTCTCTATCAAAGTTAGTTGAACCTTCCTTAAATACTTCTTCTAACTCATTTGCATTCAACGAGATTCTAAAAACTCATTCTGGTAGGGAGTTGTAAGTGGTAACAAGAATTGATAGGAAAGGTTTCCAAATTAAAATAACTGTTATAAAATTTAAATGTAGCTTTAAGCAGCTTCAGCTTTAAAAACTAGGAGATTATGAGATATGTTACATAAATGTAGCATTTATTGTCACTTATATCACAAAAATAAATTATTTATTTTAAAAAAAAGCTAAAACACTTTTATTCAGAAAGAGAAATATAAAAACATAAATATTCAGGTTTTTCACCTAGTGAATTCCACGTTTTAACATTCTGGAAGATAAACATTGCTTGATAAAGCAGCATTTACATTAATATTATAAAATAAGTAAAATGAAAGACAGCAATATGTATTTTGCATTCTTGTTATGTTCAATAAAATCTTCTCATGAAATGTTTTACAGAATAATTTTAATATGGAAATTCTGTAATATTTTGGAAAAACGGATAATTTCAATGCGAGACAGATTGTTAGAATTGCTGAAATTTTCCATAAGAGTAAAAATGTAGACATCCTTTTGTTACTAACATTCTTTTAATTTGTAATATTCTAATCAATATAAAAAATGGTACAATGCATGCAGATAAATTATTTTCAAAAATTGTTTTAATGATTTTAGGCTAATTATGATTTCAGAAAATTAAACCTCAAAATGTGTTCTCATTTTTATGCACTTTTATTGTGAAATATGATTATCGTAATTTTTTTCCTGTCTATAGCTGAGTATTTATCAAATTTACAACAAATTTACTTTAGTACAGAAATCATTATTCTAGTTTTAGTACCGAAATTCGAAAATTAAACTTTTAATTTTTTAATATAAATATTCCTTACTAATCCTTGCACTTACAAATTAATAATTACTGAAACAAAATATGAAATCCATGTAAAAATTAAAATATCAAAATTTTTAACATGGCATTTAATTAAGTAATCCACGTCAATCTAAATTCATAGCATATTGAAGAAAAGAAAATATTTCAAAACTGTATAAAGTTTTGATTTACTGAAAGTATATCAGATTGTTAAACAGAAATTAAATAAAATTATCGCATGAAGTGCTTTAATATAGTAATCCATTTAAAAATGGATTACTATGGCTTGTGATTTAGGGATCCATTTAAAAATAAGCATTAGTCACTTAATACAATAAGTATAAGTCAACCCTGAAGCTGCTAGCATAATGATTGTTTTAACTCTCTATGAAGCAAGAATGTCATTTATTCATGAGTTGATTCCAAGCACTGTAGAAGATACCGAAATAGGAACATCGACTAGCCTTTTGATCACAGACAGTTACGAAAGAATCGATGAACTTACATGTAGACATCCGTTTTTACCCCGCTGCATTTTTAAACAAGGATTATGATCATGAATAATGCCAGAGTTTGAAGAAAAACATGTAGTTATAAATACCGTTTTACTGAATCCACACTTAGGTCTTTATTCTACTTTATAAAAAAAAGAATAAACTAAATAAACAAAAAGTTATCTGATTGTAGGTTATAATTAACACAGCAAATGTTTTAGTGAAGCTACATGTCATAGTAGCAGAATACGGAACTTAAGAAGAAAATATAGAACTTATTCCTCAAAATTTACGGCTCATTGGTTTAAAATATAAAAAATTATTTTGAAATATTATATTTGTATTATTTCATAATTCCAATGTGATTAAAAAACAAACACAGAGATAAAAAAATGCAGTGACTTTTTTTTTATTCAGGTATTAATTATAAATGAAGCTGTCCGTTTCAAATCTTTTGTAAAACAGATTATATACATTTATTTGACTTATACATTAATGAGACATAAGGCAAGAATAAGAAGTCTTTGTATTTCTATTCGAAAAATTTTTTTGCCATTACTAGTAAGAAGACGGATACGATTCTAAACAATCATAAAAATGAGATTTGATTCTTACCAGTTTAAAAAACAGCGTTTCCTCTGTATCTCTCAAATATATTAAGTCAAGAAAGTAAATGATATTTTAATGGAAAAGAAAATATAATGCATTTAGTTGAATTTTATTCTTATTTAGTATCATAAAAATATTTAATTTAAATTTACTTCGTCAAGTTTTAGCTTTCTCAAATTTTATAAATCTGTGACTAAACTTACATCTATTAATCTATTCAACATGAGTTTAAGTATAGCTTGTAAATACAGATCTTGCTCTTCAATAATTTATAACTAAAATTTCATAATAAACTAGTTATGGCCTGATAACTCTGCTAATAAAAGCATAAAATATTAAAACGTGTCAGCTAGTATCGAGCTGATTAAATAACGCCTTTTATGATTATTTTAATGAGTCTTAATTTGGACTGAAAGGAGATGTCTGAATCCACAATTTTACACAGAACTAATTTTGAAATATGTCAGAAGAACGCAAAATATGCATTACTTTAAATAATTGGTTCGATACTGATAATACCGAACACTAAGCACGTACTGAACGTTTTGACTAATAATTTGAACTACTGCATCTGGGACTATTTTTATCATGTACACGTCCTGAGAAAGCTTCAGAATTTAATTTGTTACCTTAATAAAATTCAATCAGAATAAATCTGCTGTGCGCAATTATAAAATAGCCACACAGTCAGTAATAAAGAAATTTTTTCATGGAAGAAAATTTATGTCAAAATCCAATTTGCGGTTAATTAATCCAATTAAATAATTAAATGACAAGCCATAGTTTGTAACTAGATTTAAAAGCATTTATATAGTAATAAATATACTCAGACTGGAAACTAATATAAACAACTAAAAAAGGATTCGAAACTTTAAGTATCACTTTAAAGTGGTGAAATTGTAATTTTTTTAATAAAATACTCTTCTCTACTTCGTATATCATTTGTTAATTTGACATCATTTTGAATATTAGTAATTCAATGTCTTTTTTCCAAAACTAAATGTGTCAAGAAAATTTGGAAAATCAGCAGATATCTACAATGTTTCAATTACATTGGTACTTGCTTAACATTCATGACATTTTGTGCAGGCAATTAGATAAAAATTGTTCAGAATGAATATATCTGGTATAAGTATATTGTAATAGATGTCTTTTCAAGATATCGTTCGTTCTTAATTAAATATGAAGTGTCGCATTTCATATCACATTCATTTGTTATATCTTAGCCCCAATTTATTACAAAATGTATTTTCTAAAAAGTAACTGACATTTTAACTCAGATACAACTTTAAAAGAAATTGTATAAATCGCATTCAAAAGAAATGGCATCTTAGGTTATTCAGCTACTAGAAGAATCAAACCGTAAGCTAAATTTAGCACCAGGCCTTTCTAATTATCATCCTAGGAAAAGTTCAAATAACTGTACTCTCTTTCAGTTAAAAGAAGGAAGAGAACCTAATAAGCTTCCCAAATGATATGAGAATACTCTGCTTCTCTTAATGAGCTTATGGAGAAAGTATTTCATTTGATTCCTTGTATGTCAAAGTTCCACATTTGCAGGAACTTTTAAGCTTATTTTAATCTTCTTTCATCCAACGTTTCTTATTTACTGGTAGAACACTGATTGCAGTGAAGGATTATTGCTTTTATATGATAAAAGTCACAAATATTAATTAGCTTTCTTAAGAAAATTAACGTCCTGGGGTTAAAAGACTGCTTAGTAAGATAAAAATATTACACAACTTTAAGACACAAAGTGTTACTTTCATTTTATCAGTTGTTTGACTGGCTAATCACAACGTGAAATAAAAATTGCGTTCTCTAATAAAGATAATCTCTAATTCAGTAAATAGGTTGATGTTGGATGATCGAGAGAAAATTTGACTTTCCTTCCGCATTCGATAAAAATGCCAAAAAGATAGATGAAAATATCACCACTGAATCTACTGTTCTTACAAAATTGTAGACTATATAAATAGCAATAGCCTAGAATCATACCTTTAAATCAGTATTTTGTTCATTTAAAAGAAAAGAAGTAAATTTTGTATTAAGAAACAGAATATTTTAAGATTGAAAAGTCATAATTAGCTGCAGTTACTATGCAAATAAATTTTAAAGCTTCTTATTTAATAAAATCAAAATCAGTTAAACTGCATAATGTCCATTGTATTTATGTATGTCTTAAGTGATAATGTATCTCTATCTCTTTAGCAATTCAGTCTTAACGGACAGCAAATAAAATTGTTTTTATGAATTTACACTTAATTTCTTAAACTATTATTATGTTAATTTCAATATCAATACGAACAACATCCTTGAATGAAGACTTATAGCCTTTTAAATTTCATTTTAATGGTGCGCTTTAATAACGATGCAATGAGCCACTTTCGTATAAGAACTTAATTTTCTTCATTTACGTTATTATGTAAACGAGAAATACAGACTTTGCGTTTCCAAATTCGTGGATTAATTTTAATGCTATTTGTTGTTATAATAGTAAATGAGTTAGCTGACAATTTTAGCGAAATGAGGGAATGTTTAGAAACAGATAAGCGAATGCCTAGTTATTGACTTTCCATGCATTTCCAAATTATAATGTTTAACAAAATTTTATGCTAAAAATTAATAAATCATAAGGCTCAATGTAGACTGCAATCTACGAAGCGATATGATCACTAGTAAGAAAGTTTATTAATCAAATGAAAAACTTTATATCCAGCTCATACATTTACAGAAATTTTCCTGAGTATTTTGTCGAGCAAAACAAGGGGGGATCTAATTTGTAGATACTGTTGATGTTCAGATTTTTTCCTAAATATATTTCACTGTTAATCGCGATTACAGTCTCAAGTTATTCATAATTGAAAATATGTAATTTAATATAAATGATCAGTTTTGGGAAACTGTTCGATGTGATAAAATATATGATCGTTACAAAAGAAATCATTTCCAACGAATAGTCTGACATTTCAAAGCACATAATTTAATTCTTTGCTTTCAAAAACATCATAAAGTTATTTCAAGAAATAAACACGTGTTTTGAGATTTCCCAGTTTCCCTTATTTCTAACATACATTTTTACTATTTTTAGGTCTAATCTAGATGCTTCTGCAATCCAAAAGTGCGATCACCAGTTTCAGATTTATACATTTTAATCTCAAAAGTGCACTCTTGAAATCGATTTAGGGTGCCTTTTGCTATAAAAGCATACACATAGATAAGTAAAATGTCTTAGCCGAAATCTTAGTTCTTAAACTTCCCAAGAGCTTCCTCTTCAAAAATAACGTATTTTATCGGGGCTTTTACAGAAAGTAATATTAACTCTATGCGAACATAAATCATATGCTACTTCCATAAAATCTTACGTTTTTAGATTCGAAGTCCGTTATTTCAGATGGTATGTGTACAAACAGTTTCAAAGATGCAGCCAAGTAACGATTTCTGAGAATCTGAAATACACATAAATATTGTGATAATTACGTAACATTTAAGTTAATGTATTAAACAAACCTTAATTTCGTTTCATCAAGTGTGATTTCTGTTTACGTAATACTTTTGTTCAAGAGTAAACATTTTTTATTTCCTAAAATATTAAATTGTAAAAGCAGATTATTTCGAAGATATTCTTTTAAAATATAGAACTTTGAAAGTTAGGTACTGAAAGTGAAATTAAATGCCTAACCTCTGACAAATATCAATAAAAAACATTAGCAGACCTAGAAATCCCAGAATAAAGTTATTAAAACTGCATATTCATAATCTTCCCTAAAAGTTTACTATGCAGAGAAAAACTTTCGCAGGCCGCAGACTGATAACTTTTATACGTAATATGCGACTTAGTCTGAGAAATTTGTGTGTATTGTCTTAGAATTATAAATTCCAATCAAATTGTTAGATTCCTTATTGAAACGCAGGCTGTATAAAAGGGTGAAATGATTATTAGACCGGTATTTTCTCCTAATATTCAGGCAGGTATAACATTTCTAACATGAAATAACATATTTAAAATCCTTCTTAAACTCTGCGCACTAAAAGGAGAAGTAATTGCAATTTTGTTCGTTTTATGGTACTATAAGTTTCCTGAGTACACAAAATTAGCTCTAATCATAAATACCGGGTAAATTAAAATTTTTAGCTGTTCACTTCACTAGTTCTCTTGTTGTAATTGTAGCTGATTCTAACAGTTGCAAGACGGCGTTTCATAAAAGTAATAATTAGAATAACAGTACAGCAAATACTTTCACTTAATTAATGATATGAAAGCCTAATGCCTGATTAAAATGATCTATCTAGAATTTATGATGTAATTTAAACATCCTCTTAAAGGTACTAGGATTACTTAAAATAGCAACTATTTATACAGCAGTATTTACCCATGTAAGAACCATGTGTAATATTCTTCACAAGTTTAGGTACGAAACATCAAAGGCTAGTGGATATGCCACAACACTCATAAATGTAACTTTGATTTCGCGTATTGGAATAACCTAACAGTTAAATACCATTGGATGGAAGTACGGCCTGTTTACATATTACTTCACATATCTCTTAATAGCTCATCCCTGTTACATAGCTGTTAATAAACAGGGTGCAAAATGAACAATTTTTTAAAACATTAACTTCTATTTGTAACCTTTAAACACCTCGAAAGAAAACTCTTCAGAATGCTTACGATTGTCATTATGCAGCAAATTTTATTCGAAACAAGTTGACGCTGTTACTAAACAATGATGCAGAAGCTATTTAATTTATTTTCAATATTATATAAATTATCAGCCAGTCATTACTCATTTAAAAATCTATTTCACCTGGAATTTTAACAATAATTTACAAGGGTTGTAAATGCCATACATAAAGTAGATTATGATTAATTCATGCTAAATTTGCTTCTTGTGTATAGTTTTGACTCTCCAAATAAAAACATTAATGATTAATTTGAAATTTTATATCAACGTAGGGAATTGAAGCCTCTGAATGCATTTATTTTTAATTTAATATGCATTTTTAATTTTTGACAGTTTTTTCTAATTTTACGTTAAAAAGAAGAAACGTAGAAAGAAATCGAGCTTTAAAACTGAAATTTGGTTCTAGCTTTTTTTTTTCAAGAGTAAAGATATGGTTTTATGAATTCTCAGGTGTAGGTGTTAGACTTACTTAAAAACTAAAGAATTTCTGTGTTTCGTTTTTTTTGCATTTTTAATCTTTTTACTGATTTTGTAATATTTTTTAAATAATTTTTTAAGATTAACTCAACCTGGAGGTACTGGATTGCAAGCTAAAACGCTAGCAGATTGCAGCTTCTTTTTCCTTTTAATTTGTTTAATTTCCCCTGCCAAATATATATTTCTATTTGAATCTGTGGCAAATACAAATACCAGGCACTTCGTATTTCTAATAAGATTTAACTTCAAAGATGACGAAAATTCGATGGAGTGTAAAATGAAATAAAATAAATAAAAAACTTACGCTATGTAAACTAATATTTTATTAAAACGTTCATGTTCTAAACATTTTATTGAAGTTTTCGTGTTGCATTTTATTAAAACGTATATGTGCGTTTTAATGTGCAGTTTTAATGTTTAAAGTATGATAACTATATACAGTGCTACTCATTTGGTAAAAGAACATTTTGTCACGAATTAACTTAACTAACTGCCTTTTATTAGTAGCTTTTTGCAACTAAATTATACTTTCAAGTTTAATTAAAATACTGCAATGGATTAATATGCATAATTTTAGGATAAAGAAAATGTTTTCCATTTAAACATGTCTTTTTTTAATTATCATATAATTACTAGCGTGGATAATATTACGAACATTGTCTTAATTTCGGAGAAGGAATTATTAGCTTCTTAATAAATTATTCAGAGATAAAATTGAAAAAATGCAAATGTTAAAAATTCTAACAGGTTTTTAAACATGCATATTGTTATAGGAACACAATGTTCAAATATTTTGATGGCAACCATTACAATTGGCTACCACATTTTTTCTTCAGTTGAGAATAATACTCTCTCTGGTAAAAATTACACATATAAATATACAAAAATAAGTTTCGTTTAGAATCTTAAGCAGCATTTTTCTACCTTTTTACTGTTGCTAAGCAGTTGAAATTATATTCATGTTTCAAGAAGCCGCTGCTTAAGATCAGGAATATGAAATTAACTTTAGGATTTCACAAAACTATTTTCCCATGTCATTATACCGTGATGACATGGATCCTATAATTCCTGTAAGACACGTTTATCCAGTTAATGCATTGGTCTGTATAGCTGATGCAATCTCCTCCATTCGTTTTTGACAGAAATTTAGCCTGCTGCTATAATCATTGAAACTACTATAAGCATTGAAAATTCAAAAGCAGTTTTGGTTTATTCATCAAGTAATTGATGTCGTATTCCAGTATCTGAGGTATACAAAAGAAAATTTCAGCCAAGCTGTTTACTCGTTTGCAGCTAAAACTAAAGGTTGTAAAAGGTTGCTGCATATTTAGCTTCACCTTTAAACTTATTCGAAATTTGGATATTTTCCGTTAAGGGACAAAATACCCCAAACAGGTTTTAGCAGAAAAATGTATTCTCCAATGTTGTTTGCAAGGTCAGTAAACAAACAAGTTTTCCAATACACTCTTACCAACACTGACATTACTTACAGAAGCGGAAAAAACAAAGACACAAATGAAGTAGGGAAGAAATTGCTCTTAATCAGACTAGGAATTAGGGGTATTATACAAGAGGAAACCTTGTAGCGCAGTAATCAAATGCTTGTTAACCATCATTAAACTAAACCCACTCATCTTCTCTCTCACAGCAGTGTTCTTCTTTTCAGAGCAAATATAGTCAGCAAAATATTTTAATACTTATCATTCTGTTTCATTCTTTATTTATTGAAATAACCAACGTAAGATATAAATACGAATATTTTACATTAAAAACATTTCACTGTCGAAATGAGCTGACGAAAATAGTATATTTTCTTTCAAGAGGTATCATGTTGGCGCACATGTTGTTTTACTAAAGAAAACTGTGCGGCGCTTATTATCCTAGAACGGAAAAGATCGACAGAGCTTTTCTGTATTTGCTTATCATCAGACATTCAATACAGATTAAAAACACATTTCGATAAGCCCTTACGGAGTTATCACATGAACCATTTATTACAAATGATAAAAGTTTAGTCTAAAATTATTGAAGTCAAATAAAACTAAGCTGCTTAATTTTGCACAGATTTTTAATCCTTAACTCAAGTTAATATTTATATAGATAAAATTAAAATAAATATTTGTGAAAATCGCGATCTTTTGTTTTCGAAACTGAACACTCATGTTTTTATGTTAAAGAAACATTCAATGATTTTGTTTGCCTTTTTCCCATTAATTAATTAATTAATTTTCATATAATGATTGGATCATTCGCTTCAGTGTGAAAGAGTGACAAATTAAGATCTTGTGATATATTGTAAATTACAAGCACCTTAGATTAGGAATAGTTTTATTTTTTATTTTACAAATGCAACAATAGCGCTTAAGCCACTAGTTCACGCTGTCTCCAGTACCTTTTAAAAATGTCCTTGTACCGAGAAAGTGCAATACAATTATTTAAGCGTTCAAAAATCATAGGGTGATTAGAGTCACACAAAATACAGTTTGGGAAATCCACCACTGCAGAGGTGGTTTCACAAACAGTCATGTCCGGTCAGACGTTTAAATGGATTAAAAAAAGTAAAATCTGAAGTCTAATGAAAAACACAAATTTACAAAAAAGTTCATTTTCTTTTCTCTCGTTTCTTTCTTTAAAACTAGATAAAACGCGTTGAAAGTAAATTCTGGAAAGGAGACTACACATGTGAACTTCACGTTCCCCCAATTCTTTCCCTTCACAGAAGCAGAGTGCTCAATAAATACAGCTTTATCTTCAAAACAACCATCTAATCCATCGTACTCACAGACTATCCCCCAATGTCTGTGCAAGCGCTTTTTATCAAACCTGCGCGTTTTTTTTTAAACTAGGTTAAACAACATAGTGAGGCAGCCGATTCCGATGATCAATCATTCTGCTAAGAGAAAAACTTGACTAATGTTTATCGTAGAGCAGATTTTGAGTAGCTTGTCCCTTGTTTCGGAGTCTTGTTGGAGCAAAAATATCCTCCAGGTTACTGCTAAATCTGTGAAAATATCCTCTAAGTTACTGCCAAACAGCAATTCATTAATTACTATCAACAGCATTTATTTGATGCTAAGATGAAGTAAAACATTTTATTCCTATTTATTTCATATGACGAATGAAGACCTTAGAAAGAATTTTACAGAGATCTTTATTTTAAATTTCTCATAGTAAATATTCTGACTCAAATATGTTGGCTACTCTTTCTGAGCTTGTTCCATACACCCTTGAAATGATATTTTTCTCTGTCATTTCTTTTTAAGGAAAGTTTTCACAGAAGTTAAACAAATGCCTGCATGAAGCAAAAAAAACAGTAAAGACATTTTGAAACTTGAAACACGGTATGGCTGTTTAAAACATTAGCTCGAATAAAATGAAGATTAATTATATAATCCTAAAAGGAAAACTTCTTAATTTAACATTTTGCCACGAGTGTATATTAACTATAGAGCATAATGATATTATTAATCGCACAGAAAATTACATCATTCACTTTATTACCATCGATTGCAAATAATCAGAATGTAATGTCATACTCATATGAATATAACGAGTAATTTACTGTTATTTAAATAAATGTGAATGAAATGAAACATATTTTGCAGAGCATATATATAATATAAGTTAAATCACTTTAAGCCTACCTTGTGCGAATAACATATTTGTACTCACACTGCGCACATGCTTTCATTCAATATGCTAACTGAAATACTGTGTATTAAAAAAAATGATAAGAGCTACTGTAAAGAACAGATAGAGCGGAAAGCAGGAAAAACTTTGAGCTTAGGTAAAATGCCTCTTTTATGATTTTATTGAAATGAAATCTCTCGGGGAGCAGAAGTGATGAATATAGAGAATGTGACATTGGATTTTTGTTGGGAATGTTTATTTCGTTACTCAAGAGATAGCATGTATAAGATACAGAGAAAATCAAATTAAAAGTAAGAGTTTGACTTAGTTTGAAGGGATGCAATTGTTCCACAAAATTATTGATTCATACAATTGAACAGAATTTATAAATTCCAACTTTGCAATTTGCAGTGAGTTTATCCTTGATGCCTTACACATCTTTAAAGCTTTCATAATTCCATAAGAACAATCATTCTTCAGACCTACTTTCATAAAAATTTAAAAAATAATAATCTGATTTGCTTTCAGTTCCTAAATTTTTTTTATCCTTTTCAGAAATTCAAATGATTTACATTTGAAACCAAAATTTCAAATAAGTTGTCAATAATTGACAAAATTTCGCAATGCAAATTATTAGAGACTTCTTGTTTGTTTCACATAACCTCAGTTACTCAGTCTGCGGCCTGCCTCAAAGCTAGCGCATAGCTCATATTCTTGTATGATGCATTTTTCAGTCGAAAAATCAGGTTACGTATTTGAAATAAACGAGTAAAATCACTTATCAATAATCAGCAATACCTATGTTGAAGTTTCTTATAGAACGTCCTTACTTTTCTTTTACGGAAACTTCCCTGAATTCCCTTCATGGAATTCTTTCTAGTAATATATTGTTCTCTAATATGTAATTGTTTCCCAGGAAACTACTCTCGCCTCGTCTGTGAAATCCAATTCATCCGTAGCATGGGCTACTATTTGATCCAGATCTACATACCAGCGGGACTCATAGTCATCATCTCGTGGGTGTCCTTCTGGCTGCACCGAAACGCCACCCCTGCCCGAGTAGCGCTTGGGGTGACCACCGTTCTCACAATGACCACCCTTATGTCCAGCACCAATGCCGCCTTACCCAAGATCTCCTACATCAAGAGCATCGACGTTTACCTGGGCACCTGTTTCGTCATGGTCTTCGCATCGCTTTTGGAATATGCAACTGTTGGCTATTTAGGCAAAAGGATCGCTATGCGCAAGACCCGCACTCAACTCATCGCCAAGATTGCGGAGCACCATCGCCAACGGTGCCTGGCCCATCACGCTGCCTCCACCGCCTCCACTGCCGATGGCGATGCACCTGTGCTGGTCGCTGGCAACTCCGAGGTGCCTCTTGTCAGGACAGCGGTGAGTACTCACCGTTATAGATGCGACGGCCTTACCCCTTCCGCTAATCAGGTAATTCCTTTACGTGTTCCCGCCACTTCGAAACCAAATGCCCTGGCCACGAACTTCGAAGTACTTAGATACCCGCAGTCACAACTTCAGGATTTGCAAAGTAGCTCCTTCAAGGAAATTTTGTAGATATAGTATTTTTGCTAATAATTTTAAAATGTAAATCTGCTTTCATAAAGCCTTTTTCTTCGATTCGAAAGTCGAATTCAATATCTCCATAGCTGCTCATTTATTTTTCTTGCATTACATTATTATTTGGAGTGTGTTTTCTGAAATATTACTAGCAAACTTTTGGTGCAGAATTTAATGAAATGTTACAAAAATCTTAGTTTTTAATTATGAAACTTAAGTGAAAGGTTTAAAGTAGTTAACTGCACATTACAATCAACTTTTTTTTTCTTTGATGTCGTGCAAAATCTATCTTTTGGATAGAAATTTGTAATAAATATGTAGAGACATTAGGATTTTTTAAGAGCAGTGTCAAAGATGTGCAATGCCCTCACCAAGACTCTAATTTCGATTGCTAACCGAGCGTGCTTTTCAATTACGTCAAGAAAGTACACGGTAAGGAGGGTGTAAAACCTTAAAAACATCACAACCACAATATATAGCTTAATAGTATTGTGAAAATTTTGCCTGGTAATAAATGTTAATAATAAAACTAATGAAAAGGTACGCAGATCGCTTTCTGACTACAAAAATGTAGATTTTGGACGGCAGATTTTATGTTAATTATACAATAATTTTTGACATTTTGCCTAAAATGCATATCTGAAAATTATACTGAAGGATTCCAAATCATCTACTTCTGCTGCGAATAAACCAATGGTGTCATACATGAGTATCCAAGATTTACTTCTGTAATATCTATTTATCTATATCTATATACACAGTCCAGTCACATTAATGTGACCATCTGTCAAAAGCCAGAATAACCACCTTTCGCAGAGCGGACTGCTGCGAGACGTGCAGGAAGAGAGTCACATAGGTCCCTGAAGGTGTTCTCTGGGATGTTGAGCCATGCCGACTCTAATGCCGTGGCCAGCTGCGCTAGATTACGCGGTTGAGGATCCATGGCGCGAACAACTCGATCGAGATGGTCCCACAGATGCTCGATTGGGTTTAAGTCAGGTGAGTTTGCTGGCCAGGGGAGGACGGTAAACTCATCCTGGTGCTCTTCGAACCACGCACGTACACTGGCAGCTGTATGGCACCTCGCATTGTCCTGCTGGAAGATGCCATCATCCTGAGGAAAAACAATGCGCATGTAGGGGTGAACATGGTCCGCAAGGACAGATGCGTACTTGTATTGATCCATTGTGCCTTCCACAATGATCAGTGAACCTAGAGAATGCCAGGAAAACATTCCCCAGACCATAATGCTCCCGCCTCCAGCTTGGACCGTTCCGGCAATGGTTGCAGGGTGGTTCCTTTCAGAGGTTTCACGCCTTATACGCCAACGTCCATCTGTCCGATGGAGCATAAAACGCGATTCATCCGAAAACGCAACCTGTCGCCACTCAGTGGACGTCCAGCTGCTGTACTGGCGTGCAAATTCTAGCCTTCGCCGTCGATGAACAGCAGTCAGCATAGGTGCACGAACCAGGCGTCTGCTTCGGAGGCCCAGACGCAGCAATGTTCGCTGAATAGTACTTTGGGAGACACTTTTGGTAGCCCCTTGGTTCATTTTGGTGGTCAGTTGCTCAACGGTAGCCCGTCTATCTGCCCGAACGCATCTCCGCAACCGTCGTTCGCCTCTGTCATCTATGGCCCGTGGTGCACCACATTTGCCACGCCGCTGATTTTGGACAGTCCCATTTTGCCATGCACGGTACACTTTTACCACGGCGGCACGCGAACAGTTCACAAACTCAGCCGTTTCGGAAATGCTTCCACCCTTGGCCCGAAAGCCAATGATCATGCCCTTTTGGAAGTCGGATAAATCGCTTCGTTTCTGCATTACGCCAACGATTGAAATGTTTTCCGAAGCCCTCACACACCCTTTATATACGCTCAACTGCACTGTGCTGCCACCTGCCTTCTGTGATTGGTTATTTAACTCTGACATGGAAAGTACGTGGTGGTCACATTAATGTGACTGGACTGTGTATATAGATATATATATATAATTGGTAATAGCAATTATCCTCTATAAAAACGAAGAGAAAAGAAAAAATAAACTTTTGTAGTACATACTGATAAATGAAAACCGTATTGGGAAATGTAGAGTTCAAACTATTGTACTTATAGAACTTGCAAATTATAAAAACTACTTGTAAGTACAATCAGCATATCTTGCAGAAAACACAATAAAATAATAATTAGTAAGTAATCATTACCGATTTTATAGAAAACAATTGACATTTCAAGGAGAATTAGACTTTCTCTCTAAAACCATCAATAATTATATGATCTGATAGCATTTCGTCCTTCTGTAATGTTTGAATATGATTAAATTCAATTTAATCCAAAGAAATATTTAGTTTAATTAAACTAATTCAATTATTTTCAAATATGCGAAAGAAATTCCAGAAAACGACACGATTTCCTCAAAAAAATTAAAATTAAAAAATAAAATATATGACAAGTATAAATATTCCGTCCTTTTTAACAAACAAGTGTAAAAATCGAGCCTAAAACAAAATTTATTGCGTATCTAAAAATAATTTGCGCAGTTAGCCATTTTACAAAATCAAATACAATTAGTAGTTGTAGTTTCCCGCCTGGTTGCACTTTTAGGTTTGTAATATAAAAGGCCATGAAAGTTTCATTTGGTACACGTAATTAGTGAAATCTGAAACTGGCGAGAAATTTTGAAAAGGAACAGCTCTGATTGGCTGTAGCCAACGAAAAATTAGTTGCTGGAAAGAGGGGCGAAACTGGCCTGACAAATGGTCTGTATTAGGCAGAGAATTTGAAAATGGCAGAAACAACTACTGGAGTTGAATAAGGAATTTATTAAAAATTAGCTCTGGATAAAAGTCAAGGAAACAGAAAATTGAGTTAATTACAGTTAAAAGTTAAACATTTTCACTCAATATCAGCTGCTGTTGAGACTCTTTAAAACTAAATATGCACTAGTAATAACAGTTAGGTTTGTCAGAAGTATATGCAGTAAAAGAATTTAAATTACATAAAAATGTTTTACTTAAAATTATACAAATCTGCATCACTAATAAGCAAATTCTGCCTTACCCTTCTTGCGCTTTAGGGTAATGAGCCTTGTTTAGGGTTAGCTACCCTAAACAGCGAGGAGGATAAGGCAGGATGTATTTATTAGTACTGGAGATTTGTATATTTTTATGCAATTTAGATTCTTTTAGTGTATTATACTTCTGAAAACTTTACTGTTATTTACTACTAATGCTGAATAAAGGTACAGGAAAAAGTGATATATATATATGTACATAATTTTTTCCCGGGTAGTATAATTACTCATTTTTTTATTTTAATCAGTTACAGCTACATTTGCGCTAGATTTTCACACTGAAACTCCTAAATTCTACTTATCTTTCTAATTTATTGTTAATATATATATATATAAGATTAAAATACGTAAATCAATAAATTTTAATTCTCAATAGCCACTTAACACTTCATTTTAATTTCTGTAACGCTGTGGTGCAGATAACATATATTAGGCTTTGAAAAATAGTAATTTTTGAAGTAAATATTATCCAATCAAGATAAATCGAGGGAAACGGATTTGCGAAACCATAATTTTTTCTTCCATTGCAGCCTTTCCTTCTGAATACATCGCAATTTCTTTGTTTCTTTCTGTGTAGCTAGATGGATGCTTATTGTCTCTCATCACAACATCTAAAAAATGCAAGAACTCTGAAACAGGCATGCGTACTGCACTAATTTATGTATTGGCTAAAAAATATATGTCAGCCAAAATAAAAAGGAATAACTGAAGTCGGCCATGTTTGCAAGTTTCTTCTGTTAAGTATCTACTACGGCACCAATATTTTCTAAATTATATATACGTTTATGTATATATATATATAATATATACATATATATTAAATTATATAAACAAATTAACTACTTCCAAAGACAAAGAAGAAAATGGTAATCTTTAAAATACGTGAAAAATGTCAAAGAAAACAAAAATAAAACCAAAATGTATATTACAAGGGTAATTGAAGTTGAACTGAAAAGGAATGCAACAGGGAGAAAGGTTTTTGAAATTGTCAAATCTGGATAGAAATCCTAATTGATAAAACTTGGCAGAGCATTAAAATGCTTCGAGCCTGCTTTTAGTCAGGCTGGAGGACAAAGCTCGAACATTTCAATTGGTTACATTAATAAAATCCAAGAATTTTCCATGTTGCAAAAAACGAGAAATGCAAAATATTCTCTGTAAAATAGTAAAAGGCTTCTTAGACCATTCACAAAACCTATCCCCTGCGTTTCTGCTCCTTACTAAACATGAAATAGAAAAAATTCAGATGAAAAGAGTGCCACAGTTTTTACAGCAAAGCCAAAGATCTAATCACAATTGAAAAAACAAAAATGTAAAAGGCAAATAATGTTTTTAAGTACTAAAACTGTTCAATAATTATAATTAGCAACTGCAAAGAAGTTCGTCAAATCTTTTATGGTCAAAAGATGCAAAAGGATAATATTTTAAATAAAGAAATCTTCAAGTCATAAAACTAGTCCAACACGGACAAATATGTTAATTTTCTTATTTCAAAATTAATAAAGGTGAAAGTAAACTCAAAACAGTGTATGTATGAAATGGGAGAAAAATATCGGATAAGGGATAATGTAGAACTAACACAATAGGCACACATATCCTAAAAGAAATAGTATTAACAAAGCAGCGTTTCTTATTTTATATCTAAAATGAATTGTTAATGCTGGATAGGGATTCAGGAAAAAGTGATATATGTATGTATACATAGATCACTATCCGGGAAAATGAAACGTATGAAATACTGTTTAAATAATAGACTATTAAAAACAGTCTATTATTTAAAGTTTTTTAATAAAAAAACGTAAGGTACTATGTTTTGGCAAACCATCTTGTAGACTTTATAAGAAAGTAAATTCTAAATTTCTGAACATAAACATTTTTGAATGAGAAAATAAACATGGAGATCTTCCAATTTTCAGTCACTCGCATTTTTGGCTCACTCAGAGAAATTTCCTCAAGTTATATGTTATTTCATCTATTGAATTTTATCTAAATTAACCAAAGTAACTATAGTTTTTCCTTTTTTCCTTAAGAATTACTGCCACGAATCATACTGAAACTTGTCACTTGCATCACTTGTCACACCTGATTGAGATTTTTTGTTGAAACATCCTGCTCAGGTATCTTATCGCATATACTAAAAACGTGTAACTTCAAATCCTGAAAATAAATACTTTAAATACATGTTTTTAATACAAAATAAACAAAGCCTGAGCACTAATATTTCTTGGCAGCTTCCTTCCGCTGAGAAAATGCATTCAAATTCCTTTCTCCATTTTCCCCTTACAGAAGCTCTTTTTTATTAGTAACTATTTCGCATTAAAAAGAAAAATATATACTTAAAAAATGTACTGAATGCATCGCAGATGAGATGTCATATATTAAATCATTAGCCATTTAATTTATTGGACAGATAATTCCTTTCAAGTGCACAATGGCTTAATTTTGCAGTTTAAAGACAAAATTAATTAAATCTTTTAATTTAGGTTGAAACAACAGAATTGTGTAAGAGACACCATTAAAGTTAAATTTAAAATTTTATTTGACGTAAATATTACAATGGCTAATTGTGCAAAAAACGTTTTGGCTGTATTATGAGTTTAAATTATCTGTTTATTCCACATTCTGTTAATTAAGAGAAACCTGTTGTTTGGTGTGAAGCCTTTGAAATGGTCTGCTATGTATTCCTACTAAATGCTTGATTTTAAATATTTCCTTTCATCTTTGCTACCATATTAACTCTGATATATCAAATAAATATTCTTACATGTTCGTACTGTAGGCATGTAAAAATACCGTGAAGGCAAATATGGCCACCTTATAATTATTTAAAATCCCTATGACTGAGCAAAAACTCAGCATAGTATTTAGTTATGTCAACAAATTTGAGATCTATCCTACCTGATTGGGTAATGGTTTCGTAAGTAAATTTATGAAAAAAACTGGCTCTAGTTTTCTTACCAGGAATGTAGCAAATATAATCGAAAATCTGGAACACACATTCAATTTACGAAATTGAAAATGGGACAAACTACTAGTGTTTTGTGTTCTCAAAGGTCAGGCCCTAACGGCTATTAATCTTAACTTCTATGCTATTAGTAAGACTTGGCCAGCTTATTTTAAATTACGACGAAAGGTAATAGAAACCACACACGCTATTTAAATCAGATTAGGCTAAAACATTTAATTCCGATTGTAACCGCTAGAATATGGCCCACCAGCGACCGAGAGGTAAAAGCCGCTGAACGCTGGTATTTCGGTCTGGGTTTCGAGTCTCGGCGAACGGGCTAGCTGCATGGGTGTTTTCTTGTTTTCCCCATGTGTAACGTGGATGCTTTGATACTTTCATCGGTATACTGGCTTATAGCAGGAGATATTTTACCCTGCTCTTACCAGTACTTTGGAGATTCCCGTGTAGGGCTTGACCTTTGTGAAATCCGCAGTTAAATATATCTTCTAGATGAAAACGTGGATACGAGATCTAGATGATAAGGTGGATAACGTTTCCTTAAAAGACCTCCACGACGCATTCCTCTCTCTCCGTGTACTGCCTAAGGACGGAGCACGTAATAAGTAAAACAAAACAAAAAAAAAGCTGGAATACATGTTTCAGAAAACAACCTATTATTTATTTAATATGTACTCTGCCATTACCGGAAAGGAAGGGATTCCCCGTGGAGGACTTTTTAAGGGAAACCGGCTCGTAGCGTGACCTTCGGAAATTTAGATGGCCTGGTCAGCTGTAAAGTGTGTGATTTAACTTCACGAAAGGCGTCTGAGCTTTCACCCTTCGCGCTGCATTGTGGATACTACAGACGAAGAATTCCCAATTTAATTTGTCTATTCATTAACGTTGCACTGTGTTTTTAAATTATTCGTGTGTTTTTTATTACTAAATTTGAGTAACGTAGTTAAGCTATTTTCGTTTTTGAGTTCAAGTTGATAGTTAAGTTTACTTATTTGTTTGCTATTTGTTAAGAAATATAGCGATCGATTTTCATGTAGAGCTAAACTAAGTCTTCATCGTCTCTGCACGATCTAAAACGCCTTCCATCACTGATTCTCACCGAAAAAGTTTTGTTTGTCAAAGGTTGATGGATCAACAAGCAGTTAAGAAGTTAGTGAGCGATAAAGTTCGAGTGAAAAAGATGGTGACATACAATTTGGGGGTGGGATAATTGGCTTTGCTGAAAATCTTGAAAGCACAGAAGCAACTTCTGTTCAATCCTTTGATTTCTTTTTTATTATCACATTATAAAAATATCATTGCACTAGTAGTAGTTTGCTTGTTGTAATGTTGCAGCAAAACTAGTTTATTTAATTCATATCGGCAAATATCAAGAGGATTTCAAGAGATTTTAATTTTTTCTATGACTTTCGATCTGTTGTTCTTTTTATCAAATAACGTCGTTTTTGTTGTGACTTATCTCGCTTGTCTGATAGTAACATCAGAAAAAACCCACGAAGTGCATCGTGGCAAGGAGTTCAAGAGTGCATCTGTCGTTGGCAAGAGCCTTGAGCACCATATAGGTGACAGTACGACTTTGCTCAGTTCCACCCCCAGTTTTGTTGGAGAGCACCCCTGGAGGAAACGGATCCAAGGGCACCCCCTCTTTCCTTACTCTCAACCTCTCGAGAGGACTTTCGACTCGCCGCATAATTAGAGTTCCTCATGCTGCATAGATTCTATACATTTACAAATAGCCATGCCTTCTCTAGGATTCGAACCCGGGTACTTTGGTACGGCAGTCAACGTCGCTAACTACTATCCCGGTTAAACGATTTATTAGGTAATAACTGAAATGATTTAAAAATACATTTGCATAAATTTCGAAAGCTCAGAAGTATTTATAATGTTAAGGAATTGGATGCAATATTAGTCGTTCCTTAAAATAAACCTTAAGATTAAAAACTTCAGTAATGAATTATAAATAATTACATATGATAAAAAAAAATTTTATGTCGTTTAATTTGTTAATAATATTTATTTTTTTGTCAGTGAATTAGTCATACTTTGGAATCTTTTCATTCCTCTCCTCCCCCTTTCCTTCACATCTCCGAAATTTAATCTGCAAAATGTGGGAACGACGAAATTAAAAATAAATTTTGCAAATATGTTTTTCGGAATATTTATTAAAAAATTCCATTTACTTTAGTATTCAATAGAAGTAAGAAAAATCAAGCCGTACAATTTATTTATGCTAATAAATAATATTTTATTTATTTATTTATTTATTTTAAAACTTTGTTTTCAGCAGATCTTGAAAAAACATTACTATACAGTATAAAAAACATTGTACAAAATATCGTAAAACATTGGATAGAAAAATTCATCAATATTTCTTAAAATAATGCCACTTAAGGTATTAATCTGAACTGCAAAAAATAAAGGACCTTTTATATATGTTTTCCGCAAGTCTCTGTAAATTTAATTATTATACGTTATTAAAAGCAAAAGAGTCTAAACACTAAATGAAACGGTCATGTTCAGATCTTAAGCAAAGAAAGTCACCGAAAGATCAGATGCTTTGTGTGACGTCAGTCTGCTACTAACCAGGCCATGCTTTCCAGATGGCCGTGCTCGTATCCACGTTACACATGGGGAAAACCACGAAAACGCCCATAAAGCCAGACCATTAGCCGGGACCGGAAACCTGGACCTGGCGGAAAACTGAAAAACCTGGCGGACTTAACTAACCTGGACCCAACTAGCAACTTTAGCGGCGGCCGCTGGTAGGCAAACGATCTATTAAGAATCATATTCCTTTGAAATATTTTTCTCTCCTAAGTACAATGACATAAATAAAATGTGAAATGAAATTCTGATAAAATTCTTTGAAATGTTGTGTAAGGGACAGTTTTCTCAAACGTTTTCCGAAACAAGGAAAAAAATCATGTACAATTCTGAAAAAATAATAAGTGGAGAAAATCTCAAATCATTATATAGAGTCTAACGCAGATGATAAATTAAAGTACATTATCATTTATTACTTTTTTAATATTAATTATGCCTAGATTCAGTGTAGTCATGAACTTTAAGGTTACACAATTTAAAAATTCAATAACCTAGATTCGTTTATATTTCAAGTTCAATATTTTTAATTACATATTATTTTCTGATGCGTAAAATCACAGGCTATGCAAGTGTATACATTTTCAGAGTAAACTACAAACGCTCCGTACCCTTGGAAAAGGTTATGTTCCGAAGGAACATTCGTATCATGAATTAGTTCATACAGTTTTACTGGGTTCGTTACGGATATCTCCTAACTATGACTGTGATGTAAAAGGCATAAATACTATGTTAAAAATACTTTCTTTCTTTTCGCCATCGACGGAACAGCTGGGCCACTGGGTTCGGTGCTTTTCAGCCTGTTGGATCCCGTCGATGGAAACAAATAAATAATGCAATTACATACTAAAACAAATAAGTAATGCAATTTACATTTTAAACCTGTCGAGTCATTAGGTTATTTGGAAGCAGGAGACATGAAAAATGAGCAGCGCTTTCGCCAGGAATCGAACCACGGACCTCTCGGTTACGCGTCGAACGTGCTGACCACTACACCACGAAGGCGGCGGGAGAAATACCTTATATACTCCCCATTTTAAAGGGCGACTGGACATTAGGGGCCGCAGTCACAAAATTGCGGCGGTGGAGAATCATCATCCACCACCTTTTTAGTTCGGGCGCCAGTGTAGAGACATAAGGTATTTTTTTTTGGGGGGAAGGAGTTATGAAAAATGAGCAACGTCTGCACAGGGAATCGAACCGCGGACCTCCTGGTTACGCGTCGAGCGTGCTGACCACTACAGCACGAAGGCATGCGAAGAAGGCGGAAGAAATACCTTATAAACCTAGTACAATATAAATAAATAAAGTATTAGTTTACTTTACAGAACGTACCTTCGTTTACCGTCTTTGAGGCATGCTAGATGAGATGAGAATGAGGCTAGTAGATGTTTATATGGGTGCGGGGGGTCTAAGCATCTGACTCGTCCTTTACAGACATAACGACAAGTAAAGGGAACATTTCGAATCAAGAGGCTGTATGAGAGGTGGAATGAATTAGCATGTTAGATAGGCCAACAATACTGATTTTTGAAGTATCATTCTTAAGAAAATAGGCATCTAAGCTTTTCTAAACAGGATTTCGTTTCTTTCTTCGTAAGTAGAAGACAGCACCGTTATGGTATCATGCACAGGAGACTCTTAGAATTCAGGCCTTGGTTTTCGAAAAATTTGAGCCTTCATTAAACTTAGAAAATGCTAATGTCGAAATATTTAACTGCCTCGTGTATTATAGAGTTTATTATTCAGAGAAACATGCCAATTTTTTTATCTCGAATGAATTTTCGGTTTAAAAGTTCACGATCCTTAACATTATTACTGCATAGCTCTTACCTGGTGCTGTATTGCAGTTGATTATGCTTGCTGAATGGCTGCCTTTTTATCTTGTTAATTAATATCATTAAATTGAAAACCTTGTGATAGTTATGTTCTGCAGTGCGTTTCCAGAAGCATTTTTGAGAAGGATTTTGTGGGGAATAATGTCGCCCTTGTTTAGCATAAATCAGTCTTTTACAGACTTCTCACATTAAGACATTATCAGACGTTACTCTCCAGCTTAGAAATTATGAAATCATTAAACATGTAATTCAAAAGTTTAAGGAAATTAGTTCTGCAACTATTCCTCTATGTTTTGTAAGGACAAATCTAAATGTATGCATATGTGTGATACTATGGTTAAAAAATAACACTGCTTAATCAGTACCGTGCTGATCTTACAAAAACATGGTTATCCGAATAGTTTTTGATTAATTAAAACTATCTTCTCATTAAACCTTTGAAAAACTAAATTTGCAATGAATGCTTGATTAATAATACTTTATGTAGCCTAATACTAACAAAATTTATTCTTATGATAGATCAGTGTCTTTTTAAAATATACTTTTAAATTAATATTTTAAAAACTTTTAACTCTTTTCTCCGAAAGGAAAAAAAACCAACTACATGGCAAAGCAATCTGTCAGGTATAAGATACATTAACATAACTGAATAAATAATAATAATATCACATCAGAGAAATAATAAAATGTTTCATTTTAAAAGTACATTATAAAAGAGAGTACATTACTGATGTAAAAATATTCATAAGTAACGTAAAGGTGTGAATTTTGTATCATGCTTCTGTGATAAAATAATGATTTTTCCTATTTCAGTTTCTAGGGCGCAATGCATAAAACACTGGAGATGAAATGGTTTTCAATCTTTCGTTCACATTATTTTTTTTCATTTAGCTAGTAGGTACGAAAACTAAAGTCATTACTTAAAAAAATATTACTAATTTCAAATCAGCATTGGAAAACCATTTGGGGTTAAAGAAGGAAATTTGATAACGATGTCTTACATGAATTCTATTGGCACAAAGAAATGAAATAGAATATAATTATCGTCATTTCGTAAATATTATTGGTTTTCTCTATACTTGTTCATTTGAAACTTTGCACTTTTTGTTTATGTATAATAATTATTCTAAAGGAGAAGGAAAAAATATATGTCTCATTGAAATTTATGCGCTGAGCATTCGTAGGTTTAAGAGCGTTCTACAAAAATAAAATAATGCCATGTATCTCAAAAATGAGCTTAGCAATGTCCAAATGGATAAGATATCCGAACACTGGTTGTTCGTCCTGGATTTGGCTTGTGACAAAGAAGTTGTTGTTCTCCCCATCTGAAGGAGGGATATCAGCCATTCGCTGTTAGGAAGTCTACAAAAACATATATAGAAACAGACAGCTACAGTTTTCTTTGCATTTAATCAGATAACCAACGACTAAACATTAAATGGAAGGCTAATGTATTGTAGGTTTTAACACACATATATTTCATTCTAGAGTCTTTAATCCTTAAACTTACTAGAACTTGTTACAATATGATGGAAAATGCATACTGTAATCTTAAGCAGCTAAATATTAGTTAGTTAGGTACAACACTGGTCACGTTTCATTTAATTTTAGTAAGGGCTGTAGCTTTTCTTCATCAATATCTTTACTTCCCTCTAAGAAGTACTAGATTATCTATGTATACAATTGGGAGGAATCCGCGAGTAGCTAGAAAATTTATGAATATGCATTTCTTAATTTGCTGAGATTGAGATAATTAATGTCAGTGAATTCACAATTTAGCAAATATGGTGGAAACGCATCAAAAAATTATGTAGAATTAGTAGTAAGAATCTATGTGAAGAATACCATCAATGTGTTATTAGTTATGACAAAGCGCTGAGGTCTTATTTACCTACGGGGACTGTTTCCTTTGTTAAAGCCTTTTCAAACGAATATGGCTTGCATTTACATCAGAGATAGTCGAATCGTTTAAAAGCCTTTGTACCTATCACGTCTAACTGCTGATGACAAAGAGAACGCTCCTCAAAATACAAATGTTTATTGGAGTTAATTATTTGGCCACAAGAAGACACAGTGAGAAAGGTTCAATCTGGTTTATCTTAGAGGATTAAAGTGACTATGAAACTAATAAAGAATGAACCAAAAATTAATGAATTAAGAGAAAATTGTATTTCAGTGTGCTTTTAAGTAATATAATTAGCCCAGACATGTATGAAACCGAAGGGGAAATACAAGAAATTTTATTATGCAGACGTTTTTTAATTACAGCAATGTTCTTCAGGCCACACTTCATTCATCGACGGCAGTAGAAAAATATACAGTTCTTGTAGTAAATGTGGCAGTCATTTTCGCCAGTACTGCCTGAAAACGAGTTACGTCATATTGACAGAAAAGCCAGCATTTCTGTTGTGTAAGTTATTGATACAAGTAGTTTCACAACGTCTTTTCAGTCTGCCAACTATGTCGAAGAATTTTTCTGCATACGCGTCGGCAGGTAGACTAAAATGTACAGTGTTTTGGATCTGAAGATTAGTATTCATACTGAAAATGACAACTTATTACTCCATTTTGAATGGTGGATTTTTGATAGTGACAATTCAGACGCAGAGCCATGTATTCGGAATTTTAAATTAGAATGCCGCCTGTAGGATATAATTGCAATCAATAAATACTTACATAAAATGTATTAATTATGTAAAATGTATGAATTTTCGAATTGATATCGTTATTATATCTTGTAAATTTATTTAAATGTACTTATTTTATTTATGGGAAATTAGTTACCCTGTACTTTAATTGCCTGTAAGTTAAGGGCAAAAGTGCTTGTTATAGAAGAAATGTGTATGTTAAGGTAGTAAAAATAGGAGGCAAATGCATATATGATGTTTCCAAACCATTGCGTAAGTAAATGCCTTTTTAATGGTTGAATCCATGGTTTTGGATGAAAAAAATAGATTAAATTAGGAGTTTAGACTGCAGTAAATTTGGTCATCTAATACACTTTAATAAAAATATGCAAATATGTATTTTTGTATAGAGCTGCTTGACAGGACATTACAATGAGAAAACTGTTTCTGTGTTCTTAGACAGATTAATTAAAGAAACACGTTCATCCTCATATAATCGGATTTATCCTAGATATCAATAATTAAAGATTTTATAGAACGAAAACAGATACTGCTAAAAAATTCGAAGTTAGGATTTTGAATGCAAATTTCTCGAAAATGCTTTTCGACATCAACCTAAATAGCGCAGATCTAAAATTCCCTAATACGCTAAATCCCAAAATATTTATTCCATCTTATGAAACTCGGTTTTATAATAGACACATTTTTCTGGCTAAAAGTGGTTTAAGTCATATAGTTCGGAGATTTTCCTTTGGCTTACTCCTGCACATTACGAAGTGTTTCTTTTTTACAGAATCTTTAATTGGGCAAGAAGCAACTTTCTAATTATAATTTTTCTTTATATAAAGCCCATTTAAAATTACTAATTTTGAAAATTCGTTTATAAAATATGCCATGTAATAAAAATTATTATAGTCTGTACGCCTACCTTGGTAATCCATTTCTTCACCTCGACACAGTAGATATATAACCCACTTCTAAAAAGCGAGCGTGCAATCTGTTCGAATCACCCTACATTACGCAGAAAGAAAAAGATGTGAGAATATCGCAAAAAAATTACTCTAACACTTCGTCGGGAGCATTTGATGTGCTGGGCAAGCCTCGAGCACTTTTGTTTGCTCTGTGTCCTTTAAACGTAGTAACGTCTTCTCCATCCAGTTAGCTTCCCCTCTTCTAATGCCACTGGCAGTCGTAAGGTCAGTCAGTGAAAATATTTCTTCATTTCCAGCTGACACATGAAATAATCGAAGAGGCTTATTGCGCCTTATTACGTTGCAGTTTGACAAGTAAGTTTCCTGTGATGTTTTAATACTGTAACATATTTTTTGGTTAGCAGTTTCATATAATGAAATATTTTATGATTATCTACAAAACTAAGTATGTTTCGGGGCTCCGGCGTTTCAAGCACATTGCGCCTAATCACTTCATGAACTGTAAAATGTTTTAATAATTTAAAATATGGCTTATTGCAATATTTAACAAAGACATTTTCCTAACAACATAATAACTATTTGTTTGAATCAGGGTTCAAAATGTCAAAAACATGTTTGATTTAAGAATCCCTCCAGACCTTGAAGAAATTCACCGTTTATTGGAGGCATCAGATAAAGACGATGAGGATATCAAAGATGAAGATTTTGATGTCGAAAGCTCCATTCATTCAGAAGATGGTATAGAGAAACGTGAAGAGAGATCAGAGATAGAACAAGAGGGAAGGGAAGAAGGCGACGTTGAAGAAAATACTGACTTTTATTTGAGACAAAGCCAGACCACAATACTCCAGTAATTTTGGCTTCAGTAGTGATGGCAATGTTTTGCTATCCTACGGTTCAAGAAAAAACAAAAATATCCTTCTTGTATAATCATTGCATGATGACAAAACTATTGATCCTTCTACTGAGAAAAACAGAAACCAGAAATAATTAAACTGAGATTATGTTAAGTGTAGATATTGTAGACAGAATGCGCGGTTCGTATAGTGTGTCTTGAATGTAAAACGGTGGCAGATTATATTCTTTTTTACAATGCTAAACATTGCTTCAATCAGTTCTCAGATTATACATCTAGGTAATGGGTACACAGCTCATAAAAGAAGGTTGTTCATAAAACAACTGTCTAATGAACTTGTGTTTGGACAACTTGTTCAACGAAATCTATTGGGATGCCAGTACACTTACAACAAAAATTAAAGAGATACACTCCCAACTAAGAACAGCCTCAAAATTACGATGAGCCACAGTTACCTCCAAAAATACGCAAATGGTAAACATGCTGTTTGGAGATTCGTAAGAGAAGATTAAGCTAATATGAATGCCAAAAGTATCACACAGCAACCTGCTTCTCATATGCTGTTTTCATGTGTCTTCCGTGCTATAAGAGATAAATAGAAGGACATATATCTCCTACTGAATTAGAGGAATAAGATATTATACTTTTTTTCTAGTTTTAACTAAATTTAAGTCTATAATTAATCTTGTACAACAACTTTATAAAAGTTATTTTACAAAATTTATTTAATGTAAATAGTTTTCTTTTAAGACTATAAAAATTTTTTTATTATCCCTTAAGTATTTTTATAACCTGTGGAAGTTTAATAATAATGGACAGCATTTAATATTTGTAAGAAAACACTTTTTATGCATAAAAAAGTTTAGTAAATCAAGAAGTACCTCTCAATTCCAATGCGTCCAAATGTGTTCCGAAACATATTGCGCCCGACGGAGTGCTAATGATAAAAAAATTAAATGAATATAATTTAACTTATACCTGATTCCTCCTCCTAATCCGCCATTAAAAAACTCAGAAAGGCAATACATAAAAATAAATATTAGTTATTCATAAAATGGATGCACTGTACGTGGTAAATAAACTATTATAATAAATGGCGAAAGCACTTTACTCAAATAAATAGCCTAAGATTAACACACGTTCTCATTTTTTCCGGCTATTTTTTGTGTGTGTGTCAAGGAGTAAATTAAACCGCGGGAGGATTTTCAAAATCACTGCGAATGTCCTTAGAATTTTAATTCTAAATGTTTGATATTTAAACAACGGAAGGTAAAGATCTGCCTTGAAAGTAATAAGAAAATTTTTGGAAGAACAGAATAAGCATTTCCTAAATGCTGCCGAAAATCTTTACTGTAATAGCCTAGAATATTTGAATACATAGACTGAATCATTTAAAGGTTTCATTTTACAAATGAAAACAAACTTGAAAACAGTGCTTGTGCAGAAACTGAATGCTCCCTCAAGTGCACGAATGATAAAGGAATCAGCTTTGATAGCAGCAAAATTTTTAATCAACTCTGCAACCTAAAGAAATGCTCTACTATGTGCAGAAAGGGAGAAACTATGTCAGCATGATTTCATGAAAAATGGGATGTGTACTTCAAATCTTAAAAAACTGTCATCTCATTCTGACTTCCTGAAAATTACATAATTCTTCTTCGCTATCTCCGCCTATAATGCAACTGCAGAAAGGTTATTTTCGTTAATTAAAATGCAATGGTTTAAGGAGAGAATTCCTTTTGCTGTGAGTCAGTGAAAAGAAGAATCCCATCAGTGAGAGGAAGGCCTATAGCGAAGAATTATCATTTCAGTTGTGTAACATTCCAAGCACATCTTCTAACAGAGCTTGATACTTTAAAGATCAACAGAAAAATGTTCATAAAGAATTTTAATGAAATTATGCTCTTTTGGAACCTTAGTGCATGATATTTGATTAAACAGGGAAGTATGGAAATTAATTTTTGTAGTTCTAACTTAGTTTTATGTTTTTCCTTTTTTTTTTCTAAACAGTTGGATTATTATTTAATAAACAAGCAACAAAATGCGTAGTATGTTAAACATTCACTTTAATTGTTTCAAATAAAATAACCTTTGCTCTTTGCGGGAATTTGAATCCATAAGATGATATTTAGGGTTTGCGCCGCCCAGACGGTATAGTGGTTAGGGGAGCCGACTGCGATACCAATGGGCCCGGGTTCGAATCCCAGAGAAGGCATGGTTGTAACTGTCCGTCCCTTCATAGGAGGCAAAGGTGGCCCACCTATTAGGTGCCTCCATAATAAAGTGCCCACCAATTCTGGCCTTAGTAGGGGCCGAGCCGAAGTCGACTGACGGCCCAACATTGGAAAAAATATATATATATTTAGGGTTTGTCGTTGTTTTACTGAATAGTATCTTCATTTGTATGTCTCAAGATATGGTGAGTTGTGTGTTTCAGAAACTGAAATTGAGCTGTATATACAGGGTGGTCAAAAAGAAACTTTGCCAACATCTGAACTTCTAGCATCCGTTCCGGTTAACCGATCGAGATGAGATTGCAAATGCAGTTATTCGGAAATATGCGCTCGAGATTCTGTGAACGGCAACACGGGGTCGGTTATGATTATAGTTACAGAAACTCGGAAATGTCGAATGTCAACGCCAACTTTTTCCGGTCGCAAAATACTCAGCGCATGCGAAAACCCTAAATAGTGTTGGAACGGTACCAATATGTCCAAAACCTGGCGTGTTATGCTTACACAAAAAAGAGTTCTGAAAATTGGCTAACGAAACACGATCTGGGTGCACGCAGAAAATTTGCATATGATAGAGACAGGACACCGATGACAACACATATCGGGCAAAAGAATATCTTTATTTAGATCAAACATTTTCCACGTGAGTGCCATCACAGGCAAGTATGCATTGCATCGGGAGACGGCGTACAATACCGCTGAACGCAACATGGCATGAAGGATGTTTGCAATCTCACAAGGTATAGAATCCTTTAAATCCGACAAAGTTTGCGGATTGCACAGGTAAACTCTGGATCTGAGATATCCCAAAAAAAGCTCTATTACTGACAGGAAGACCCTCTAAGAAAAGTGGGACGGATAATCTTAACAAATCAGTCTAACGACATTTAAGTCATGGTGACAGCTTTGGAAGTACAGGCCCTAATGGAGTATATTGTACACATGTTTTTACTGCTGTTTGCTACTCATGTTTGGCAGCTGTCGGTTTCCGAAGATGGTAGTTTCGTATAACTGGGCAATCATGTACATAACGTTCAGAGTTGCCAAGCCCGACACATTCGCAAGGATCACTTTTCGCAAGGTTGCTACTCTCGAAAGCTACATTACGAAATAGAGTCTTTCCTGGCTATATCTTCATTGTTCCTGTCTTGTCTTAGTATAATTAAATGGTGGGAAGTAGGAATAGACATTAGTTTCACGTTATCAGGACCTCTTTATATCAAAAGGGAACGAAATACTGCAAAAGTATTAAAGAAAAAATCCTTTAAGGAAGTTTTTAGATCCAAAAATGTTTAATGAAGTTTTCATGTAGATTTGAGATATCCTCAAAACCAGAAATCCATAGGCGTCAAATCGGGGGATTGCGAAGGCCACGGAAAAGGATAATGGTGCGAGATAATGCTATCACCAAAATGCCGTTCCAAGACCCTTTAACAAACCTCGCTATATGTGGAGGTGCACCATCTTGCATCCAAACGATGTCATTGAGTGCATTCCGCCTATGCAATTCCGGTAGTAGCATTCATCCCATTTTGATAATAGAGTTTTATGAATTCACCACGAACTTTACCAGGAAGATTAATTTAGTTGCCATGTGCGAGTTTCCGAATGGCGACTTCGCGTACCTGCTTGGCATTTTGTCGGTTTCTTACGCTGCATATCTGGCGATCGGCGTTCTGTGATTGGTATCTTGCCTATGCTATATGGAAATTTTCTGCGTGCTCGCACATCGTGTTTCATTGGTTGGTTTTCAGAACTCTTTTTTGTGTATGCATAACACGCCCGCTTTTGGACATATCGGTACCATTCCAAAGCTATTTAGGGTTTTCGCATACGCTGAACATTTTGCGACCGGAAAACGTTGGCCTTGCTATTCGATATTTTCGAGTCCCTGTAACTATAACCGTAACCGTCAGCGCCCCTGTGTTGCCATTCACAGGCTCTCGAGCGCATACCTCCGAATAACTGTATTTGCAATCTCATCTCGATCGGTTAACCGGAACGAACGCTAGAAGTGCAGATGTTAGCAAAGTTTCTTTATGACCACCCTGTATATTAATTAAAAGTGGGCAGTGTTGTCATAGGGTTAAATAACCTTTGCAATTATCATCATAAATAAAAATGCCTAAAATTGTTTTATTAAAAAATGACTTTAGAAAGCCATTTAGAATATTAAAAATGACAATGCAAATACATATGTAAAGACGGATACTCACGTAATAACGTAAGAAATGTATAAACCAGTGTAACACTGCAGCAGAATCTTTAACATGTCAAATAACATTGCCAAGCAGAATGCTTATATATTAGGCATGAATCGATTAAAATGTCAATTAATGCTTTAGTAATAGAAGTACAGAACAAGACTATCTTTGCTGGAGTTAATTTACGTTCTAGCTATCATTGCAATAATTGAGCAAAGAATTGTGTGTTTTCAGTTAGTAAATGTAACTTTAAAAGAATTTAAGTGAAAGTACTAAAACAGAGAACTTGCAATTTTAAGAGTATTGACGGAAATTCAGCAATACTCGAAATGTAGTTCTGAACTTCAGTTATAAAAGGACAGTTAACTAAAAGTTATAAGAAAAGGGCAAAATTAAAAAATGGAAAGCATTTTCCCAGTCTATTTCGACATAGGGACCTATGATAACAAATACCTAAGCTGGCGCATTTGGTAAATAAGACTATATTTAATGTAATGCTTTATAAGTAGTAAATAAGAGTATATTTAATTAAGAGTAATAACAGTAAACTTAATGTAATGCTTTATGAGTAGTAAATAAGAGTATACTTAATGTAATACTTAATGAATAGTAATACCAGTAAACTTAATGTAATAGTAAAGAGTATGCTTCTACTGTACTAGTATAGTATAGCGTATACTTCAGTATACTCTTAATTATACTGAGTAATAAGTACTTCTATATGCATATAAAATAAACAAGAGTTTTAAAATTTGAAAACTATTACATATTATTAAATTCCCTCAGAATGCTGCGAAATTAATTCAATAATCAAGATAAAAACTAAATCAAAATTTTTATAGTGAACAGCGTGACAGCAAGAACATGCATCAAAACTGAAAACAAAAAACAATTCAATAGAATTAATATAATAAAAACGTAGTTGAAAATTCTTTGGCCTTTTCCAAGGTGCGTGTGCATGTGTATGTGTTTGCATGTATGCGTGGATGCATTTGATACATTTCGGATTAAACCCTCTCATGCCTTTTATTTAAAATTACGTTGGAGAGGGTCATGAGGAACTCTGTAGTAAACACCAGGGGCAGTATGTTTAGAAAATCTGTTCAAGTACTGGCGTTTGCAGATGACATAGCACTGGTGTCCAGAAGCAAAATATATTTAATAAAAGCGTTTGAACCTATTGAGAAGGAGGCTAAACCAGTGGGCCTTTTTATTAACTAAGATAAAACTAAATATATGACTACAATTGGAAATACTTACCCGCAACTCTTCTTTGATCTGGGGATTATAAATTTGAAATGGTTACAGATTTCATTTATCTGGGATCGATGCTTAACATTAACATTAATATTCTATCTAAAATAAAGAGACGTACTGTTGCGGCTAACAAAGCGTTTATTGGATTAAAGCGTTTGTTTAGATTTAGAATTTTACCTAGAAAGAAAAAGTTATTACTCTACAAGACCCGGTTTCGACCTGTCTTGACTTACACTTCGGGAACCTGTACTATGATCGTGAAGGAGATGTGATCTTAGGTACTTTCGAAAGCAAGGTCTTGAAAAATATTTTTGTAGGAATTCAATAAAATGATATCTGTCATAGAAACAGCAACACCGAATTATACTACATATTCAAAGACCTAGATGCTGTACATTATAAGAAAATAAGCCGCCTCAATTGGACTGATCATGTTATCCTTACAGACGATAGTAAGATACTAATTCGGCTGCACCAAGTAACACAAGAAGAAGAGGAAACAGTCTTCGATGCATATATGCTGCAGAGGAGGTTGTTTAGCTCTTAAACCTAAGAATTCGAGGGTTTTGACTGCTAGTGGAGCTGTTTGGAAACGTCTAGTTCTGAAAGCCTTGACTCACTCTGGGTTGTTGCGCTATGGATGATGATGATGAGCCCCGATTAAAAGCAGTCGACCAGTTGTCAGTCTTCAAGTCTTGGAAACACAGAATGCCATAGTATCACACTGACTACGAAAGCGAAGTACTACTACCATCTCTGGAGCGGATGGCGTTTCTGTCATGGACGGAAGAAGGGAAAGCAGAAAATTTTTATGCCAGGGAGTTGAAATTTCAAGAGAAAAAGTATTTTAAAAATTTTAATTTCGGAAGAGAAACTGAGAGAAATTATTATAAGGTTAATGATCGTCGGAAGTAAAAACTTTATAAGACTAGACGAAAAACTAAACTATTTCTAACTAGAAATAGTTTATTTTTTCGTTAACCCTGATCTTTTGCACTCGAACATGCAAGAAATCAGGATTATTATAAAAAGATTTACCTGTTGCATAACATGTCTTTAAAATTGATATGCCACAATATAAAGCAATGTTTCTAGTAACCATCAAATACTTCCCCTATGCCCTGATATAAGTAGTTGCATGTTAACTTCAGTCTTCTCTCCATTTGTCCTTTCTGAAGGAAGACCTGATGATGTGGAATCCACTTCCAATTAGAAGAGGTTCAGAAATGATTCTGTACACAAGACAAGAACTTAATCCTGACGTTGGACGCTTAGCAAAATGAGAGTCTTAGACGAATAATTTGGGCCACCTTGATATTAATTAGGTTTTTACAAATATATGATATATGAATATATGATATATGAATACTTGATATATGAATATATCTTACAAACTAGAGGCATTCGTCTTTGCTTTTTACTGAATCATAGATTTGTGTATTGAAAAAAGAGTTATTTACAACTCTAAAGCTTAGTTCCTTTACCGTCTGAAATGCCGAAATATAAGGACAACCAAAATATTTCTTGACGTTTACATATAAAATATAAGTATACTGAAGTTGCATTCTTCGGATTAAATTAACTTGGGTTCAATTGCTAAATTTCTCTGGTTTTGTTGTAGCCACACGAATATTTTTTTCCAGTGAAAAGATGAGAAGAATGATTTTATTGACAATGCAACCGGAAGAAGTTCCCAATGGAAACTTGTTCAGGAAAAATTATCGACAGCGGCTGAACCCATCAGCTTTTTAACCATCTCATCATAGAAAATGTTGTATAAGGCGCACCACAGAAAGCAGACCCATACTGCATATTCTAGAAGCGAGAAAGAACTCATACAAACAATCAAGCCTTATGCAGGAATCGAACTTGCAACTCTAAGTTCGGACTAGTACTTAGCATCCGCTAGCCACTGTATTGTCCAGTGCAACACTGCACAAATCTTGTTTCTTCTTTTTTAATGCTTCGATTATCTAAAACTAAAAATTCAATTAAAACTGGATTTCTTGTATTTTATTTTGTATTTCTGTTAGATTTTCGATACATTTCGGATTGATTTCCGAAAAAATATGAATGTTGTTGTCGCAGAAATAGCATCCTGAGAAAAAATTCAGAAGTATAAAACAGAAATATCCATCAGAAATAGCGCTTAGAAATACTTCCAAACCAGATGGGGATTTTTTTTCAAAAAACATTCACTTGGATTCTAGCAGTTCTCGAAATAAATTCGATGGCTAGCATCGGGAGCTATAATTTATTTTTCATTGCTTTATTCAAAAATCTCAAGAGAACTTCTCTCCAGACAATTCAAATGCGACAAACGTAGGAAAAAGAAAGGGACAAAAATTTGACAATTTGAAGAAAACAGTTGACAATAAATCGATCCAACTTTTCTTTTCGCTCTTTTTATCAAGCCTTGTAAGTCCTTTTGGTATAATAATGTAGATGGTTTTATTCTTCTTTAAAAAATATATAAGGAATAGCTCCTTTATTTCTTTTCGATGTCTATTTTGCAAATTCTACCGTTGAATCTGCCAGACTTCTAAGAACTGATTTATTTTAATCTTAATGTTACGTTAAAGCATAACAAAATTATGCTAATATTGAAACTTAAGGTTCGTTTCTTAGTGTTCAATTGAGGTTATTCTCTCAGGGTATTTAGAAGTCAACGCAAAATACCTATCAGTACATTTTCACAGTTTTTCCCAAAATTACTTAAGAGTTCTGTTAGTATCTTAGTTATAATAAACTCCCTTTTTATAATAAATCTGAGGCTTGCACATTTTATGTATTCTGCAAGGAATTTCGAGCATAAAATTCACAAGTGAATAAAAATCACAGGAGGATTTCTGCCACAGACAAAGTGCTGACAAAGGAAGTTTAGAATACATTGATACCAATTGCATAAAATCTGCATCTTTCCTAAAGGAGTAAATAAGGATACGTTCGTATGTTACAGAATATACTTTTAAAGTCAAAATCACGCATTTCTCAGAAAATAAAACATTAATATTTCAGCAGTTTCTGGGGTTATCCTGGAAAACGGATGAAATCACGAACGTAATTCTTAAACAAAATCATAAAATATTATACAGAGTCTGTTAAACATTTGTTGGAGCAGGAAACATGAGAAATAAACGATGCCCCGGTTGCGATTTGGACTCGGATCTTTTGATGGTAGCAGCATGTGCTTCTAGGTACATTAGAAAGCACACGCTGAAGAAGGAGAAAAGTTCTTAAAACTGCAGAGCTGCTAAAACTTCATTAACACTTAATGCTCATTCCTCAAAAATGAAAATCATTTATTCTACACACTGAATTCTGTTGAAATAAAATAGCTCAGACTTGACCATGTAGGTTTTTTTCTCCTGCAGGTAGTGTGTTATTTGTTGAGACTCGTAATTTAACTTTTTCTGTACTGTCTATATGATTCATTTCTGTACGGAAGATCAACTTGATGCCTAAGATAGACCTCCTGAGTCGAAAGCTGATAACTGATGAATGAAAATAGAAACAAGTTTTCTCAGCTTTCATAGAGTATCTTTAAAATGAAATAAATGGATCAGTTTAACATACTTATTCATGCATATTTGCTGCAGAAATAGCTTGTAAGGATTTTAGACTCATTAAGCTAGGTGCAGGAACATGAAAAAATGTACAATGCCCTCCCCGGGATTCGAACTTCAAACATCTCGAATACACGTCGAGCGTGCTTCCCATGACACTATGGAAAGGAGGGAGAAAATACGTTATATATACTCCCTCTTTTAAAGGGTGACTGGGGATCAGGAAATTCAGTCGTCAAATCTTGGCGGTGATGAATTATCGTCCACCATCTTTTCGTTCGGGCGTCACTTCTAGAGTCTTTCAGAATTTTTGAAGTCAGGAAACTGAAAAAATCCACAGTGCTTCTCCGGGATTCGAATTCCAGACATCCCGAATACCCGTCAAGAGTGCTTCCAGTAACACTAGAAGTCATGCGGAAAGGGGGAGAAAATATCTTTTAGAGACATTAGGTTATTTTTTGAGAGCAGAAGAAGGAAAAAGGAGCAACGCCTTCGCCGGGAATCGAACCGCGGACCTCTCGGTTACGCGTCGAGTGTGCTGACCACTACACCATGAACGCATGCGAAGAAGGTGGGCGAAATACCTTATATACTTCCCCTTTTAAAGTAGTGGTATTAGGGTGTGGTATTAGGGAACCCAGTCGCCAAATCCTGGTGATGGAAAATCATGATCCTCCACCATTTTAGTTCGGGGCGCTAGTGTAGAGACATTAGGTTGTAGGGATTTATACTTATTTTAAATAACCAGTTAAATTTAATTTCAAGCTCTTTCCTATAAGCCTTCATTCCCCTAATTGTCAGTGGTAGAATATTTAAATTTGGTAGCGCGCGCAAGGAATGTTAGTTCTACCAGTGGGAGAAAAAGTTTAAATATCGAGTTCTGAAAGGGAACGTTAGAGAGTCTGGGAAAACTCTATGCGTATTTGTAACGCAAGCTTCGGCTTAGCATTTATTGCTGGTTAGACGTGGCTTAACAGCTATTATCTTGCTGCCACTAAACTCATCTACGCGCTATAGGACACAGGATTGTCTGAGCCCTGTAGTCTAATTCTACTACTTGTTAATATCTTGAATTCTTGAGTTTTGATTCTACTGTTTCAGTTACCGAAAAAGCAGAGGTGTAGTCTGTTAGCGTCAAGTTGACGCATTGTAAATAAGTTAAAGAGTGTAATAAAGGGAAGTGTTAAGCCTTCTTCTGTGAAGTCACTATTTTCCAGATTTCACACAAGAATTAGACAGTAGAACTCTACTAGGTTATTGTTTGAAGCAGGAGACATGAAAAATGAGCGACGCCTTCGCCAGGAATAGAACTACGGACCCCTAGGTTACGCGTCCAGCGTGCTGACCACTACACCACGAAGGTATGCGAAGAAGGCGGGAAAAATACCTTATACATTGCCTCTTTTAAAGGGTGACTGGGGTTCAGCGGACCCAGTCGCCAAATCCCGGTGATGAAGAATCGTCATTCCCCACCCTTTTACTTCGGGTGCCACTTGTAAAGACATTAGGTTATTTCGAAGCAGGAGACATGAAAAATGAGCCACGCCTTCGCCGGGAATCGAACCACGGACCTTTCAGTTACACGTCGAGCGGAGGGCATGCGAAGAAGGCGGGAGAAATACCTTGTAATCTTATAAGTTATTATTTTAAACTAACCATTTAGTATGATTTGTATCTTTAATTTCTCCTTTCTTTGCTTACTTTATTTCCTCACCAGTCTGCAAATGAGATGGCTAGTATTTAAACTGAAGTTTTTGCAGTAGACGCACCGTGTTTCCGGCTTTGCTTGCCCGATATGTTTAGTTCCTGCCAGCTGTGATAATTATTCGGCTTTGCGTTATTCCGCAGTCGATATTTTATTTTGACGCTCCAGTATATTTACTTAGCCAGCTTCGAGTATTGTCTAAAATAGTGCAGTCTTTGATTACTGCTCTAAGTTTAACTTGAATTTGACTGTTCGTTTGGGTGCCTCATCACGAGCTCTGGTTAATGATATTATGGCAAAAGAGTGTGACAAGTGAGTTATGTTCTAGATTCTGTTTGCGTAAAGCATTTATTTAACCTTCTCATGACCAGTAGTTACTGCAGACCTAGTGATAACTCACTTCACGTATGACGGAATTATTTATTCTAGATCGAGTAAAAGTCCACAAGCTAAATCAGCACTTCTGCTTATTTAAAACTTCCGTCAATTAGTTTTATAATATTAAAAGGAACAGGTTTAATCTCATCCAATCGCAGTCCTTTTTTCCCCCGTGCTTCGCTTTGCAGCTAGCCACGCAGAATTTGCTTTCCGCTTCGTCCTTTGTTTAAGAAAATGCAAACTGTGAATGAGGATTACTTACTTATTTATCTCCAGTTTAATTGCTCTACCTCCTGCTGTATGATTACCAGCATTTGCACTCAATTGGTGGAATATTTTATTGTTGCTAAGCCTAACCAAAAATCTCTATAGAACTTTAAAATTTGTAGAGGAATTTATATACTTCGGAAGATGGGTATTTGTGACCTGTGACCGTGTCAGGACCTCGACTGCGCTGAATGAGGATTTTAGCAATGTTTTATGCATTGTGATTCTAAGTTTACAGATAATGTTTACTATAGAAGTTAGTGGTAACTTGGATATAAGAAGTTATTCTGATGCATATACTGGACAATATAAACTGGGTAGATTAATGTACATCATATGTGCTGTTCACATATTTACAGAGTTCATGCGTAATATTTGCTTGTCACATTCATAGTAGTCACTTGTATTATTCGCTAGTTTACGGTTCGCTTACAATTCCCTTATGTATAGTTTGCCTGATAACTGAAGTTGACGCTGAAAAATACAAATCAGTGTGTAGAGTTGGAAATTTATGTGTTCATTGAAAGGCATATGCGATTCACTTACACACAGAGCACCATTTTATATCTGCTTGACAATTTGTACCGGTTACTGATACAGACCACTTAAAGATGGGACTAGAAAATATTGAGTTCATTGTACTACCTCTCCTGCTAGATCTGTGCTGAGAGTGGGTTTTTTTATTATTATTTTAGATTGCTTTTAGATTTTCGCAGCTCATTGCCAGGTACTCTATGAGAGTTTTCAGTTTGTTTTGTACTTGCTTACTTTTTTGGAGTTGTTTCAACCATAACTGGGCATTTTCAGCCGTATACGGCCGGAAATGTAGGTCTTTGGTGATTTCGCACTCGAACATGTAATGATCGATGGTACCTGTTGAGCCGCATATGCATGAATCTGTGTGGTGCAACCCGAAGCGAAACAGATAGGCTGCAAATTCCGTCAGGAAATATGTCATTGCTCTGCCTGTAGTGGTTAATTCCCTTGAGGGCACCGGAAGGAAGTTAAATGTTCTCCTGCCTGTTACCTCTTGTGTCCAGTTAGTTTTCCACAGGAACATAAAGGTCCCGTTCCCAGTCTTGATTTAAGATGTGATAATGAAATTGGCAGAGAGATGGCTGGGGCAAGTTGTAAGTTGTCCGTACAAGGATTTCTGCATAAGCAAGCATGAACGAGTTAATTTAGAAAGGCGCAGGCAAAAAAAATTATTGTAAATAATTTAGAACAGAAAGCGGAGGCAGCCAAATCGAAATAGGGGAGGAAAATGACTATTGCCAAATTAAAATTAATAATTTTGCGCTATATGTTTTATATCTTGCATATATATAAATTTTAATTCATTGCATCGATCATTCTCTAGAAAATGAAGGGTAAAAACTATTGGGTTGGAAAATAGAAAAGTTATTAAAAGTTAATTCCATATGAAGTTATAGTAAACTATGCAAACTGAAACTTAGTAAAATGTAATAAAATGTATTTGAATTAAAATAAGTTTATATATATATATATATAAATTAAAAAACTATGTAAATAGCGCTTTCGAAATAACATCCTGTTCAATTGCTGCTGAGATATCATAAAACAGTTATCTAATTGGGTTAAAGTAAAACTAAATAGGCAAAGAATGAACTAGAAGGACTAAGTCAAATTTTAAAAAATAGTAACATAATGTTAATGGAATTTATATCTAATTATATCTATTATCTATCTTATTTATGGAAAATATCCTGAGCTGAGTTATTTGAAAAGCAGTTTGTAAAAAATAAATAAATAACTAAATAAGAATACACAGTATTAAATACAATAAGGAGAAGCTGTTTTCAATGTCAAACCCAAAAGTTTTCAGAAGAAAGAAGTGTCTAACAACGATATGATCTCATTTATGTTTCTGTTCTTTTCAAATTAGCTGAGGCATTGAAATTATATCAAAATTAAATCAAAATCAGCGAAACCAAAATTCCCTATAAATATATAAAAATCAACTAATAGTTACCAAATCAGAAGAATTATAGATATGGGAAATATAAAAATTACGAAAAATACAAAAATTATGTTGGGAGAGAAATACAATCAAAATTTGATTCATCGTTATCAAGAGGAGGTAGATCAGATTCAATTTAACTCATTCTCTCTGGAAAGCCACTGCGTTTCTATTACATGTCTTAGCTATTGGTTCTAAATTTGTTATTGCTTATCTTTAATTGATTAATTTTCAGCAGCATATTGCGCGGAAATTATATTGAGATAATTTAGTTTTATAGGAAACACATTGTGATACTACCTATGTATATATTCGATATTTTTCGATAGTTATTGCAATTTTATAAATTCAACTTGAATTTGATAATAAATCTATAAAACTACATTCTTATACTTAAAGGCATAACTTTTGGCTTCAGAGATATGCAGTAGCAGTCATTAACAAAATCTTCAGACACGATTCATAACCCAAACATCACTTTTAGAGCAGTTTATAAAAGTGAGAATATGCTACTTTGCTTGTTCAAAATGCAGTATTTTATTATGATTAATAATATACATTTCTAAGAATTGAATTATTAAAAGGAAGTCGTAAATCATTATTCCGGGGCTATATCCACTCTTATCCCAGCATGCTCTTGAATGATTATTTATTTCTGTGGACATCATATGAAAAATAGCTTCTGTCCTTTGTTTAATATACCACATTAATGCGTGCTTTTTCTGTCTTCAAAAATAATAATCTTTTTATCCCTTATGTTCAACTAATTATACCATTACCATAAAGTTCTAAACTTTACTGAAGATTTAATCCTCTCCAGTTCAGAATCCTTTTAAGTAACTAAAGCTCATTAAAACTGCAGAAAGATTTCGAAGAGAACTATTTTGTTGTCTTCTAAGTTGTTTTCAGTGCAATAAAATAGTATTATAAACCGTTACAGTAAATTTAAAGAGCAAAATTTAGATCTTCTCTGAGATCTGAAGATCCATTAAAGGGATGAAACATTATTCAAAATATCTGAAGTTCAGCTTAGATAATATTCTTAGAGCTTCGAAATTAAGAATTTTTAAAACATTTAATTTAGAGGAGAAAAAAGGAAGAATTTAATATTCAGGTAGCTGCTCAACGTTTTCTTACTTCATGTTTAATTAGAGCATGTTACAAATACATATATAAAAATGTAAATTTATAATCTTCTTCCAATGTTTTTATTTCCTTGTACGAAGTAAAAAGGAAATATTGTAATCGCGAAAAATTTCGAGTATCATATTTCAACGAAAATATCTATTTTGACGTCTATCGAATGTAATTTAACCATGTTTTTGAGTGACATTCGTACGTAAGAACAGAATAAAGGACTCTTTTTTCAAAAAAAAAGAAATTATAAATCTGGTTTTAAATGGATTCTGGAGAGATTTTTTTCGTGGCGTCTGTGCGAAGGTACGTATGTATGTATCTCGCATAACTCAAAACCGAGTACGCTCAGAACGTTGAAATTTTGTTTATAGGACTGCTATAACATGTAGATGTGCACCTCCTATTTTGGTTGCAATCGGCCGAACCAAAAGTATATAAATTTATATATATCAACTCTGTTACTCGGCTCAGTGAGCTCAGTTTTTTATCCTTATATGTTGGTAAATTGTACATTTTTTGCTTTAAAAATGATTGAATTATGTTGTTCGTATCTTCCGGTTAAGGTTTTTTATGTCTTTAGTAAATCTGCATGCAAGAATTTTAGACTTAGACTTACTTAGACAACAATTTAAAAGTTGTTTAAGTGCAGCTAAGCCTAATCACTTTTCTCTTGGTGAACATATTTGTATACATTTGAAACCTAGGAGAATATTGAATTTGGTGCCAATCTAAGCTTCGCAACAACAAAGATAACGCCTTCTTTTATTATTGCGAATTAAATCATACGTAATCCATTCTGGAATTTATTCCAGGAAATAAGTGTTTAAGATTTACTTCGTAATTTTTTATATAGATATTTTGAGTTTTTATATATTTTTGCCTTGTCGCGAAGTGAGAACTGAACTAATTGAATGAGAAATACTGAATCGTCTGCGAAAAACTGTTTCTTTCTTTTTTTTTTGTTTGTTTAATTCTTTTTACACATCATTTTAGGTTTATTATAGTATTTGAATAGAACATGTAGCAACGATTAGGTAATTCTTCAGCTGATATACATAATTTTTTGTGTTCTTGATGAGTTATAAAATGATGTAACGCTGTTAAGTGAAGCTAGCGCCAGAGTATCGCTGTGGTAAACAAATATAGTAGTTAATTTTAAAGAGTGCATTTATTCTATTGTGGTTTATGCGCTATCGATGAAGTAAATTTAATTCAACCCAATAAGTTTAAATCAAATGCAAAATGTGCATAATTTAATATTCCGTACAAGGATGTCATGTGGTGTACACATCAGATTTTTTTTATTGAATGTGAAGACATATTACAATTTAGAGATATTTTCTTAGTCACTTATGTTCAGTATTCAATTCCATAAACACTTCAGTTATCAAATATAATTAACATTTGCCTCCTCTCTGTAACAGAATGAATTTTGTTTTAAAAAAACCGTCTTAGGAAGAATAATTTAAATCTTAGAAATAAAACTTGTTCATTACATTTCTCGACTGCACAAGTCTGCGTATTCAATCAAATCGAACCAAAGCGAATTAAAATATTGTGTCAAATATGATAAGCCCACTATTGTCTTGGAACGAACAAATTGGCAAAACTGTTGGGCATGTTGGATTTCCTGTTCTGAAACCCCATTTCAGTAGCACGATGCAACATCTGTTATTCATTTTGACCACTCATTTCGGATTCATTCGAAAGATATCATGTTTGTAGTACCAAACAAAGCACATTTTTGATTACGCCCAGCCAGCAGTAGCAGAGGAGTTTGCCGATAATTAGTTTCAATCTGATTTGCGCCACGTTTTCCTTCGGTTGATTTGTTCTTGCATGAGTAATGTAATCTTTGCCAAAGTTTCTCGCCAGTAGTATGTGGAAAGCCACCATTATTCCTCAAAGTGCTGCAGCGTTCACCTACAATATTACTCGTCGTCTTGTTTTTTCGGAATACTAAACTGCTTGCTCTTCAAAGAAAGAATAAACTCACCTGTTTTATGCTGACTACGCTTTCCGGCTCGATGTACCGATAGTCAAAGTCAATAAGTTGGCCCAGTATTCTAAATTTTGTTCAATGCCGAAACGTATTCGAATTACTTATGCATATTGAAAGCTGCCAAAGCTTATGTTCGTTTCACATGTTCCACTTTACTCAGCAATTTGTAAAGTCCATCATACTTTCCAAAATATGTCACAATAAAGCAATATTGTCTGACATGGAAGAACGAAATTTCTTTACAAAATATCATTCATGTCGAAAAGAATTATCAGCTTTGTCTTAGCTGAAGTCATTAAATTATTCATACGATCTGAGGATACCGACTGATAGAACCAATCGAATTGAAGACCATGATTGGTACGCCTCAATTAAAAACTGGCAGTAAGCTTTTCAATCAGAGTATAAGCTCTATGATCGATGCATATTTCCAAAAAGGAGTATTGTAAAAGAGGAATGCAGATTTATTTCTTCAAACGTTAGACTGGTCTTGTTTAGTTTCATTTTGATCAGCATAGCATTTAATTATAAAGAATGAAACAACGAAAAATATTCATATGAAAAACTAGAAAGAACGGTTTATAAAACGCGTCAAGAATTTTTTTTTTGATCGTATGGGTTAACCAAAATTAAATTAAGCACAGTTTTACTGTATTTTCCATTCGATTGAGGAGCATGATAAGTGTTTACTTAGAAAATTTCGCTTAGGTATTGCGACAACAATAACTATAACTGAAGCAGTGAATGGATAACCAGTGAACTGTCTAAATAAGATATAAATTTAAAGTCTAGTCGTTTTAACATAATTGTTTTCATTGAGTATTTCGTGCGCTAAATTTTAAAAATTATAATTAATTCATAAAAACTTTCAGGCATATATTAATTATTTCAGGCATATATTAATTTAATATATATATATATATAACTATTAATTTAATTAATGGTTAGGTTATTCAATTATGGCAAAGCACACGAGGGCTATCTGCCTAAAGGAAGGGATGCCTTCGTGGAGGACTTTCTAAGGGAAACTGGCTAGTATGCACGTTACACCTGGGGGAAACCACGAAAACGCCCATGCAGCCAGCCCGTTCGCGGGATTCGAACCTCGGACCGAACTGCCAGTGTTCAGCGTCTTTACCGCTCGGCCGCTGGTGGACTAATTTAATTAAAGATTCAGTTTAAGTATTTTACGTACTTAAAGTTTTATTTGACAATATTTCAATATTTAAATTGATGTATAGGTATCTATCTTTGTGATGCTAATTAAAATGATGTTCTTCAGACCCTATTAGACTGCCAAGCGAGTTATATCTCCATCTGATAACGTAAGTATTTTGAAGGTTTTAAATAAACCATGTTTAAGTTTAAATTTAACAGAAGGCACAACGTGCGCGTACAAACAAAACTCCGTAATTTACTGTTATTAAAGTAACAAAGTTGAATTTGCTATTTAAAAACATGTAATAGTCGGACATTACACAAGTATGGAGTAACCAAGCTAACTCAAACTTTTATGGGGCTATTTAACTTTAGCTTGTACACGGCTAATGTCGGAATGTTAACTGGCAGATCTTGGCGATAGCAAGACTTTTTTATTCACAATAATTGGATGTTAATATTATCAAAAATTCCATTGGAAACTTTTCATTTATTGAAGATAAAAGTGTATACAGTTTTTATTCTTGAAAACTATGCCTTCTCAGGGCAGTCTAATGAAGTTTTTACAGTATTAAAATTTATTTTTAATTAAAATTTTACACGGACAAATAGTTGCCTGAAATTCACTAGTCAACATTTGCAAGGGCAAAGAGCCGTCACATAATTAATCTCAGAAATATTAATGCAATTTCGTCAGGTATAAGGTCCTAACTGTTTGATACTAACTAAAATATCCTTCGCACCGTATTAGATTGCCAAGCGAGTTATCGCTTCTCTGAAATTTTACTTCAAAGTCTTATGAATGTTTTAAATAAAACTTTTCATTTAATCTTAGAAAAATCGTAAGCTGTGTGTACAAAATCCCCTCCCACTTGCGGTTATTAAAGTAACAGAAAGTTGAATTTACAATTAAAAAACAGATCATAGCCGGACATTAGACAAATTTTGCCCAACTAAGCAGATTCAAACTTTTATGGCGCGATTTAACCTCAGCTGGCTTACAGCTAATGCTGGAATATTAACTAGCAGAGTTGGGGAATAGAAAATGTAGTTACGAACGTGGTTACTAGAAGCTCTATATCTAAAATATCCAAATCCCCTGTCTTAAATAGGCTTTAATCTCATTTGCTTCCTGTTAAGGGCTAATGAAAAAGGGAAGTAATAATACGCATCAAAATTATAAAAACTGGCTAATTAACATAAAATGCCTTACGCATGTATTTCACTTGTGGGAATTAAATTTTAAAAAGATGTGGCTTTATAAATTTCTTCCCTCTTCCACAGCATGGAGCTTTAAAAGAAATAATCGGAGATCTTGAAAATTTTCTGCGTATAATTTCAACGTTAAATAATTTCCCTATGATTCTATTTCTGATAAGTAGTTAAACTGTTGCGAAATATGTATATATATATATATATAGAGAGAGAGAGAGATCGTATTAATATACATAGGGAAAGTATCCAGTTACTTTATCTTTCATTCTTTCAAAAAGGTTTGAGATTCTCTTAAGCAACTTCGCTTTTAAAGTATTTACTTTGTTTATTAAACCTTAAGTCAATCTTTTATTCCAAAGGCTTGACCATAAAAAATATTTTGATTTGGCCTATGTATATCATTCTCTGTATATAGAAATATTAAGATTAAATAAGGTGGTTCTGCAAGCGAAATGATTCGTTTTGAGCCCAAATCTTGTTCTTCCCACTTTAATTTATTGATCTGTATCAGTTCATTCAAGAAGTACTTCTTTCATCGGCAAAAGAGTTGAATATCTTTCCTCTGTTCAAGTAAGATATTCCTTTTTATTATTACGTTTCATTTTCTAAAAGGATATTTATTCACAAAAATACGAATCTTCGGGTACTATGCTTTCTATATTTTCTAGTAAAATGCATTAAATATATATTTTACGCAATTATATGCATTAAAGTGATAAAGAAATTATGACTATAAATTTATTTGGTAATGAAAACACAAACTTAGGCCGGTACATTCATCGATATTAAAATATAATACACTGAAGTAATCAAAAATTCTGGAAGTAAGAGATTTTATTTTATGTCATAAATTATGTTAAAACTATAACGCTATTTACAGACACGGCCTGTCAAAAATTGATAAAGTGTGTGTTATTTCATCAGGGTATTTCTCTGTTTTCCGTTGTAGCAAACTTACGGCAAAATCGATTGCATAATTTGTGTTATCCAGACACGGTCAGAAAATTAATATCTAATTGATCCTTGTGTGAGTATCAAAGAACAAGAAATCAGCTCACAAAAATTTAAGAAATATAAAGATATTTGCGCTTATTATTTAAATACATGTTACATGAAAATAGTTAAAAGAAAAAGGATTTAAAAACTAGCGCATATAACCTTAACTAATTCTTGCTATTAATAATGGACTGAAACATAAATGTTTGCTGGAGGAAATAGTTTGAAATATGCTAATACTTGTAAGGAAATGTTCTTACCCAGAATTGATTACACATGGAATTATATTACCAGTGTACTGTTGCTTTTGTTTGTGTAGCGCGATAGTATGGTACTACACAAAAGTCACTTGTTTTATTATGTGCTTTTATTTACTTTAGCTATGTTTTACTTTCCTTAATAAACTTGTATCCAATGTCTGATGTTAGTTTAGTATAATTATAATTAACACTATTGTGTGAATTTAAGCTATAATTCCAGCTGATAAGATTTACACGGTTTTTGTGCATTTCTAGAACATTTTAAGAATTTCTCATCTCAGCTAGAAGGAAGTATGCGAGGAAAATTAAATTTCCCATAAGAAGTTAATTATACCTTAATGTGATATTAAATTTAAATGCCTAAGTTTTAATTTACTTGAATAAGCCGACTGTAAATAATAATAATAACTAAAACACTACTTTTATTTAAAAAAGAAGAAAAATTTCTCAGGCCCCTTGGGGGATAAGTCGTGCAGGTGACATTTAGAATTTTAGCTAATAATTTATTTTATTCATACTAGGAGATTTCCATTAGAATTTCCAAAAAAAATCTGTCAGGCAAGAAATTGTTACGAAATTAACTAACACACAAGTAAATACAAATTATATTACATCAACTTTAAACTGATACTTCCATTTTTGATTCAATTAAATACCGAACATGTTATCTGCGCCTTTCTAAGAGAATGAGGTATCCATTTAAGTTTTATAAAATATTAGCATTTTATTTGGGCTTCTAACCCATTTTTAAATCTAAATAATTAGTTTCATTCCGCACTAACAAAGTTTTAGAGAACTAGCAGACCGCTGGCACAAAATTAATCGTGGTAAATTGGCGGCGGTTTGATACAACCGGTGTAAGCATATAATTTCAAATTACAATTAAATATTGCAACTACTTGAATAGGATTATTAAATTCCATCAAAGTCCACTAGGCTGTTTTACTGAAGGGAGAAATATTTTCGTGGAGGATTTCCTAAGGAAAACAGGTCTGTATTCATGCTACACATTGGAAAACACAGGAGAATTCCCACAGCCGACCATCTCAATTTAAATTGAAAACCCACGGTCCAGTACCTAGTACTTAATATTGTAACAGGATTAATTTCTAGCGTATTTTTACAGTGACCTACAGTGAGTGAAATAGTATTCAGTCATGAGATATAAAATTAAACGAATGTAATATGAAATGCAAAATTCTTATTTTATAATAGTTGAAAATTTTTATGGACCCAAAATGTGAGAAAATTTCCTAAAATTCGAACTCCAATAATTCAGCTACTCCAAGAATAACCAATCTATTCTTTTAGAGTGACTGCAATACTACATATCCTTAAAAGCAAAGAACGTCAACCTCAACGCTGATCGATTTGATATGGATGAAAGCGAATCTCACTTGCCCTACCATGGAATGACTTTCTTCCAAGAATGCAAAGGCCGAACATAAGCAATAAAGAAACAAAAATAAACATGATTATAGAAATTGATTACCAATGGAATGAGAAACTAGACCAGGAGACATCAGCAAATCCTACGTAATGTATTATTTTGATAAGCAAGTACTAATTTCTTCGACATAGGAAATTGCTTATACATCCATTTTCTAAAGGGAAAAAATATCTCAATACCTGCACGGCGTTTATCAGATCTAAATGATCGATGAGCCTTATAAGCAATGTAGAGATTCAGCAGTATTTGAATAGAACAGGCGTGTGGGCTGAGGGGTGCCAGGACATACTTCAGATTTTCTTGCATTCACGTTAATAATGTACCTGCATCTACTTACAAATGTAGGGAATTCCAACAGTATGCCAGTGGTAGTAATGACGTAGTAGCTATTAGTAACTATGATCATTAACAGGAGAAAGAACTTTATAGTTTAATTGAAACATTTAGTTATGATCACGTCTTTGAAAAAAGCATTTCCTCATAACTTGTTTAAAAAATCACATTTATTTCAGATTTCTCTCGTGAAATTCATATAAGAATTAATTATCTTCATGTTAATAGTAGATACAGTTAGTATTGGATTTCGAATTTAACAAAAAAAGTGTTTTGTTGAAGTACTTGTACAATGAACTCAACTCGGAGAAAATATTTTTCATTTCAGTATTAAGAACTATACGTGACAGCCTTTATCATGCACCTTTTGGTAACAATGTTTGAAAAATTGCATTCTAAAAAACGAAGCTCTACACGTTTATGGATTTTTGTATCATCTTTCTGCTTACTAGTTTTTTGCAGGTATCTATTCTTTTTTTTCATACAAGCCCATTTATAGGCTCAAAATCATTTACGTGAGTGAGGAATATTTTCTAAGTAAGGAAATACATCAGCTCACGCAATCGTAGCAGGTGGTCACTTTCCCAAGCACCAAAAAACGCGAGATCTTGCCTGACAAACAAGAGACAGCGCTTAGTTCACTATAAGGCGCACTTCAGAAAAATTTATGTTAATCTTCCCAGAATTTATAACTTTCAAGAATTCAGAAGCTATGCTCATATATATATATAAATATATTTCTCAAATATTGTTTCCATGTACAATATCTATATCATGTCTTCCGTCGAAAATCTTCTCCGTGTATGTGTATAAATACATATATATATAATTGTATATGTTTAATTTAATTAATTACATTATATATCTATATATCAATTTAATTAATTACATTATATATCTATATATCAATATAGATATATAGATATATAATGTAAATTTTTATAGTGTAAATTATATAGCAAAAACACAGGTCAAATATACTTTCAATACTAGCATCCAGCGTTAACATGGTTATCCTAGTAGTTTTAATTTAATTTAACTAATTATACATATATATAAATGCCTATTTAACCAAGAGATAATAATTAAATCAAAACCAGATTATGAATATATCTCAATACCCAACAGGAAATACAAACATCAAAATCAAACAAAAACTTAAACACTTAAAAATAAGGGGAAAGAATTCAATAAAATTTGATACTTTGATGCTTGATTAGTATACTGAATTACAGCAGGTGATAGTGTACCCTACTCTTGCCAGTTATTGAGAGTGTCTCATTAGGGCCTGATCTGTGATGCGACCGTAAAGAAAATTATACATAAGGGATAAGTACCTCACAGGGAGAGCAATAAAATTTAAAAAATTATAAACGCTGGTATACATTATTAAAATATAAAAATTTCCTTGGTCTTTTTCAAGAAGCAGCCTAAGGATTTTCAACCGAGACACGTTTCTGAATTATATCTAGATGATCTCTAATACCGGAAATGTTTTTAAAAAATGAACAGAAAATTCCAATTCAGATTATTTAGTTAAAATTAAGATAATTAAATTACTTTAAAAGTGCACCACATTTTAATGAATTCATACAATATAAA
>KK118581.1:0-13599 GCA_000611955.2 Stegodyphus mimosarum | reverse complement strand
TATAAATTATATATATATTTTATATTTTATATATATATATATAAACGAGGGGTTTTTTTTTCAGGAAGACAAGTGAATGCATTTTATGTCCTTGCTTTATTGTGCAACATTTATCTCACTTATGCAATGCTTAAGCGAATTTAACTGATACTTCGCCTTTTCCCTCGTAATATTTTCACACAATGGTACAATTTAAGCATTGTTTTTTCATTTTTACGTACATTCATACTTTAGAAAGTTTACAGGTAATCGTTAATGTTTCTTTAACTGTTTTAACTGTGCACTTTTGTAACTTTTTTGGTTAATTATGCGTCTACTTACTCTTTCGTAATACACTTATTTTAAAATAAAATCTTGAAATTCTTGGGAAAAATATCTAGATTTAATACTTTAAAACTGCTGATGGATTAAAATGCAAAATAGAATTAATATTTAGTAAATTCAGATTTCTAAAATCTTTAATGAATGTTCTAGATACCTTTTACTGTTTTATGAAATGAGGAAACTGAATAAATCAGCAGTATCTTCGCCGGGAAACGATCTCCAGATTACGCGTTGGATGTGCTTTCAGTTACACCACAAGGGCTTGTGGAAAGTACCTAATAAAGTACTTTGCAATGCATAAACCCGACAATCAAATCTTTCAGAATACCTTTTTAAATTTTGTGACATTTAAATAATATTCTCCGAAAAATTTGGTAATATTTTTTTTCGCTTATATCAGACAAATCCTATAATTTCTTTTAGAACAGCTTCGAAAATGCCTCTTGAAATAAGCTAGAAGAAGACATCTAAGAAATAATAAATATACTACAATTTCTGCCTTTAGAACTTTTCCACATTTTACTCGCAATTGTACTGGCATGCCTTTATATTTTTCTCGTAACGAAGAAAGACAAGACCTGAAGCAATTAAAAAAACTGACCCTGAAAGCATTTAAAAAAAGACTTCTTTTTGAAAAGGATTTTTCCCATTACAACAGAGAAAAATTTAATACGTTCGGATAAGTTATTGAAATAAAGCATACGAGGGCTATCTGCCTAAGGAAAGGAATACCATTGTAAAGGACTTTATAAGGGAAAATGACTCGTGATCACGTTACATATGGGGAAACCGCGAAAACCAGCCATGCAGAAAGTCCGATCCAACCCAGTTGAATTCCAAACGTTCAGCAATTTTAGATACTCAGTCACTGGTGGGGCTGGAAAATTTAGTACTTCACGATACTAAATTCTCGAAACTAATAAACCCACACTAATATAATATTTTTTCTGCTACGTTAATTATTAGAGAAGCCTGTTTATTTCTCCTCTGAAAGATTATTTGCGATATTAAAACATTTTCATGATACACTTCCGATCTGTATTATTACGAGAAATGTTGTCTTCAGTAATTTAGAATTGCTTGTTATTTTTCATTTCCCCAATTTAACATAGACCAAAATTATTGTTCTTTTGCTTACAATGAAGCACATGCTCGGATATCTAGAGTCAAATTACTTATAAATTTTGCTAACTTGGAGAACAGCAATGATCAAATGATTAGAGCCAAAGAAGTTTGGTCGTTGCTAACTGGTCTAAAGGTTCTATCAGCACTGAAGATTGTTTCTATAATTTCTACCGTAATAGAAGGGAAATAAAATACTTTTCTCGGAGGAAATTCATCATGAAAATATCCTTCTTCCTAAGTAGTTTGTTAGCCTTAAAATGCTTTTCTACGATTACTAGATGAAGAACAGCCAGGATCTGATTTAGAAAACTGAAAGCCCAGGGGGGAACCTCTAATGGAGGCTCCTTCTCTTCCAAATATTTTCAATGTTGTAAGATCACTAATGTGAGTTATATGAAGTATTTCGTTAATAAATATAAAAGATTACCGTTTTTTTTTCATTTAAAGCTATTTAAGTTAAAAATAACATTTCATTCTTTTATGTATGTTCTTCTTATGCTTCAGGTTTACGTGTCGTGTAAAACATAAACTTATACATTTTAAACCAGGGTCTCCTATCACACCCTCTGAAAAAAAACTTTAATAAAGAGAAGAACCTAAAGAAATCTTATTGATTTTATTATAAAACTTTCTGATTTTTATTGTAAACCTTAACTAAATGAGATAGATAAGAACAAAATACTTATATAATATAATTAAATATATGGCTCCGTATATGATAATCAAAGGACTTTCATATTCATATGACATTACAAGCTTCAGATTTAGCAATCAAGGAACAGCACGTATTGGCTGGCGTTAGTTTACGAATTGAGGCTTCACAAAACACAAGCATTTGCCAATAAGAGCATTAGACAACGATTCAGTGTCTGATGTTTGAAGACAGACAAAAAACTTAAAATGAGGAATTTAAAGTTTTGTTCCCGCTTCTGTTTTTATATTTTTAATGAATAAATCATTTAAAATTTTGCCTATTGTATTGCATAGAAGAATTTGGAGGTCTTCTGGAAGTGAAAGCAGACGGCAAAAGCCCCGTTTGTCCTCTGTAATTCAAGTCCTATAACCAACTTTACCACCACTGACAAAATTCTTTTCTCGGCGCTTTTAACATTTATAGACGTTTAGTTTTCGATATTGAATTATCAAATGCTGACTTTACTCTGCCAGTGCCTATTACCATCTTTATTTCAAGAAACTAATAACAGATCACTATGAGAAAATTTTAGATTTCTTTGGTACGGCAGTCAGAGTCACTAACCACTTTTCCGTTAGGGCGGCTGATCATTCTAATCAAGCAGTCTGTTGCGTCAGTGCTACACACATTTTTAGATGCGTCGGTCACAAAGTTAAAGTCGGTCACAAGTCAAAGTTCTACAGCCTGAATGTGACAAGCGAAGGTTTGGAAATCCGCTTGAAACAATGGGCCAAATTTTAAAAGATTTTTAATGCCCTCTTCCGTAATGTTTCTTAATAGTGGAGGAGGAGAGATATTGTAGCTGTCTCACCAATTCACATTGAAGTAGTCCGTTGCTTCGACGTTACGTTTTAGCGTGATAAATTTCGAAAAGTCTTTCACTTGGAATGTGATAGAACCGTCAGCAGTCTGAGCAGTCCTAGTTCCGTAATACGTTTGTTTTCATCCACAGTCATTGCGAGGACCACATTTCTGGGATGAACTTGCAGTAAATTTTCATTTAGATATTCTGATGCTTCAGTGGTTTTAAACACTGTCTTTGAACCGTCTGTGAAATTTTAACTTGTTTAATTTTGAACTAGAGAAGCGTATAAAAATTCAAACTAAAATGTATCAATTGTCTAATTTAATCGGTATATATTTCTGAGCTCATGTAAAGTCTACGAACTTGATTTTCTGTCATCTTGAATGAGAAAACGGGTGAATATCATGAGCTGTTAAATCTTATAAAACTGTAATTGACTTTATATTAGGGGAAATATAAAGAGTAATTGATTCTTGCTCAATGCTTTTCTGTCAACTTGGGAAATGAGAATGCAGCTCGTTCAGAGCGAACCAATAGAATTTTTTTAGATCCAGCGAGCTTTTTTGCGATTGGTTCTCTGAAGGATTTGACCCTGTGATAATACCACCCAAGTAATGAAATAGGTAAATAAACTGCAGGAGACATATAATCCATTGCAGGGTCTCCCAACATGCAATTTGATGTGGTGGATAACACCTTCAAACCAATGCTAGCTACAGTTCCATTCCCGCATCACATCAAATCCTTCAAACGAAATCTGACGTGTAGTCAAGTGGGAAATTATGGTAGAAGCTATAACTTTAGCAGACGGCGAAATATGTCGATATATTCTGATCCTGGTTAGAAGGGAATATATGCAGGAATACTTGTCCTCTTTTTCAGTTATTCGAAAAAGCTTTGAATTAATTTATTTAATTACTCTTGTATAGTCGTTTCTTCCATCAAAGCACAGATCACGCCCTTAATAGATTGATTCTGCAAATCATTTCTGTTATTACAAGTTTTTCCTCTTATTATTTTGATTTGTCACTGATGGTAAAACAGTCTGAATCAGTTATCACATACATAGTTACATAATATTTACAACACATACAATATTTTCAGTTGCACAAAATGGTTATATAATATTTGATAAATATAGTCACCGCTTAAAAAATTTGTAAACAAAATTTCGAAATACTGCTATTTTTACAGAAAAAAGGAAACCCCGTCTGTGTTTATTGAGGTTTATGCGTAAACTACTAAATAATTTGAAATTGTAGGTTTTAAACATTTTTCTCTTTCCTCATGCACCAAAATTCGCATTAGGACCTGCAGCATTTCGATAGTTGTACGTTTAGTAACTATAAAAAATATAAAAAATTATCAAAATTTCAACATTTTTTAAAGCTGAGTGCGATGCGCAAACAGATGATATAATTTTATTTGAATTTTTTTTTCATTTTTCTTAGTTAGGCGACTGGCAACTTTTCCGTATATATTGATAGAAAAATAGAAAAAAGTATTTTTCTGTCAACCCTCATAGGTACACTCACGTTTGTGAAAATTGCAACACCATGAAGGACTTACGCGAGTGAGCTGAAATTTTCAGGAAATGCAAAGTAGCGCATGATATGCAAATGATTAGAATTGCAAATCCGTAGCGCATGCGTATGCTGAGCAGCGCCCTCTGAACGGCTGATGGATCCGAATAAATAGACGGCTGTAGCGAGGCGTGTATGGTTATCGGTGGTTATCTGCTAGTGGTAAACGTTAACTCAATCTGTACTTATGCCTCGTCGACGAAAGAGAGCGAGATTTGAACAACTTACAGAGTTTGAACGAGGGAGAATCATCGGCCTTCGTGAAGCTGGATTGTCGTATCGTGCAGTAGCCTCTCGTGTGCAGCGTAACAGCAGCACAGTGATGCGCGTTTGGAAGCAGTGGACGGACGAGTGTCGGACAACTCGGAAATCCGGGAGTGGACCCCGAAATGTGACGTCAGCTCGCGATGATAGACACCTGGTCCGCATGGCGCGGACGGACCGTACAGCTTCCTCTAGACAATTGGCAGCACTGTGGTCAATAGCTACAGGTGTTTCATTGTGTGCTTCATCAATTCGTAGACGTCTGCTGCAGTGTGGACTGCGCGCACGGACTCCTTTATACAGGATCCCCCTAACGCACGACCATCGCCGCCTGCGGCTACAATGGGCCAATCAGCATAGAGACTGGCGTGCTGATTGGCAGCATGTCGTGTTTTCTGACGAATCCCGCTTTAATTTGTGGTACCATGATGGCCGCATTCGTGTCAGACGCTATGCCGGTGAACGCCACCTTCCGGAGTGCATTATCGAACGCCACAGTGGACGAACACCCGGAGTTATGGTCTGGGGCGCCATAGCATATCATAGACGATCTCAATTGCTACGAATTGTGGGCAATCTGAACAGCAACCGGTATATCCGTGAAGTTCTACAGCCCGAAGCTGTTCCCTTCCTTCAAAGCTTGCCAGGCGCTGTATTTCAACAGGACAATGCCCGCCCTCATACTGCTCGGATTGTTAAATCCTTCTTTGCAGCGCAGCAGGTACAGCTTCTTCCTTGGCCTGCGTGTTCCCCGGATATGTCGCCAATTGAACATGTGTGGGATGTCATTGGTCGGCGTCTTGCTCGTGATCCTCGTCCTGTTGCGTCTGCAGACGAACTTTGGGTACGCGTACAAACGATATGGAATGCTCTTCCTCAGTCAGACATTCAAACTTTGTTTGACTCCATGCCACGTCGTGTAGCAGCACTTATTGCGGCGCGTGGTGGCCACACAAAATACTGATTCTGATCTCTTGTTCTTGTTTGTTTGCTTTGAACATTTAATCATTTATTTGTACCACTACCACTCAACTGTGTATTAAATTGCATTCAATTATGACGATTCCTTCTTGGTGTTGCAATTTTCACAAACGTGAGTGTATAAATGTTTTGAACTAATTAAACAAAATACCAAGTCATCCTGCCCAAGGAGGAATACCTTTCACATAGGACAACTTAAGGCAAACTGCCTTATATTCGTATCGGAAAACCACGAAATATGTTTCTGTATATAAAAATGAATATTTGCCAGGCTTCCTTAGAAAACTTAAGATTTCTATGTTATAAGCCTTTCTCACGACGGTATTCGTCTTGACGAAGTAGTTGTCGAATGAAAAGATATGAATTACCTATTCTCCTGAATAGTTTTCTTGTAGAACTTAATCAGAATTATAATATTATAAATTTTTTGTATTTCCTTATTTATGTCTATCTAGTCAGAGGAAACAAGCCATTGTCATGAAAAGCAAAGAATCTGTAGTCTTCTGACAGTATCTACAAGTGCACCTCACATAGTGCAGGGATATATAAACATAAGCGCTTCATGAATTTAGTCCAAGGAATATTACTTAAAGGTTAAATTAAGCCGTTATTTTGAATTTCTTGCTTTTGTGTTTTGCCGTTTTCTAATCAGTAAAATTTAATAAAATAAGAAATGGTCGCACACGCCTATTTGCGTTAAATATTAAGTAATAATATATTAATTATAATCTCAGAAAACTGGGCACCCTAGCGGTAAAGTCACAAAACAATGGTTGTTCGACTTGCTTTCCAATGCCGACGAAATCAATTATTATCCTGTAAAATAAAAGCTTTTAATTGGCTTTGTGGTCAAATTTATCCTCAGATAGATTGCTTCAAATAAAATTTAATGGACTACAAACAGAAGCTTTAGAATCCATAGAAAAGGACGGATTCATTTAACGATGGTTTTTATTCGAATGTCCCGGTTTATCACCCTCCGCATTAAAATTAACTTCGGTATGTTTGTGTTGGTATAGCTTTGTTCATGCCTTAGCGGTAAAGACATGTTTAAAATGTTGATTTATTTAAATCCTTCCTTCAAAGAAAAAAGCAATTTGTTTGTTTGCCTCGTTTAATCGGATAAAAATGCATGCTGACGATTTGCCGAAAATTTCTTTTATACAGCTGCAAACAGTTTAGGTGCTAGCCCCAGTCAATACGACAGGCCGATCGGCCGCTTTCATTTTCCGTACGCGTGGTATTGTAACATTTTATTTTTGGGGGACTTTAAATTTAATGACCAATGTAAAGAACTGTAAAATTCGACTTCTGTATCGTGCGATGTGTATAGTATTATAACTGCTTTTTGGATCTTTTTTCGACAAACTAAAGAACAGAACAAACTTGTATGTAATTTTAATTCCTTGTTTTATTTAGAAGCTCGTTACTGGAGGAATTTTTGACTAAAAACATGCACAATTTTACAACGTTTTTCACGGAAAATTCGATAAAGAACCATTAAAGATTTAAACATCTAGTGAGAAAGAGAAACGATTTTACTATGAAAGGTGAATTATATTATCTAATGCGCTATAATAGGCACGCTATAACAGAGATCTAACTCAAAGAAAGAGTAACATTTTTGAAAGGTTGAGGAGCACACAGTAAAAGAGTAAAATGATAAAAGAAGATATCTCTCAGAGATCTCTTTGCAGAGATACCTTTCATCACGCAAATAGCGGTTGAATACTCTTTTTTTTATGAAGCTGTCGTTGGTATTGTTACACATAGCCGATCAGTTAGAGCTTATAGCTTCGTAAGCAAAGGCCATTACACATTGGTTATTTGAACATCTCATCACTATGGAATTTGCTCAGGGGCACTGTAAGGGAGCGATCTAATTACATCCGTGAAAAAGAAGAAGTACTGTCTTGGTTTCGACGGAGAAAATCCCGAGGGACGGATTTGAGCGTCTCCCATTCCTTTAAGGTCAAAGAATACGAGAGTAAATATTCTGTGCAGTTTTCTTCAACTGTTTGCACCACGGAATGTCGATAATTAACTCTACGTATTCTTTCATTTAATATTTGGGTTATTTTCGCAGTACCTATTGATACCTAGAATCTGCAAAATATCATTAAATGGCTGCTATGTGGTTGTTCGGAAATTTTTAGTATTAATTTGTGGGCTTCTCGAGACAAAATATTTGAAAAAATTCGGAAATACGCCAATTGTCTCTTTGCAACAAATATGAAATAATATTGCTACGTTTTTTCTCTCAAGTAAATTATTTTGAAAATTAGTTCCGTTCAGAGAGTAAGTGAGATAAAGCAATTATTAAACTGGAAAATGAGCCTTGGTGGGTAAATTTATCATTGAACAGAATTTTCAAATAAAATGTTTATAGAAAAATTGCAAATATGCGCTTCATAATTCGTAACCAGCAAAGGGGGTTGTTTTAACTAATAATCCCTCATCTTCCTCTCTAAAATTACCTATTGTGACCATGTCTTGTTGCAATTTACTGATATATATTTTTTTTTAAAAACTTGGGTCTTTTCTGCCCATACTTCAAAGAAAAAGAGACAGACACTCAAAGCCATAACGCTCAAAAAATTGGGGTGCCGATTTCCTTTCTATACGTATAGATCTCTCACCGCTCGCTTTGGACAATATCGCCTGATGAGAAATCGGTTTCTGTTCGTCAGGTCCATGATTTTAATTAAAAATTTGATTTCTTGTTCTCATTTGTACTTTTAATAAGAAATACATTGAACAGTGTAAATATCATGGCCGGTAAGAAATTCATTATATTTTACATCTTATTCGGAACTCCAGATAGTAACAATAACTTGTATTTGATTAGAAATTTAATCAGTATTTAACTTCATTGAAAAAATATCTATTTTTAAGTCTCTTTTGTTTAATTTTATTCGATCCATATGGGGTATGTTATCTAGCCTAGGATTGGAAAACATTTTATATTAACATGCCGAATTACACTCTATAACAACAAAATCAACGCACCAAGAAGGAATCATCCGATTGCTTTGCAATTTCGTATGCGTAAATGTTTTGACCAAATATGCAGATGATTAAACTTTGGTGCCCAATGAATGAATAATATCGGAAATGCACATGTCCAGCAGATGTATATAAGAAGCTGTTCTTGAACTGTTGTTAAAAATCTCTGTTGCACGGCGATTTAGGATACCTTTCAATGACTGACAAAATGCCTCCCCGGCGGATTCGAGCTCATTACGAGTTTGAAAGACGTCGTGTCATGGGATTGAAAGAGACAGCTTGGACAAATCGGAGAATGGCTAGTCATGTGAATCGAAGAGATGCCTCGATTAGAAGATGCTGGCAAGAATGGGTGGACAATGGCAGATTTCTGCGTCATGATGGTAGCGGTACTTCTAGGGCCACAACAGATCGGGAGGACAGAGTGATTGTCAGATCAGCTATCACAGCGCCTGATTCATCGCTATCAACCATCAGACGTGCGACTTGCATACAAATGTCCACCATTATCATTCATAGATGGCTGATAGGGCGAAATCTACGCTCGTACCGACCGTTACGCCACCTGCCACTCCCGCCTGCACACTGTAGAGCCAGAGTACAGTGGTATTTGGCTCGTTCAGGTTGGAATGATTCTGATTGGGGACTCATAGCCTTTGACGAAGAATCCCGCTTCCTACTATGCCGTGATAATCATCGAAGACGTGTCTGGCGCCCGCAGGCGACGAAGACTCCCAGAGCAGCGTGCCGATCCTGCTTTCACTGTTGCACGCAGCACAGGCCTTCAGCAGCAACAAAGAAGTTATGGTCTGGGATGCCATTTCCCTTGATAGCCGTACCCCTTTAGTCGTTATTAGAGGCATACTTACAGCACATTAAAACGTCGACGACAGTCTGAGACCTGTTTTGCTACTGTTCTTTTTGCAGTACCCTGGCTTTATTTTTCAGCAAGATAATGCCAGACCACATACGGCACGTGTTGCTATGAACTGTCTTGCAGCTTATCAAACACTTCCTTGGCCAGCCAGATCGCCAGATCTCTCTCCCATCGAGGATGTCTGGGATATGATGGAAAGGTGACTGCATTTACCAGGGGATATTGATGACCTAGCCCGACAATTGGAGCAAATATGGCAAGTAATAACGCAGGAGACCATCCGGGAGATTTATGAGCCTATGTGTGTGGCAGCTTGCATCCAGGCTAATGGTAGTTCCGACGTGGGTTCAATTCCAGGCGAATAAGTTGGTTGCATGGGCGTTTTCGTGGTTTTCCCTATGTGTAAAAGTGTATACGAGACAGTTCCCTTAGAAAGTCCTCCATGAAGGCATTTCTACCCTTAGACATTAAATTCTAGTATGTTTAACCATAATATACCTAACCTAACCAAACTATTTTGTCTATATGAGGAGTAATCATATTTTCTTGTGTTTGATCAATAATTACTTTACTACAGATACAGTAAATGCATTTTACTTGTTGAGCTGATTTTATAACTTTATTTTTATCTATTTACTTGTCCCCTTATGAACTATATGAATATTTTGAGATTTCCACATATGTAACACAAATACCAACTAGTTCCCTATAGAAAGCTCACATCGAAAATACTCTTCCCGAAGCAGCTGCCCTTGCATAACTTCCCGCTATGAATTGCTTATTTTCCTTAACAATTCACCCGCCAGCTGAGTTACACGTATATTTTTTAATTGCAGTTTCCCTCCCTTTTATGTCTAGCTATAAGAAAAATACATTAATTATGAATGAAAAATCTCCGTGCTCCTTTTCTAGGCGTCCTCTTTTATAATGCTTGCATCCAGCTGTCACATAAAATTCATTTGTATTGTCTATTCATAAGTCTAATTTGTAGAATAGCACTAAATATATTCAAGCTGCTGGTTCTGAGCTCTTAATTTCAAATTTCTGGAGTTTTCTCGCCAAGATATTTAAACGAAATCAAATATGATCTATAAACGTATATTCAGAATTAATAGTATTAAATAATTATGCATCCAATTTACTTTGAGCATATTAATTTGAAATTCGGTTCCACTTAAATAGTAATTGCAATAAAAATTTAAATAATCTATAAAATGAGAGCCTTTTAACCGGCTCTTCTGAATAAATGAACTCCTCGGATTAATTTTATGCAGTAAAATATCTTTAAATAAATGGAATCAGATACTTCAAAGTTCGTATAATACAGCCGAATTTTTCCAATGGTTTTATTTAATCGAATGAATTGTATATAATATTCTTTTCTCTAAAATTAACTTTCGTTTTCTTTTGTTGGCATAACTTTATTCATGATTTACATCTAAAGAGTTATAAAAAATTCGAATGATTTGAATCCGGGCTTCGGAGGAAAAGAGTCTCGCTTTGGTTCCTTCTGTGTAATGAAGACTTCTGCTACTTTGTTTTGATGAAGATTTATATTAAGTGTAAATATTGGGCTGTAAATTTCGCATCTACTGATGTAGATTTCTAACTTCTGTTAATAAAATGATCTGCGTTAATGCTTTTTCGTTTTCTTTTTGATATGCCTATTATGTTCGTTCATCTTCATACCTGGTTCATATATGAGAAGTTGTGTGAACGGCAAGGCTTAATTCGTAAAATTAGAAATGCAGGAGCTCTACAGAACGATACAGTCAAGATGAAAGAAAGTAAACCAATAAAAGAATGTATAATTAAATAATAAATTAAACAAAATGCAAAGAGATAAATAAAAATTAATTAATTAAATTAATAATTTATAGTTAAATAAATGGATTAAAATACCAGAATTCATCTTACGTGGAATTCAGCTCGAAATAAAATTTCAATGGAAACCTAAATTTCCTTGGCAAACTTTCGGCTGAAATGAATAAATTCTGGTGAGTGGGACACTGTTAATTGGTTAGAAATGGTAATTTAAAAAATTTTCCCATACGTAAAGAAAATGTAGGAAAACTGGCTGACTTTAGAAAACTGGCTTTCAATTGGACATTGGACATTGGAAAACTGGCTTTCAAACTTTGAATGCTTTTCCATTAAGAATTTTGCCCATTAGCAGGCCTTAGCAGTAAAACCGCTGAATACTGTCAATTCAACTAAAGTTTAAATATCGGCGAACGAGCTGGCTGTATGGGAGTATTGTTTTGCCCGTACTTAACGTCGATGCAAGACAGTTCCTCTTAAATTGTCCTCCATTAGGGTAAACTGCAGCGTTCCGATTAGGCATGTAGACCACCTATGCTTAGCTATAATGTGAATAATCTAATCAGTTAATAATTATCTGCCTACTTAACTAACCGAACTCAGTTAGAGTTAGAATTTTATAAATATTTTTCATATCATTTTCATGTCTTCTAAACAGAAGTTTATAAAATTGTTAAGAAACTAATCATGTTAAGTAGTTCTTTAAGGTACCTCTACTCGTAAACATTCATAGGCTGCTCTCACGCTCTGTTTCACTTTTGACTTTATTTACACTGCTACTTCTTAAATATGGGTTAGAGTATCATCGAGTTATTATCAAATAATTTTTGAAATTATTTAAATTTTAATTCCTAGAGTTTTCATATCATGAAATTTAAAAGAAAGCAGAAATACTCTACGACATCTAATTAGAACAACAGTTAAGATATAATATGTTTTTTCCTCTGTGAAACGAGTTATTTTGAAAACCAATTCCACTCATATTTTAGCTGAATAGCGGAATTAAATAAATAGTTGTAACTTAAAAACCGAATAGGGATATTAATCTTGAAGCTGAATAATGTTAGCTGATTCGTTTGACAAATTTACCTTTGCATTGATTTTATTCTGTAGATTAAGTAAAGTAAAAGCAAACATACGCTATAGAAATTGTAGATAAGAAACTAGTTAGTTTTTATAATACTGATATTACTTGAATTTCATGTTTTTTATCCCATGTTTTTTATCTTCTCTAAAATTCAGTTTTGCTGTCTTGCGTTTGTTTGACATTCCTCAGAATTTACGGATAAATCACTGGTTAAAAATTTGCGGTTCTGCTTTTTTGTTTCAAAGGAAAAGTGATTCAGCTTCTTTTTACCTCTCTGATTCAATAAAGACTTTTGTTAGTTGTAAATGAAAAGCTGCAAGTTTCTCAGTTACAAATAATACACACTTTATTGCTCTCTCCTCTCAACTTGATGGCATTATTTTCAATTTATGGTGCCCTCGATATTGCATGATATTTTAAAACTCCCGTCCAGATACCTGTAAGAAATGGTACACCATAGGATGGAAAGAAATTAACTAACACTAAATCAAATATTACCATGGTCAGTAAAACCTTCCTGATAGTTTAGATCTCATTATTAACACTATACAGTGTATGTTATTTTATTTTAGCTGTAGTATACCAGCTTGTATGTAATTTTAAGCCCACATTTCATTTGGAGTTTACACATTGTTTTATTTCTTATTAAATTGTCTAATTTTTAAGAAGGGTTTCCCGAGAAATTATGTGATGTTTAAGGCTTTAATTATCTAATCAAGAGTAGAAAAACTTGTCAGAGAAAGGAAAATTCACCACCTTGAAGAAAGTGCTCTAATTTCGTTCCTGAAAAATTAAATGCAAAGATAAAGTAACATCTGGGAATTTTAAAAAGTATATAAGATAAGATGGAATCTGATAAAATTGAAGCGAGATAAAATTTGTCATAACTATAGGGTTTCTCATAAAAAGCATAGGTTTTGCATTGTGAAGTGTGCTTTATTCTTTTTGGATTGGCAGCATTACTCTTATCAGTTTCCTTATCTACTATCACTCCGATTTATTGAGTATTTGTTGGTTTCAAGTTTACATGCC
>KK118579.1:507237-547111 GCA_000611955.2 Stegodyphus mimosarum | reverse complement strand
GATCTTGTCTTTCCGCTTTTACAAATTTCACAAAAGTTTCTATATCACTCATCTTCGACCTTTCGATTTCCTGGTTCTCGAGGCACCATCCAAAAAGGAAGCCGCTAATTATATCTTTCCTGTTAAGGTTTATACAATGTATAAATTGATGATTATATCTTTCCTGTTGTTCCGTTTGGGATCTCAAAGAATCATGATCTATTTAGTATTAAAAAATTATCTCAATCTTTGAGAGACGTAAATGCTTATCCTGATCTCCTAGCAAAATGTTTGCGTTCAGAGTCGAAATGCTTTTATTAATTTTCTTAACTTTTTAAATTCTTTGTCGGAAGTGCCATTATTTGAGTTTTTCCCTCAAAGATAGAACAGAACAAAGACAAATGTTCTAAATTTGGATTTAATTCTAAATCTAACACAAGAGTAAGAACAGAGGGTAATGCAGTGAATCAATTATATATGAAAGCCTGCGAAAGTGCAGAGCTCGGTGACAGGCTTTTTCACTTAAGCACTTCTGAATTAAGTAATGCGGAAAACAATGAAAAAATGGTAATAATTATATTCAGATTCATATTTACATAGTTTTCCTAAAATGATGAAAATATGATATGAGGAAAATTCAAAGAAAGATTGGATTCAGTTGGTGTATTCGTTTCTTAAATGTTGGAACCTTTCAGGTAAAAATAAAAGATATATTAACTGTAAATTTTATGATATAAGCATTAATGGGGATTCGTAATTCATTACGCAAATAACCAAAACGAAGCAAAATTTAAAATCTAGAAAAAACACGCAAAATATGTGATTCAAATTCAATCGCAAAGTATCAGCCGGAGAAAAAAGTACAGAATTAAGATTACACGCATGCATTGCAAAGCATATACTCCTTTTTAAATTTTATGGATACTTTTCTACCTATTTAAAAACAATTATCCATGACAATGAAATTACTAATAAAATACAATGGGGACTGACAAAGTGAAGTTTTTCTACTGGAAAATATTTTGGCTGTATGTTCGCTTTATGAAATTAAAAAATTAAAATCTCGAAAGCATTTTCTCTAGTTATTGATTATTCAACTGAGGCTTATAGCATTAATCTCCAGCAGCAATGCTTCGTTGCTATGATGATTTGAGAAAATTTGTAGAAGATCAATTTTTAAATATTCTTGTCACGAACCCAACGTTCATACTTTTTTTTGAAAGGATAGGTAAAAAACAAAAAACTGAACTATTTTTACATAAGAAAACGCATTAGCATTTACCCGATTGTGCTTATGTATATGAAAATAAAAAAAACCTGATGTGCACACCACATGACTTCCTTGTACGGAATATTAAATTATACGCAATTTCCCTGCATTTCATTTAAGCATATTTAATTAACAGTTAACGAATTTTGAATGAAATCTACTTCGTCGATAGCGTATGAATCATAACAGAATAAATGCACTCCTTAAAGTTCAATATATTTATTTACCATATCGACACTTCGGCGCTAAATTCACTTCACAGTGTTACATCTCATTCATTTTCATAACTCAGAGTGCATAAAAATTATATCATTTCAAGAATTACCACAACTTCTATTCAAATAATATAATAAATCTAAAACGATGTATAAAAGAAATGAAACAAAAAAAGAAACAATTTTTCACAGACCATTCAGCGCGCTTACTTAATACGCATGCTAATCAATTTAGTTCTTCGCGACAAGCCAAAAATACATAAAAATTAAAAATATTCTCATTAAAACTTGAAACATATAGAAAAACATAAAAAACCAAGTACAGTTAAAAGATTTTTTTTTAATTTACAATTAAAATTACAGTTTCTACGCAAAAACAAGCTAATAACTTAAATGGTAATTCCAGAATGGATAAAGCATAATTTAATTCGCAATAATAAAAGAAGGCGTTACTTGTTATTGCGAAGCTTAGTTTCTCTAGATTGGCAACAAATCCACTACTCTGCTAAGTTTCAAATGTAAACAAATATGTCTGCTATCGTAACTAACAATTAGGCTTAGCCACACTTTAAAAACTTTTAATTTGTTGATAATTCCACAATTATTGCATGCAGGTTACCTAAAGGCATAAAATTCTTAACCGGAAGTTAATAACATAATTCAAGCATTTTTAAAGCAAAAACTGCATAGTAGTTCACTGAGCCGAGTAACAGAGTGGATATATATGAATATATATATATATATATATGCCTTTGGTGCAGCCGATTGCAACCAAAATAAGAGGTGCACATCTACATGTTATAGCAGTCCTATATACAAAATTCCAGCGTTCTGAGGCTACTTGTTTTTGAGTTATGCGACATACATACATACGTACGTACGTACAGACGCCCCGAAAAATCTCTTCAGAATTCATTTTAAATCAGTTTTATAATTTTTGGGAGAAAAACAGTCCTTTATTTCGTCCTTACGTACAGATGTCCCGCAAAAACATTGTTAAATTGCATTCGATAGCGGTCAAAATGAATATTTTCGTAAAAATATGATAACCGAAATTTTTCGCAATTACAATACTTCCTTTTTACTTCGTACATGGAAGTAAAAAAGACTGTGAACATTTAAACAGGCGTATTCATTAAACGCACGTATGTTTATATTGTCAGAAGTAGTCAAAGTTGTTTCCAGTTTTGTATATCTGTGAAGAAAACTCGCCGGCATTTGATGATGAGGTACACGGCTATTTCCGATGGCAAATAAAAAGCAACAATAGTTAAACAGAAATTATCATATGTATGCGGCTAAGGAATGTTGGTTTTAATAAGAAGCTAATTCAGTTTATACCTCATAGGCGCATCATGTGAATAGCAATCAATTGAAGTTCCTTAAGGGGAAAATAGGAGGCAAGTATAAAGGAGGCAACCGTTGTGTCACGAGCCAGGGAACTGTTAGAGTAGTTAAAAGAAATCAAAAAGCACTCCTTCCGGAAAAACCGAAGATTAACTCAGAACTAGGTAACGAAATTTTTATGTTTAAGACCATGCACTGCAAACGGCCCGATGTTAAAATCCTTCGGGAGGATTTCAATGTTTAAAGAAACAGAGAAACTGGCTTTCAAACAGTGTAAACCTTTAACGAAGAATTTCTTATTACACTTCTGTAGGTAGTCTGTAGGTAGTTATAGTCATATTTTAAATCATTTTGCAATAGGTTATTTCTGATCTAGTAATGCACACAGTAATTGTTTTAAGGATAATGATAAAAAAAAAATCTGATGTCGACACCACATGACTTCCTTGTACGGCCTATTAAATTATACACAATTTTGGCTGCATTTAATTTAATCTTATTTCCTCGAATTTCATTACAGATTATTTCTCATTCAAGTATTTCAGTTCTCACTTCGCGACAAAGCAAAAATGCATAGACATCAAAACTTCTTCATTAAAAATTGAAAAATATAGAAAAACATAAAACATCAAATAGAGTTAAAACAGTTAAAAAAAGCAATTTTTACAATTAAAAGTTTTAATGCAAAAACAAACCATTCGGCCAGCGGTCAAGAAAGCAGATTTTTCGGTAACTAAAAGTTTACTTTTAGTTCCACTTGGCAAAAAGACACTGAAGGTGCAGAAGCTGACTTAGTTCACGATTCTGCTAAGTTTCAAATGTAAACAAATGCTGCTCCGTTAGGCTTAGTCGCACTTAAACAGCTTTTAAATTGTGGATAATTCTGCAACTGTTGCATGCAGATTAACTGAAAAGGCATAAAAGCCTTATCCACAACATAAGAAGAACATTAACGGAAGATAAGAACAACATAATCCAACCATATTTAAAGCAAAAAATGCACAATTTACAAACATATAAGAATAAAATAACTGAGCTCGTTGAGCCGAGTAACAGAGTGAAGATTCGGCTCAGTGAGCTCAGTTTCTTTATAGCTCAGTATATATATACACTTTTGGTGCAACCGGTTGTAACCAAAATAGGAGGCACACATTTACATGTTATAGCAGTCCCATATACAAAATTTCAACGCTCTGAGGCTACTCGTTTTTGAGTTACGCGAGGTACATACGTACGTACGTACGTACAGACACCACGAAAAAATCTCTTTTGAATCCATTTTAAATCAGTTTTATAATTCGTTTGGGGGAAAAGAGCTCTTTCTTCTGTCTTAAGTACGGGTGTCACGCAAAAACATCGTTAAATTGCATTCGACAGCGGTCAAAATGGATATTTTCGTTGAAATAGGATACCCGAAATTTTTCGCGATTACAATACTTCCTTTTTACTTCGCACAAGGAAGTAAAAATACGTCTTCATCACGCTGTTACGGCGCAATGAGTTAATAAATGCTAAGTATTCATATGCAGGCTTTGTCAGATCTTCGCCATTTGCTATCATCCAAAAGCTCCGCAAATTTGGATACTCATAATTTAGCGGATGGAAACAGAAACTAAACAGCGCCAGAAAAAAAGTAGAATTTTTAATCATGTCTCTAGCAAGCCATCATGCCATAATTTAAGCAGAGAAGCTTGCGGACTTTCGTCTCGAATTCAACTTCCGACAGTAGAAAAGGACACGTTGCATAGACCTTTTGTGCTTCTCATTATAAATAACAAAGTACGATTCGGTCTTAATTTAAAAAAAAAAAAATTCTGAAAATTTACCAAACCGCTTTCAAGCGTCTTGCGATAGTTAGTAACAGATTGCTAACAAGCCTGCATGCGATTCGGGACAGCTTCACTGCATACTTCGCCTTGCTTTATCATTAACAGGGTTTTTGAGTAAAATTTTTATTCTCGGTCCTCAAAATCAGTCAGCTGAAGCTCAGACATCATAGTAATTCAACTGTGTGGCACTGCCAGCTAAACATAATGATGCAAGTGATATTTTTCTAAATTTTGATTCTGAAAATAGTCTTTTGGGGGAATAAGCATTCAAATACACGAGTTATAATTTTTATTTCCAATAAAATGTTATGTAAAAAATTTTCTATCAAGCAATTATCAAACATTGAGTTTTAAAGAACCAAAACATTAGTAATTTCAATGCAAATATACACTGCACAAAACAAAAAGGGAGACAGTACTATATCTCCAGTTCCACCGGGGCCGATTGACGAAACTCAAATTGAGTTTTTCATGTCTCGAAAGCGCGACTTAGGATATATATTAGATTTATATATAGCACCATTCTAATCTAGGTATTTCGACACAAAATCGGACTTTTTCTGAAATGACATGCCAAGTTTTTCCCATACTTCGATTCCACGATTCAAATTATGCCTAGATATTAAATTTTTTAATTTTTTGGTGAGAAATACACAAAGAAATTTTTAAATTTATTTGGATGGATTTTTTTCAGTTTGCGCCAAGAATAATTCATTTAGCCAACTTCTTAATTTATAGCAACCTATTTTACTTTTTTTCATTGTCCACGAGCGGAAAAAAGTCATCGTTCATACTTTCAAGTAATTTTAACGAAGTGCGTGAACAACATTTTCGTTATTATCGCTTTTAATAAATACGCCAAATTTTAAAAAGCGCCAAAATGTAAATGCACGGATATCATAAGAAATTTTGAATAAAAAACTAATTTTTTGGCAGGTATACTTAGAAATACATCTATTTTAAAATGATGGTAAAACTTTTATAGGTAATAATTCAAAAGTTTTTCAAAAATTTATAAAAAATTTTAAATAAATCATAAAAAATGGGCGAATTTTATTTGGAATGAACCTAAATTTCGAAATATGAAAGAAAGAATCGGATAAGTTTAATAAAAAAAGAGATATTAATAAATATATACCAAATTCAATTAACATTGAGGAGCTAAAATTTTGAAAGCTAATTTTTACAAAATCTGGCAGTTTGACATAATTTGAGTCATAGAAACGAAATATGGAAAAAAATTGGCATGTCATTTCAGAAAAAGTCCGATTTTGTGTCAAAATACCTAGATTCGAACAATGTTATATATAAATCTAGTACATATCCTAAGTCGACCTATCGAGACATGAACGCAAGTTGAATTTCATCAATCGGCCCAGTAGAACGACAAATGCATAACTGTACCTTAATTTCCCCCCTTCAATGTACCACTGCCTTTTAAAAATCCTTCGCTTAGTTCTTCAAAAGCAAATAAACCTAAGCAATCTTAACGATAGCTAACGCAATTCAATCGAAGGAATGTAAAGCATCGAATCTGAATAGGTTACGTACTGGTAAACGAATGCATTGCTCTACGTGCATCTTTCATACATTCTCAAACATATTTCATTAGCTTTGCCAAACAAATATTAAAATAAGAGATTGCAGACATGACACTAGGTACGCATTCAATTTTGGCTGGTGTTTTATTAAACAAACTAAATGTTTACAAAGTGGTAAATTAAAACGTTTTGTAAATTTTAATAAATTGAAATATTCATGCTGAAAAACATCGCTGATTTTTTATTTATTGTTACGAATTTCACATTTATTTGGCTATTTATTTAGAATTGTAATTAAAATTCCTTTTTATTTCCCCGTGCAACGCAGACGATTTTTGAAGAGAAAGCTACGTAAAAAAAAATAGCAAAATAAAAGAGCGCGTGCATTTAATGCTTAATAAATATCTCGTAATTACTGTTGCCTTCCAGAAAAATCTAGAAAAATCGCGATTGTTCTACTGATAATTAAAAAGCTTATAAAAGCCGAGGTGAAACACCTCATCTCAGATAAAACTTCAGATTACGCAAAACAAAGTCTTAGACTTATCACAAATGCCCATTTCTACGTATCTAATGAGACCTTACACAGGGACCTGAGGATTGAATATGTAAATCATTATTTACATAGAATGAATGCGAACTTCTTTAAATCTGCCTTTTTATGTAAACATCTTCAACATTTCCATGTTCTAGACTACATAGCCTTAGATGAGGATTACAACATCAGGCCATATGCGGCTCACTTACTAAGGGATCTGAATTTCCCAACTTAGTAGTTGTTAGAGCATTGCTTCAACTTCTACATATGTAAATAGGCTTTCGTTATTTATCCTAGTTATCATATTTAATCAAGAATTTCAATTTTTATTATCATTTTGTATGTTATATTTCATGTATTAATTCAGTATTTGTATTGTATTGTATTGTATTGTATAACTAAAGTTTAATAAATTGTGTTACTTTCATGTGCACTGGTTAGGACGCAGACATGTACTAACGCGGCTCTGCCGCAGTCAGGATTTTAGTTAAGACTTCTCTCTACATTGCAGGACTTTGGTTTATTGCAACCTTGCGATGCAGACGGCATCTCTTTCATACCACATATTTGGTTTTATTTAATTTAAGGAAATTGCACGTCAGGGGCTCTATGCAATTCCTCAGTGAGCTGGATAAGTTGCCCATAATTGGCAATATCCCAGCAATAGTTGTCCAGACTAGACTAGACTCATCTCAGTTGTTGCTGTTGTTGTTGTTGTTGTAGTTGTAGCTGTTTAAAGCGAACTGATGTTTGTTTGCTGTAGCGATTTCGCCGTGAGATAGAATTAATTATTTTATCTGTTTAGAGCTGAGTTTTTGCTAAACGTTTGAGATATTGTGCGAATATCTCTGAAGAAATACTTTAGCATTTTGATTATTTCTTGTGGAAAGAATAAATTTTGTTAACTTTTCAACGATTTGTGCATTCAATATATAACGAGCCCGTACGCACGCAACATTATGTTTACTAAAGCCAGCTGAATCAAATAGCCAGGTGAATTCTTTCATTCTAAAATTTTTTCATGAGCTCATGTCATTTAAACCTCTATCTATGACTGCCTCAAGGAATACAAACAGTCTCTCTAACGTTCGCCCATCAGCATCCGAATGGTAAAATCGCTGAACCTGGTTGTTCGATCTGGGTTCGATCCCAGACTGTATGGTCGTTTTCATTGTTTTCCCCGTATGTAACATACATACCAGCCAGCTTTCCTTTAAAAGTGCTCCAAGAAGGCATGCCTTGTCTTAGGCAGATAGCCCTCGAGTGTTTTGCCATAATTAAATAAACCAAACCTCTTTAACAATCTATAAGTCTTTGTACAACTAACACAGTACTGATTCGTAGAAATAATGCATTGTTGCCTAAGGATTCGTAATCGATTGAATGCAAGCAGAATCGATGATAGCTGGATAAAATTATTTTTATGAAAAGGAACACTTTACAATTCTAAAACTTTCCACACAAACACTCGTACAGCTCTACTTACTGTCACAGAGCACAATCAGTAGTTACATTCCAAACTAATAAGAACGTGAAACACAACGCAATGCAAAACGCATCTAAAGAGCTGAGCTCCCACGGAGATATCTCAACACTATCGGTATCGGTAACATTATGCCACGATATTGCGAATTTCGCAATGTGTTTGGCTCAGTAAAAATGTTGCCTTAAACGCACTTTACGTAAAAATACATCAAGCGTGATTATCTGAAAAGAATACTTAACAAATGTGGAAGGGTTATTTAAATATTAATAAAATTTAACAAATGTGGAAGTAACAAATGTTATATATTTTTTTATTTTATTAATAACTAGCGGAAGTACCCAATGCCAAATAAGATTAAGTTAAATTGAGAGTAATGCACATAACAGAGAGAATACCGCTGTAATCCTTCTCTAACCAACGATGCAAAAAATACGATTCGTAGTCGTACATTTTTCAGTCTGAAGTGATATGGAACCCACAGAAAAAATTTCGATAGAAAAATAACCTAATTCTCTTTCATTATATCAGCAACAATGGCATGCAGTTTTTAATTATTTTCGTCTTTCTAATCACATGGTCATAAAGGCTCAAGTTCCATCCGATATCTCGCTTATGTTCAATTTTAGTCGATTAAATGTGGCAAAAAATTTACGTAATTGATCAGAAATCAGTAACGTGAACAAACAGACATTCTTCTTTATATGTATATATTTTGTAAAATTTACAAATTTTTGATTAACAAACTCTACGATTTGAAAGCGAACAATAGCAACACTTTTCGAAATAAAGCATTTTTATCTCCAACGAGCGACACTGTTGCCACTCGAAAAAATAATTGCAAAAACTGATTAAAATCGTACGAAGAATGGGAATAGCCGAAGTGGCTTCCTAGGAATTTATGGACTCGGGAACAATGTATTTGATATTTGGGCAATGATATTTTTATTTCATTGTAAAACTTAAAAATTTTTTATTAGCAAACTCTAAAATTTGAAAGAGAGCAGTGGCAACAACTTTCGAAATGAAGCAGATTTTTCATCTCCAGCTTGCGAGAGTGTTGCCACTCCGAAAATTGAGGGCGAAAAGTATCATTTTTCCGAGTTTTTAATTAATATCTCTGAATTTAGCTACTTTTTTTGGAAAAAAGTTGATGTCGATCTTTTCCAGGACTTAGAAAAAAATTGTACAAAGTTTGGTGCGAGAGCTTACTAGTGACTGAGTTATTAGAGGACAACCAAACACACGGACTTTCTTCTTTATATATATAAATTCTTTTATTAATATATTTTCTCATAGGTTTGAGAGATCAAACTAGAGGCCTAATGGATTGGAATACAAGATTGAAGTCATAGTAAGGATAAAAATACATATACGAAACACAAGCAGAAAATTCAAATAGAGACAAAAAATAACTATATGCAATATATATAAATACAGGAGTACATGTGCTGAGTTTAAATCGGAAAATTTTAATCTCTTAGGACATATGTAGCGTAATTACCTAATTCTTTGTCCTCTTATACAATTTCATATTGAAACAAGATTAAATTCCTGAGATGGTTACAAGTAATAGCTTTTTTGTAGAAACTTCTATTGATTTTGTTGATGAACTTATCAGTAGTTCCAATATTCAGGTCCTCGAGTATCTTCAATTGCGCACGTAGAAGAGTGTGCGTGAGTAATGATGCGCAGATATCTCAATAACTCAGAGACAGAGCAGATGCTCTCTCCGGTCTTGCATAGCTTTCACCCGGCCACCGAGAAACCTCTAGTAGCTTCCATTTCTCGAGCTACTGGAAGGTACATAAAGTTACATTTAAGGTCCGGATACAATTACAGTTACATAGGTATGGGGATCAATTAATTATTCAACTGCACTACTCAAATTACAGTTATACAGAGATCGGACCAAAACGTTACGAAATATTCGCCAAGCCGATTTATCAATTTCTTACCAATTGTGGTGACGAAAATAAGTCGCCAATGTAGCAAGATAACCATTTAGCCCAATGTTAGACTTGCCCCTGTAATTTTATTTTTCTTGCAGAGCTTCTCTTCAGACTTTTCACGTTACATTACACAAAAGATAAAATTTCGCATATAATTTCAGTAAAATTATGTACACATACACGAAATTCGTAATATATTTACAGTAAAGATATTTTTGTGACGTATGAAAAAGGAAATGCAAATTTCAAACTTTGAATTCTGACTTTTCTAAACTTTTCTGAGTATAACTTCTTACATTTAACGCACAAAGAAAACAAGTTGGTAAATGAAAAAGCTGTAAATTCTCACTCCTTAGTGGTGCTGCTATCAGTGTTTAAAATCTACGAGTACAAGTGAACTGACGAACAGCTGAAACTAGTATTCTGCATTTAATAACTGATATTCATTCGCATCCAACTGATTGAAAATTTAATATGTAAAATTTGTATTTAATACATTTTACACCTTTACTATATATTCTATAACATCTGAAATTACGAAATTTTAACGTAGACTACAAATACTAATTTTGTTCTCTATTACCTTTGATAAAACGATTGCAAATCAAATTTATACTTTTTGGCGGAAAATACTTTATTCTTTCGCAGCAAGTCCACTTCAATGTAAAATGACTTCTAGTAATTTGCTTAAATTTTATGAAATTGCTCTTAGTATTTTCTTGAGTCAGAATTCTAACTAAGCAATATACAGTGATTGACCAAAATAACGAGAGAAAAAAATTGTTCTTACTTCAGCAATAGCAAATTCATCTAATCTTGATTAAAAATATTAATCGTAATCGATTATGTTCAACATATTATTCCGAAAGTGAGTTTTAATGAAGAGCATTATCGATTCTCGAAGCCAAATTTACAGAGAAATTACTCTGATGTCACAAAACTATTTGAATTTAAGCCTGAAGCAAAGTTTTTAAAAATGTTGAAACCTTAATACCAGAAATGCTTTGCTTCCATTTAAAAGTGGTTCGTATTTTAAAACATTTGATTTCAGTTCACTGGAAATCAAAAGCAAGATATCTTCCAGCTAAAAAAAAACTATGCAGAGCACAATGTTAATGAACAGTTCCGTTGCATTTCATGCATTATGTTAAATATGCAAATGTATATTACAGTAAATGAAAATTAACTGTTCATTTAAGACTGCTGTTTACTACAAAATGTATTAAAATTGCTTCGAACTACAGAATATAGTTTTTTGAAGATATTCAACTATTTCAATTTTATATCTGTTTGGATTCTTTCGCTTTCTACAGATGAATATAATTATTACCACAAGATAAAAACTATATTTATCCCGTGCAAAAGCACGAATAATTACATAAAACATTTGAAATTAATAGTTTATTTAAATCTAATTGCAAATCGAAGACAAAGTTTCGATTGAGAAAGACATGGCAGCTAGCACACATGTCAATCATTTTGAGAGCATAATTAACGGCTGCAAGATGGCAATGAAAAGTTTCATAAATTGCCGAATTTACAGTAGTTCAACTAATAACTTAAACTTGATCTAAAATGGAAGACAGACAAAATATTCTGAAAGAAACATTAGTACCAAAGAAGTAACAATACATCGTTAAGATTCCAAGATAATAACTACACAAATGTCTACATTAAGAAAAATCTATATATTTCAGATTAAAAATTTTCCACTTTAAAATTTTACAAGTATCATTTTAAAAAATAAGCCAAATTTTGTTTCCTTGGCTTAGTTGACAAGCTTTATCGGGATTCTGCTAATAAATTTCAAAACAAAGTCCACTGCTGTTATACAGGATTGTTTGATTCTTTGTTTTCATTTGTTGTTTTATCTGTGTTTTCAATTTTTGCGGATGCTTCAGCTATAGGTGCTGCTTCATTATATGTTGGTGGTAGTTGCTGTTGTTCTTGTTGCTCAGGGGGCAAGCTTATGTACTCGGGAGGGTTCGTAAATTCAGGTCCTGCTGTAATATACTGAGTTGGGGCAGGATTTGGAGCATGCAGAGGTTGAGGAGCCATATATTCCATTTGTGGAAAGTACAGAGGTCGTGAGATTACATAGTTTGCATCTGCTTGAGGTGCTGCAACTAAAGAAGGTAGGCGTTATACAAAAAGTTTCAGTATGCATAATGAAGTTCATACAAAATTTTAAAATATTATAACAAAATTAATATCAACTTTATTCTGTGCATAAGAGTTATCTTTCTCATTCTGCGATAAAATTTTATAAGTTAAAACCATATTATTCTAAATGCTCCGAACATTTCAATAATTACATAATTTGAAACTTAATCTTCTAATTATATCTGATCAAATATACATATTTTTTACATACATATGTCTTAAGTTCTACCTTATTCCAAAACCGTTCCTGGACATTTTTCATCCGAAACAAAGAGCTAAATTCGAATTCATGCATACAGGTGAATTAACAAGAGCTATTTATTTTTATATTTATCAGATATAATAAAACGTTTATTCTTTAGGCATCTTCCAAATTTCTATATAATTGAGTTACAGTATTCATAAATTATAGTTAAAATATCTAAAGTTATAGATGTCTTACTGCACAGAAGTGACAATGTTTAATTCTGGTGATATTTGCAACATATTTTTTGATTATTGCTTCGGTAGTAAGCAATAAATAGTTATGAACCACTTTTTAAATTACCTAAATCAAATAGTAATATTTCACCAGTTACAAAATGGAAATTTAATAGTTATGAAGAACCCTTAAAACCCTCTCAGCGTTACGGCCGGATTATTCCGTATAGAAGGCTGCCTTCTATATTCATTACACATGAAAATTTCAGATATCTTTTAACGTATCCGGTTTCGGTTTTAGGAAGAAAAGAAATCAAGGTACAAAATGAAAGAGTCATTTTTTAATTAAAATCAAGAAAATAGCACTTATACATGACATTTTGAGGAACTCAGAAATTTCAGGGCTAAACCCGTAACGCTCGGAGGGTTAATAGAATTTAGGCAATCGTCCATGAAGCATATAAAATGAAAGAATTGTCAATAATTTAATTTTAAATTACCATAATTGACATTAATATTTTTTAATTTAAATAATAATTTATAACAGGTCTTCTTGATTCTTTTCAAGGTTGAAAGTTAACAACCGTAAACTCATTTTTAAAAAAAAAAATAACTATTCGTAACTAAATTGGAGCTTTACTTGTTCATCTGTGGATCACTCGTAAAAGTTCGATCTTGTCTCAGCTATGCCTCGTTCTTTTATTTTACTGTAAAACATTTTTCTGGCAGAATAAATCTGTAGAAAAAGTAATCTCACTAAGTACATTTCGGAATTTGTTTCGGCACGTAATTATTGCCTTATGTTGTCCTATGCGATGAGGCCATTTTGGAAACGGAACTAATACTAGATAAAATAAATTACAATAATATGTTACCAAGCCTTATTTATTCAAAGTAATTTTCTATGGTACCGATAAGCTATTCTACTCGATGGCAATGTATACTGCGAGAGAAAAAAAAATACAGTTCTATACCTTTCTACTGGGCCGATTGATAAAATTCAAATTGCATTTGTCATGTCTCGAAAGCGCGGCTTAGGATATGTATTAGATTTATATACAGCATTGTTCTAATATAGGTATGTTGACACAAAATTGGACTTTTTCTGAAACCACATACCACTTTTTTTCCATATTTTGATTCTACGACTCAAATTATGCCAAACCACCAAATTTTGTAAAAATCGCAGGCGTAGTTTTTAAAGAATTAGCTCTCCAAATTTAGGTCCTCGATGTTAATTGAATTTGATATATGTATATTTATTAGTATCTTTTTTTATTAAACCTACTTGATTCCTTCTTTCATATTTCGAAATTTAGATTCATTCCAAATAAAATTCGTCCACCTTTTAAGATTTATTTTTTAAAACTTATATTTTTAAATAATTTATATAAATTTTTAAAACATTTTGAACTATAAGCTATAAAATTTTTACCATCGTCTTAAAGTATATGTATTTCTAAGCATACCTACAAAAAATTAGAGCTTTTTATTCAAAATTTCCGAAGATATACGTGAATTTGTGACTTTTTTCCTCTCGTCTACAATATAAAAAGTTAGGAACGATGTGACTTTTCCGCTCCTGCACAATGAAAGGGAAAATCGGTTGCCATATATTAAGAAGTTCGCCAAGTGAATTATTCTTGGCTCAAACTGAACAAAATGCGCCAAGTTAAATTTTTGAATTTCTCTGTAAATTTCACACCAAATTTTGCAAAATTAATATTTAGGCGTAATTTGAGTCGTAGAATCGAAATATGGAAAAAATAGGTGTGTTGTGTCAAAATACCTGTTAGAACAAAGGGTTGGGTTATTCAATTATGGCAAAGCACACGAGGGCCATCTGCCTAAAGGGAGGGATGCCTTCGTGGAGGACTTTCTGAGGGAAACTGGCTCGTATACACGTTACACATGGGGAAAACCACGAAAACGCCCATGCAGCCAGCCCGTTCGCGGGATTCGAACCTCGGACCGAACTACCAGTGTTCAGCATCTTTACCGCTCGGCCATGTTAGAACAAAGCCATATATAAAATCTAATATATATCCTAAGTCGCGCTTTCGAGAGACGGAAAACACAATTTGAATTTCGTCAATTGGCTCAGTAGAATTGGAGATATAGAACTGTCAGTCTCCTCCTCCCCCCCCCCTTTTTTTCTCTCTCTCTCTTCCCCGCAATGTACATCAATTGATTACGGGCAAGTAATTAAAAGAATATGCGATTTGGAGCCCGAAACTCAAATGAACATAGTGAAGAAGAAACCAGCTAACTCCTTCTGCGCTTTCAGCATGGTTTCTCCAACACAAAATACTACAGTAACATTTATTTCCTTTTGCATGAATTTCTTATGCATGCTTCTTTGTTGTAGCTTAAAATGACTAGCAGTGTTTCGATTTCGAGAATTTTTCATTTCTATTTTGCACATCGGTGGTTAATTTATGTTCAGATTATGATAACAACTGATTGGTTATAGCAATATCGTTCCGAAAATATTGCTTTTCCTTTCAGAATCCGAAATCACGTCGTTTGATAAAAGTAATTGTACACCCAGCGATACTTTGACAGCTTTTACGACAAAACGCATCCTTCCAAATAACTGAATTAACAGAGTCAACATTTGTTCCATATCACTGGCCTCGTTTCCAAACTGCCTTACGGTATTTTATAAAAAAAATGCATAACATTCATTCTAGTATCCCACTATAGAAAAGAAAAATGGAAGACGACTATACCGACGACATTACCGACATATCTGAATACGAATATAAGCCTAACAGTAGAATTAAGAGGTAGAAGTAACAACGCATTTCATAAAAGAAATATTTTCTCACCATTTTGCATCTGAACATTTTGAACCACTATGTTGGGACCAGCCACAGCAGTTGTTTTAGGCGCGTCGCGGATGTGGAAATACAATCTAATAGCGCTGTAGATCATCAGTGCCTAGAACATTCATATATTACATATATTATATATAACATACATAACATATATTACATATATTAGGTTATAGGTTATTCAATTATGGCAAAGCACACGAGGACTATCTGCCTAAAGGGAGGGATGCCTTCGTGGAGGACTTTCTAAGGGGAACTGGCTCGTATACACGTTACACATGGGGAAAATCACGAAAACGCCCATGCAGCCAGCCCGTTCGCGGGATTCGAACCTCGGACCGAACTAGTGTTCAGCGTCTTTACCGCTCGGCCGCTGATGGGCTATTACATATATTACTTATTCATATATTAACATTATATTACATATATTACTTACTCATATTGTTACGAATTTCATATTTATTTTGTTATTTATTTAGAACTGTAATTAAAATTGCTTTATATTTCCCGTGCAACGCAGACGATATTTGAAGAGAAAGCTACGTCAAAAAAAAAATAAATAAATTCTCAGTTGCAGTTGTCTTAGGCGAACTGCTATTGTTTACTTAGCGCCGTTATTTGACTGTAGCCTATTCGCTCTGAGATTGGATTAACTTTCTCTCTTTTGAATTGAATTCTGTTTAACGTTTGAGATATTGTGATATTGTACGAATATCTCTGAAGAAATATTTCAGTATATAAATGTGAATATAATCTTAATGCTCTAATTGATTGTAGCGATTTCGCTGTGAGATAGAATTATTTTATCTGTTTTAAACTGAGTTTTTGCTAAACGTTTGATATATTGTGATGCTGTGCGAATATCTCTGAAGAAATATTTCATCATTTTGATTTATTTCTTGTGGAAAGAATAAATTTTTGTTAACTTTTTACGACTTGTGCATTCAGTCCATAACGAACCCGTACCGACGTAACAATAAATTGACTTCAAGAACATCGACTCTACAATAGGTTTAAGTATGCATAAATATTTGTTAGGAATGCTCTTCTGATCGACAAAAATCAAACATCGTAGCAGTTAATTCTAATATTATACTGGCTTGAAATCCACGATTTTTCATTCTTCTTTTTAATCAATTTATTGAAGTGTATCTTGAGCTAAATTTCTCTATGATATAATTAAAAATGATCTCTAGAAACTTCACGCATCTCATTAGGGTTTACAAAAAATAAAAACTTCATTTGTATCAAAGATTCATTTAAAAAGAGTTTAACCAAACTTCGTTGCACTTATTTCTCCAAATTATGCTACCAATTAAATTTAAAATTGGATTGTTCTGTTGATTAACGGCAATCACCAAGGCTATCTGCCTAAAGAAAGGAATGAATTTAAAGGGGCCTCCCTGAGGAAAATAAGCTCGTATTCAATTTACACATGGGTATAAGTCCGTGCAACCAACTCTTAAGAGGATGGTGGACTATAAAAAATCAACCAAAATATTGAATTTTTTTTACTCTCGTAATATTCCATCTACATAACTACATCGTATGCAAAAAAAAACGAATTCAAATATTCTAATTTTGAAATAAGTTACTAGCAATTGAATTGTGTAAACAAGGTATACTTTGCCCTTTAAATTTTGAAAAAATGTAAAAAAAAAATGTATTTCAACAGTTATTTACTGATGTTATAATTTATATGCCCAAAAGAAGCGTTTATTTCTAAAAAAAAGACCAGAAATGTCAGTATTGACAACTACGAATTTGGTTATGTAAATGCTATACGTGTAGAACAGAAGGAAACAAACTTTTCTCCACTCCTTGCAAAAAACGCGTGATCAACAAAGCTTCAACCAAAGCAAAAAGAGAAGTTTAGCTGTTCGGGGGAAAAAACGAAAAAATAAAAATATTGTAAAGCATTAACATATATTGTAAATGTAACAAATGAAGGTAAAACATATGGTGCGGGTCAATTTTAAAAGTTTAATTGGATATAATGTATAAATTTTTTCTACCTATAACTTCGAATCATATACCAATTTGCGATATTTGTTTTTGTCATATTCAATATTATGAGATTAAAAATAGTTAAACGGTTTGAAAATGTTATCTAGTTTTTACAAATTCATATTTAAAGCTAATTTGCTGTTTCTCATGACCATGTATTAAAGGTAAGTTTGAAGAAAAACTTTAAATTCGGTTTTTTCAAAACAATTTTTTTTTGCAGTTCGTATATTTCAAAAATTCTCCATGAGTCTCATTTCTAGTCAAAAACGAATGATATATAATAGTTTGAAAGAAACTATCTTAGAAAATGTTACAGTAGATCTGTGTATGCATGTTTCAATATGAGGTTATTAAAAAGTTTAAATTTGTTATAATGTTTAATAAAAGGTGACATTTCTCCGAAAACTGGGTATAAATTCGCAAAAATTCTTTCTAAAAATTTCTGATCCATCCTATTCAATAACGAATGCACAAAAACTTTTGTCAAGTCTTTATAACTAACTTACAGTAAAAATTGGGAAAAAATGTTGAAAATTAGAGCGCAAGGAGCATTTTAAATCTTCAATTAAAATATTTAGTTATTTGTTTTAAAAATTGTTAATTTAAAATTAATTGAAATTTTGAACATATATTTTATAAACTGATGTTATAATTTGTATGAAATTTCTTGTTGAAAACACAAACTTAAAAATCTAATTTTTAAAGTCCACCGTTGGTATGAAACCCGGACTACTTATCAGTATTTAATTACGTTTAATTAGCCAGTGAAATACTAAATTACAGGAGTCAGAGGAAAAACCAAGTTTTTTAGCTTGACCGCTGAGTTAGAGCTAATATTATACGGAGAAGAGTTGTTAAAGGATCCTGCAATAAGATGTTTCGTGTTCAAAAGAATACAAATAGTTTTTAGATTATCGAACAAATACAAAAAATCAGAAAGCTTTCAGATTTTAACGATAGCCAAGAGGGCTCTTTTAAATTCTAAAATGGTTTATCAGTATGGATCTAAAATAGAGCCAAGGGGAAATAGCGAAACATTTTATAGGATATTGCACGAATATGCATTTAGACTAACACGAGGTAATGTTATATGTAGCGTTTGTATATTTAAAAAGTGAAAAAATATGCAATTCCATTAATTTTTTAATCATATATATGATGAGTTAAATGCATTTTATTTAAATCACATTAAAAAGTAAAAAATAGTATTTTAAGATTGGCATCTACTGCTTTTAAATAGTTTAGTTTGTTAACAAGAGACGGATTAAGTATGAAAGAATAACACACTGCTGGCCACCGTAAATGCGACACCCTGAAGGAAGCATGCAAATAACATGAAATTTACAACATGCATTAGCGGAGGTGAGATATGCAAATGATTAGAATTTCAGCGCAAATGCACATCACGCGCGCCTGTGGCGCCACTTCAAAGCGCTATTTAAGACTTCGAGTTTTCAACGCTTTCAAGTTCGGCAATTGTGTTTTTCTTGTGGTTTTTTTCAAAAAAAAAACGATCAATTATGCCTCGTAGTAAACAGCGATCGTAATTATCAAGTATCCGAGTTCGACAGAGCAAGGATAGGGGCCTACCGAGAGTGGATTACTTTCAGGGAAATCGGTAGTCGTGTTGGACGAAACCAAACAACTATAATGCTGATATGTGACCGTTGGATGCAGAAGGGTATGACGCACCGACGTGTTCGATCGCATCCACCCACAGCACATTCAGTCTGTAACGCATCATCCAGTGTCTGCGCGTACCATTCGAAGCCGTTTACAGCAGAGTGGTCTGTCCGCAAGACGTCCATTGCTTCGTCTACCCTTGACGCAGAACCACAGACGTCTCCGCCGCCAATTATGCGATGAAAGACGGATGTGAACGGTAGAATGGAATGAAATTGTCTTTACTGACGAGTCACACTTGTGTCTGCAACACCCCGATGGTCTGACTCGAGTCTGGAGACACCGTGGAGAGAGGATGCTGAACAGCTGCGTTATGCACCGCTACACTGGTCCTATACCGGGTATTATGGTATGGGGCGGTATTGGATATCACTCTCGCCCTCCTCTAGTATGCACTGCCGATACTTTAAACAGTCAGCACTACATCTCCGAGGTGTTGGAGCCAGCTGTCCTTTCTTACCTTCAGGGCTTGCTCACAGCCATATTTCAATAGGATAATGGGCGACCACACGTGGCACGCATTGTCAAAGGGTTCTTCGTCAATCGCCAGATTGAATTGCTTCCCTGACCGGCTCGCTCTCCACATCTTTCGCCGATAGAAAACATGTGGTCCATGGTTGCTGAACGATTGATCCAGATTACATCCCAACCTGCCACATCAGATCAACTTTGGCAAGGTGTGGAAGCTGCTTGGTCTGTTGTACCTCAAGAACGCATGCAAAGTCTCTTTGAATCAATTGCGAGGCGTGTGGCAGCGGTGATCTCCAACAATGGCGGCTACTTTGGCTACTGATTCTGGAAGGAACCACACTTCACAGAAGTCTATAAATTTAATCATTTGATACTTGGTCAACATGTTATCTATTAAATACATTTTGTTGCGATATCTCTTTTCTTTCTTGGTGTTGCAGTTTGGACGACCAGCAGTATGTTTTACTTTTTTCCGAATGGCAGCAGACACGAATGAAAGTGAAACAACGCAAAACCGCGTTTCGGGACTAATAGCCCTTTCGGGTTAAAATTTCAATAATGCTAAAATAATTCAAGTAACTATAATTCTTATTTAGAATTCTGTAAAAATTGAAAATTATCGAATTCTTTCACGATAAAAAGAATGAATGCTGTCAAATACCATTCATTCGAAGGCTCCGTAAGGAAATCTAATTCGTCTGGGAAATACAGCTTGGGCAGTAGAGCCCCAGAATAACACTGCAGTGTAGCAGACGTCAAATTTTAAAAACGCCTTTCAACTACTATTTTAAGAACGGAGAGGTTTTTTGGGGGGGTTGGAGGGGGCTTCGGATTTTATAGCTTGATCGTGGGTCTACTGGATCTACCAAAAAATTAAGATGATACTATTTACAAGAGTATTATAAAAAGAGTACAATAGGAGGCCCCAATAACCATGAATATTCCAATTTCCACGAAAGGAAGTCTTATTCCAGCCAATCGAAGAATGCATGGAAGAATGTTCGAAAGAGATGGAATTAGTGAAAATGCAATTCGGCAATTAGTTTGCAATGAGTATATTACCATTTGTTTCTACTTTCAGATTCATATACTGTTAATAGAAGGAAATGGCATCGATAAAATTTTGCATTGAAGAATTCAACATGGCTGTTAGGACTGTTATAAACTGGCATAATTATGAAACAAATGAGAGTCTACGAATCATGAAAATAAAAAAAATAGGTGGTGAAATCTTAATTGGAGAGATTAATGAAAAGCTTTTTTCGCGAAAAGAAAAATAATGTTTGCCTCATTCTATCACCTCAGGGAATTTTGGTGGTATTTGCTATGGAACTAAAGAAACTACAGTGCTCGACTGAAACGTCACGAGTTCGTTAAATACAATAAAGCACCTGAACTCGTACAAAGCGGAGTTCATATGGCGAAAGAAAGTTGCACTTCCGGGTGAAAAAACCCGTAGAAGCTATTTTAGTAACGATTGACATACATTTTCCACCCCAAATAAAGAAAACCTAATTCTATCAAATTACCGCCAAACTTAGCCAGTCCTCCGTTGACACATAAATGCCAAAATGTCTACAGGAATGCAGTATATTGCAGCAAAACAGTTCTAAAAGGGGCAATTTCTTTGAATCTCTTCTTACAGCCATATCAACAATCGAAATTTCTATCCAAAAAACACGCTTGTAAATAGGTTGATTGATGTCCAGGATAATGCAGTATGAAAACGCAAACTGGACATGTATGTATTGCTTTTTGCACTTTTAGGCCATCACTTAGAATTTTTTGAAAATTGGTAAACTGCGCAAATGTGTTTGCACTAATACTGAAGTAATCTTTTTTTTTCTATTTATTAAAAATTATTTTTATTGAAATAAGTTTAAAAAATTGGTGCTTTTCCATTTTGCCGGCGCAGGCGATAAAATCACAAAAAAATGATACAACCGATGTCAAACGGAATATCCCAGCTGGTAACCTTCTACCACCATATTTTCAAAACAAGTCACGGCCGTTTCTTATTAGTTATGTCATTTTCCTAATATGTCAAAAACGGATGAAAACACAATGAAAATTTGGGATTTGCCCAGAAGAGGGGAAGAATGTCAGATTCTTTCAAGTTAAAGGTGTTTGCCGAAACTTGCTACTTCTGATAATCATCGTGAAATGAAAACATATTTCGGGGACGAAATTCAATGGCGCTGCAAACTTCCAATGTGTCGCAGTAAAGGAAGTATCTGGCACGTGGTTCGAGTCATCGAAATTGAGTTTCTTGAAGTGTGTGAGGATTATTTATGGTTGGAGCAAAGAATTAACTTTGCTTAAATGGTGCGAAAAGCAGTTGGAAATCAATCAAGGAAGAGTTGTGGACTGGAATAACTACATGCCCGAGGTTTGCGTAGATTCTTTACTTAAACGTCAACAAAGGAAAATGGAAAGACCTGGTATGATTGAAGTGGATGAAACTATGTTCTCGAAGAGCAAAAAACACTAAGGGATGAATTATACTAGAACAAAGGATCTGTTGTGGACTTTGCCATGAAACGAATTAATGTTTCTTTGTGAAGGTGCCAAACTGGTCCATGAGCATTATATTAGAAGCAATTATAGAAAATATCCGAAAATGAACTATAATATATTCCGTTTCGTGGAAATCATACTGCACAGAAAAACTGGAAGAACAAAATTTTGAACATTTCAATGTGAACCATAAATACAATTTTGTCGATTCGGAAACTGGAACTCACACACAAAAAATAGAAAGACTGTGAGGTAGTGACAAACGGCGAAATAAGAAAAGCAGAGGAATGGCCCGTCATCATTTGGAAAGTATTTCACGGAATTTATGTGAAAAAGGGAACCGAAAGACCAGTTTGAAAAAATTTTAAACGCTATTGAAATGTTTATGCCTCCAAAGCAAAAAATTCTTATACATTTAATATTTTTTATGTGTATACTGCGTCTTGTTGTCAATAATGTGCTTGGCGAGATTTACAGCATTATTAGCATTTTTTAAGTGTGTACTGTGTGTTGTTGCCAACGCTGCTTAAGTCTGTTTGGCGAGAGTTACACCGGCAAAATGGAAAAGTACCCAAAAATTTGCAACGGCAAGCATATATATTATACAAAAGAGTTACAGTAGTTTACATTATATACAGTTAGTTTATAGTAGATACAGAGTAGTTGCTAGGCGGCACTGCCACCCGAAAAGGCATTTTAAAAATTATTGCATTAAGTCTTCCTTCAGGAATTTTGATGTTTTCACACTGGCTACTTCTCTTACATCTAGAAAAAGATATAAAATACTCACTTCAAGTACAATTATTGTCATCATGAGGCCAGCAGACGGTAACGCATAATCCAAAACCATAGCATCTAGAGTTGTCGCACAAAACTAAAAAATAAATACAATACTTTGTTTAAAATTTCGTTGATTCATTATTGCTCTACAGTTAAAACAGTATTTTCGGTCAATTCTTAACAAAAAAACGTTTTCTATTTAATTAAACATTTCAAACATAACGTCGGAATCATCGAGTTCCATTCCATGAAGCCATGACTGATTAAATCGATCTATGAAATATCTGAAAATAATGAACTCCACAAATGCTTTCAGTGACCGAATCTTCATATATTACATAAAACGGTACTTACGTAAAAACCCGTTCACCATTTTCCTATTAAAGAAAAGACGCCAAACTACGCAATTTTTCGCCAAAAATGGAAAGTCTTCTTCAAACACGTTGGGTTTGGTGTAACCTTGATTACAAGTGTTGGTTATTATTCTTGAGTAAAAACTCCTTTTCCCCCCTCTATCACGCATTTTTGAAAAACGATTATTAAAATTTGGGACCTGCCTACTACAGAAAAGCATTCTATTGAATATTTCCAAAGCTACGGAATCTTACAGGCTTAAAAAAAATGTGTCAATGGCCACGGTAATGGCGATATTGTGAAAAAAATAATGGAAATTTTTAATGAAAAATTAAATATAGGTAAATAAATAATATACCGTATATACCCGCGTATAAATCGAGATATTTTGGACCAAAAAAAGACTTCAAAGTGGGGGCTCGACTTATACGCGGGACCATAAAAAATTAAAAGAATCGGAAGTTCAAAAATTTCTTTATATAATGCAGTTGTTTTCTTCCCGCACTCAAATTGGACGACTTATCAAATAAGTCACTTACTTGAAGTAATTTCATGACTTAAATTATGTGACGAACTAATCACAGAGTTTCATACTTTAATTAGAGTAAGTTTCGATTAAACCAAAGAATTTTCGGCCCCCGAACAACCGATCAATATCGAGCAATAACCATGAAAACTATAACCACGAAACCATGAAAAGGATGGATGGATGCTAACGGAAGAGTCGATTGGCTTAAAAATGTGTGGGATAAAAGACCGGGAGCAGCTTTCAAAAAACCTTCTCTTTTAGTATACAATTCTTTTCGTGGACACTTTTCTGAAGAAGTGACAAAACACCTAAAAACGACTGTGGCTGTAATTCCGGGAGGATTGACATCCGTCATTCAACCCCTAGATGTCTGCCTCAATAAGCCCTTTAAAGTAAATGTTAGAAAATATTGGGCAGAGTGGATTAGTTCTGGTTGACCAACATTTACAAAGGTAGGCAACATTAAAAAGCCCGATATTACATTAATTGCTCAATGGGTTAAAGATGCTTGGAACGAAATACCCTCTGAAATGATTATAAAATCATTTAAAAAATGTTGTATTAGCAACGAACTAGACGGCACGGAAGATGATGCTGTTTTTGAAAGTGAAAATGACGACGAAGGCTCTAGTAGTGATTGTAGCAATACAGAGTTCGAGATGACGACGGAAGAGTTCTATGAAATGTTTGGCGAATCTGACCATGAATCGGACGTTGAAGGATTTTGATTTTGTTTATTTTACCAAGGTATTTTTTTAGCGTATATTTACTTTTTTTTTCCTCAGATGATTTTGAATAAATGTAGTACTTAAAAAAATTTTTTTCGAAGTTTCTCGATCGATTATGGAAGTGGGGGGTCGACTTATACGCGAGTTTCTTATTTTCTACGAATTTTTTTGTCGAAGTGGGGGGGTCGACTTATACGCGGGTACATATGGTAATAAATTTGAAAGAAAAATAAAAATAGAATGCTTTTTCTTGTATTTAGTAAATGGGTTTTTTTGGTTTGGAGCGATGGGCACCTTCTCTTGTGGTAGACAGGATTTTCCGTAAGTACCGACAAAACTTGTATTTTATAATGCATCATTCAGCTTATAACGGTTGCTTTCTATGGAAGACTAGATTATATTAAAAAATCATTTATATTGGTAATAACCCTGACTTAATCATTAACTTAAGGTTTTTATTACTTGAAATTTATTAACTGAAGGTACGGGCTAAATGAAACTGGACTGTATCTACGTTATTAACAGTGAATTCGCCGGCATCCTAACCAGGGTGAAACTATCTGTGTTCAAGCGGTGTTATCTGCTCGGTCACTAATTAATTAGTTTTCTGTTAGGTTAGATGTAAAGTAGAAATTATTGTCTATAATTAATGAGATCAAGAAACACAAAAAATCAATATTATCAATATCAAATACCAATATCAAAATAAGATAAATACTATCTTAAATTTCATTTTATCTTACGTAATTAGTAACATTAAATTTTGTGTTCGGAATATCACTTACATTACTGCAATCCGATTTTTCAATAGTAGATTGAACCTGAAAAGAAAGAACAGACTTAAATACTTTCAATAAACCAACGGAAGTTCCAAATCAGTATTTAAATACTGTTATAAAATTAATGATGCTTTTTAATGAATGAAATTTCAGGAGAAAAATTCGTCAATGCCCATACGAATTATTACACAAATGTTGAAATAAAGCTTACTCAGCACCTTAATTGTCATGAGCAATATTGGCAATGTCAGTTTCAACAAGAAAAAGGTAGAAATCGTGGTAGTCAAAAGATAACTCAAATGTATCAGAAAATTCTACTCTAAATGCAAAAAGAAACCCTAATTAAGCAAAATATTTATGAAATTATGAAAGAAATGGTTGTATCCAATGACCACATTTTAGACAGATTTTCGAAACATATTGCCAGAATTCTAAAAAACTGAAGGCTGGATTTAGGTACTACTTTATTATAGCTGCCCAAAACCCTATTTGGCGATTTTAGATTTGCGCCAAGATTTCAGCTATAATTTCGCCAAGCTCGTGAAGCACGAATGTAAAAATATACACAATATATTATAGCACTCGCATGTCGTTTCCTATGAATATATTTAAGGATCCTTATTAATATTATTTTATCGCCTTTAATTGTTCCAGTCCACTGTAGGGCTTTCACACATATTAAGCTGTTTGTGACACTTTCATAGACGTCAACTCCTCCGCCCACGAATACATAAATCTAATAGTAGTGACGAACGATATTCTGGAACCGCTGAACCAACACGGAGGTACATTTTGGAATTTGCACCTCCAAATGGTTTCATTTGTTTACAAAGTTTCATGTCGTGGCCATTTTCGCATCTCGTTTGTCAGGTAAAAGATCTCTTCTTTAAAACATGATATAGTATCCATCTCCTTACTTGGTAAAATATTATTAATGTCATAATCACGAAAAAAGCAATGACTATTTTTAAATAAACAATGCGAATTCGAAAACTTCACCAGAAATGAAAATTAGACATGTGGCGAGGGCAAAAGTACAACACAGGGTTAGTATGCGATTACGTAGGAATATACGATAACAACATGCAGTCATAGGTCATCATTCTTATAATTGGTAACGACCCGAGGGTCTCTGCCAATCTATAATAGCTTTAAGAACTTTAAATGAAGTAAGCAAAATCCAATTATATGGAACATCCATCTGCACTTTCCATGCTTTGATCGTCCGTGGAGGACCTATTAACACGCAACAGTGAAAGTAGTATATTTCCAGTGGTGAAGAGCATCATCCTTATTCCTGCACGTCTCGTCGCCGAATGAAGTCTTGCCGTGAGTGAAGAAGCAGATAACGGAGTGAGCGAAGCATAGTGCGTCGTCCGAACGTAGTTATCGTGGTTATAAAGGTCATCATCCAATCATAATGCAGTAAAGTCTCTATCTACGCAGTAGTAATATTAAGTAAAAATGTAGAAAAAACTATGTACAATATTAATAGGTTACCATAATTCATTATGGTGTATAGTTCTCGGACGCTTACAACGTTGTATAACTGTGTAGTCATAGTCTCCTATGCTCCGGACAGCTTCGTTACCGTGATTATCACATTTCGTGAAAAAGTTGTGAGAGGAAATTAATATCTCGCTGTCGAGAGGCTTTATTTTCATACTATTGTGGATTGTCGAATTGCTGACGAACCATGGAGATCCTGATATTGAGCGGAGAAATTTATTTTTGAGGCGTTCTAAAATCTGTCTATTGCTTCTTGCTGTGGCTGCCCAGGCCGGCGATGCATACAGCAAAATATAGGTCTTATAGCTTGAAGGTACAGAATATGTTTAGTGTTCATGTTCAATTTTGAGTGCTTATTAAGTAAGGCATAAATCGACATAAAAGCCTTGTGAGCTTTCTCTCTTATGTACATAATATGAGGTTTGAATGTGAGCTTATTATCGAGGGCCGATGCTAATATAAGATCACGTGACACGGTATAAGAACACGTAGCCAGATTTTAGCAAGATATCTGGATTGATCGGCGGTTCAATCTCTGGAGCCGCTATAACAAAGAGGTATTAGATTTTCTTTAAATTGAAGTTGAAGATCTGTTAAGAATGGGCTTAAGAATGGGTAGAAACTCATAGGGAAATATGCATGCTATAACGCAAAATAGAAAAAAACTATTGCTGCGTTTCAATCGGCCTAATATTTTCAATGCCAATTCGCTCAAAGACGTTTTGGAAATAAATGCATGTAGTTTCAATACGAAAGATTTATCTCTTATACGTATCACTTTTTAGAGAGAAAAATAAAAATATGGGTTTGACAATCCAATTTTACAAGGAAACTACTGCTTATTTAATTATTAATAATTAAAATAAGTTTGTTTCACTGAAACGATATATCTGAATCTGATGGAAAAAGGGACAATTCTAGTGTTGCTTTTATAACGCGTGAACACCCACAAAAAGTCCAACCATGTACATCGGATTCACGATCAGTGCTCTATTTCTCGTGCCCGAATTGGTGCACTGTAACACATTGTGAAATGTATTAAATCTAATACCGATTTCAAATGAGTTGTTTTTAAACGTGTAGCGATTCTCTTTCCTTTGCATAATTTTGCAGCAGAAGATACTGTACAGAGGCTTATTTGTTGAAATCAAAACGAATTTCAAACAGTAAAATATGACCTTTAGCTTCTGCTTTAGTAAAGTTAACAGACATAGTATTCATTCGGTAAAACTGAAATATTCTGTTTCTTACTGGAAGAATTTTAACAGGAACTATGTCAGCTACGTTTGAACAAATGATTTTTTGTAGCATCAAAGGCACTAGGAATAAGAAAGTTTTTCCTTAGTTCCATCAGTTTCCCCCTCGTGAGGATCTAGACGTTTATAGATATTCTCATGACGCCACGCCGTGCACCTAGCAGATAACCTGCCTCATGACCAGACAAAGGGTCTACATCTGTTCAAAATCCCAGCAACAACCAGCCATGTCGCAAAGAAGACCATAACAAATTAAAAATCAGTCCTTGACTTTTACTTATTCTTACTAGCTCCGGAAAACCAAGCCGTTTATGGGTGTGGGCAGCACCCCCTAGAATCAAATGAGTTAAGTTCTAGAGGGTGTTGGTGTGGGTTACTACCAACGCCGGAAGCCGTGGTCTATTTATTAGGCAGGCACTTAAAGGTGGCCTTCTGTGAAGGGACAGGCAAATTACATCCGTACTTTCTTCGGGATTTGAATCGGGGACCTTCGGTACGGCAGTCAAAGTCACTAACCACTTTCTCGTCTGGTCAGAAAATTAGAAATTAGCCTTCACACTTACTTGAAATTTCTCCTGAACATGGCAATCAGGAATCCCCTAAAACTATCAAGACTTGCTCAAATGGGCTTGGCAACTGTAGTAGTGCTTAGAATTTTACCTTAAATTATTAGTCCAAAGGCGGCTTTGTCCCTGAAGGATTATTAATTTCATTTTGGCATTCTGCGCTGGAAACTATAAAAGGTGAATCAATTTTCAAATTGTTGCCACCAAATATTAGAGCCCCGTATTATATTTAAAGAAATTAAATAATGAATCTGAATGTATGTTTCTCGCATTGTGGTAAAACGACAGTATCTAGAGCCATCCAATTTTGAATGACGTAATCCTACTGCAAATATGGGCGTCTGGAAGCCAAAGTTTGAAATTTGTTTTATTATAGATTTCATATTTTGTAAAGATTTAACGAATTTTTGATTAACAAACTCAAAGATGTCCAAGCGAGCCATGGCAACGTTGTACAGAAAAAACATTTTTATCTCCAGCGCCTGTATCAGGAATTCTAAAGATATGCTCAATTTAAAATTATTTTGCGATATTACTCCTTTAACTGAATTTTATGGTTTAAGTGCGAAGAACGTGATATTTAATAAATGAAGGGAAACACAAAATGTTAAAAAACTCCCTTTTGGATGTAATTTAAAATCTGAAACCGTTCAGGTGTTTTTTTTTTAAGAGTATTCTTTCATATTATGTAGAGAGATTCTCCAAGCAATTTTAAAGTACCCTTACGACCTCACAACTTTCTCTAAATTTTAAAAGATTAAAAGGTTTTTTTTCCCCAAATATTTGTTTTCAATTTATAATTTTATTTTAAATTTATCTAATTTTTACTTAGGTACATACTCAAATTACATATTAGCATAAACACATTGACGTGCAGTTTTGTCAACTTTTTGAAGACAAAAAAATCACTATTGCAAAAAATTACTGCATGCATATACATTTTCTATTTGAATTAGGTATTTAAACCTACTACTTACAAGCGCATTTTTATTTCTTTTGTCCAGGCAGAAATTTTGTGACGATTGCTTTAGCAATAGGTTTAAAGCAAATCTTTACCTTTAACAATTTGACTGCAAAATATTGTTTTCCTGTAGGAATTTTACAACAATTCCTTTGCTTGCAGGAAATCTTTCAAGCGCATGTTTTAAAACTAAGTTTAGAGGGCAAAATATAACAATATGTTTATAAAAACCGCTAGAACTTGAAATAAAATTGATGCCGTTGCTTGTTAAAAGTGACGATTTTGGCCAGCACCCCTTAGAATCAGCATGGTTAAGTTCTAGGGGGTGTTGCTTCGGTGCACTTCGAAAATTAGGCGACTTCTAAGGGGATATCATTAATACGCAAGTACCTTTACTAGTCCAAAGGGGCAATTTGCTCTGAAGGACTATTAATTTCGTTTTGGCATTTTGCATTGGTTCACTATAAATGGCGGTTCACTTTTCAAATTGTTGCCACCAAGTATTGGAGCCCTGTATTATAGTTAAAGAAATTAAAGAATGAAGAATCTGCACAAATGTACATACTTTTCTCCCATTGTAATAAAACAATGGTACCTAGAGCCATCCAATTCCCCCGAATTCCATCGGAATATGGATATCTGGAAGCCCAAATTTGGAATTTGTTTTATTATCGATTTCATATTTCGTAAAACTTTAATGAATTTTTTATGAACAAACTCAACGATTTCAAAGCGAGCAATGGCAACACTGTAAGGAAGAAAAAAACATTGTCCGATACACAGTCATTTATAATCTTATTGTCCGATACACATAAAATTTCCGCAGCGCGCGTGCCTGTGTATCGGCATTTCTAAAGTTATGCTCATTTAAAAATTATTTTGCGATATTGCTGTTGAACTGAATTTTATGGTTTAAGTGCGAAGGACATGATATTTAATAAATAAAGGTAACCCACAAAATGTCAAAAAACGCCCCTTTGGGTGTAATGTAAAATCTGAAAGCTTTCAGTTTTTTTACTTATTTCTTTACCTTAATTCTACAGTACATTGCTATATTTATCCCAGTAATGCCATAATTTACTTCTGCAAACCTTGTAGTACAATTTGGGGAATATAGTTACTGCAGAACTTACGTAACTCGAACTAAATTTCGAAATTTATGTTATAGAATAATTTTTGATAATTAGATTAAGAAATAAATTTTCCATAACTATATATTTTTTCGTTCTTCTCAATGTAAGGCTTATTAAATTCTGACTCGGGGATGAAAGTTCAAAATTATTTTCGAACTCTTTTCTTAAAGAGGGTATTGATCTTGTTTACAGTACAGCTATATTAAAACAATACATTTGTTATTCGGATGTCAACCATGTAGTTTATTAAGGGGATGATGGACTTTAAAAATTAGTTTAAGTTTTTGTGTTTCCAACAAGAAATTTTATACCGGGTGCGTCATAAATTCGTGCAAAGTTCAAAAATTCGTAATAAAAGAAGGAATGCACGGAAAAATTTTCTGTTTGCATCAATATGGTCAGAAAAACATTGGATATTTTTCCATGAAAAAAAAAGTTTGCAAAAGTAACCGACAGAGGGCGCTCACATGTCATACTGAGATGTTTTATGAAAATCAGCCTATCAATAGAACACTTGGCTGGAAACGGATCCAGCGACGATTTAAATATCCTTTCTTTACCAGGACGTGGAACCAGGAATCGGACGTGGGCGACGGGCGGAAGCGGACGTGGGCGGTTAAATTGTTCTACAAGAATGTTGAATCCACAACTGTTACATTGCGAAAGTTTCGCACGGAGAAAGGACAGAAGGCGCAAAAAAGCCCTATTTCATTGAATGGGATACGGAATTTAGTACGACGTTTTGAGGAAACTGGGAGTTTGGAGGATCATCAACGAAGTGGCAGATCACCCTTGAGAGCGGACTGCGTCCATGTGGTACAAAGTATCATGAAAGATATGGCAGCAGAGACATCGACGGGGAGTAGCAGTGCTCCTGAAGCTGAGAGAAGAATGGGGATTCCCGAAGAGTTGATTCGACGTATTCTGCACGGAATTTTGGATCTGTATCCATACAAACTCCAGCGACTTCACCAGTTATTACCAGCAGATACAGATGCAAGACAAAAGTTTGCTACATGGGCGCTGGCACAAATGGAACGTAACCCACAATGGTTGCTGAACGTCATGTGGACAGATGAAGCTCAACTTTCACTGCATGGTGACGTCAATACGCAAAACAGTCGTATTTGGGCGACGTCCAACCCTCGTGAATACCAAAGCCAGCCACTGCATTCTCCTGTGACTGTTTGGTGTGGTTTCACTGCGTCTTTTATTCTGGGCCCTTTCTTTTTTGAAGAACCCTGTCCTGTATCCGGCGCGAAAACCTGTACAGTCACTGAAGCACGGTATCTTACGCTTTTGCGTGACCACGTTGTGCCTGCATTGCAGGAAAGACATGCCTTACCTGTTGTCACTTTCATGCAGGATGGTGGCCCGCCCCACATTTCACGTGACGTCAAGATTTTCCTATTAGAATCTTTCACCGAAGACCGAGTGATAAGTCTCGGTTGTAAGATTCAGTGGTCCTCAAGATCAGCAGACTTGACCCCGGCAGATTTTTGGTTGTGAGGATACTTAGCCTTGTATATGCCGGGGCTTCTCAACCACACTGATGGAACTGAAAAATGGCATTCGACTGACCTTCGCTGCCATCGATGACGACTTTCTACACTTCGCTGTAATGGGCGTAGTGACGCTCCTGACTTGTCTATTACCTTGTGGTGGTGGTAATGTTGAACATCTGTTATTATAAAATAAATGCATAGTGTCATGTTATTGTGATCTGTTTGAATGCCTGTTTCTATTTGGGTGATTTGAATAAAGCGTCTCAGTATGATGTGTGGGCGCCCTCTGTCAGTTACTTTGGGATTTTTTTTTCATGGAAAAAATCCAATGTCTTTCTGACCATATTGGCCCAAACAGAAAATTTTTCCGTGCATTCCTTCTTTTATTAATTTTTTCATTTTGCACGAATTTATGACACACCCGGTACATATTATAACATCAGTTTATAAAATATATGTTAAAAATTTCAATTTATTTTCAATTAAAAATTTTTTAAACAAGTAATTATTTGAATTAAAGATTTAAAATGCTCCTTGCACTTTAATTTCCAATATTTTTTCCTAATTTTCCCTTTTAGTTATAAAGACTTGACAAAAGCTTTTGTGCATCCGTTATTGCATATCATGGATCAGAAATTTTTAAACAGGATTTTTGTGAATTTATATCCAGTTTACGGGAAAATGTCACCTTTTGTTAAACATTATCATAAGTTTAAACTTCTTAATAACCTCATACCAAAAATGCATACACGGATCTACTGTAACGTATAACAGGATATATTCTTCCAAATATTCATTTTTAACTAAAAATGCGTCGCATGGAGCAGTTTCGAAACATACGAACTGCGAAAAAAATTTGTTTCGAGAAAACCGGATTTAAAGTTTTTCTTCAAACTTACCTTTAATACATGGTCATGAGAAACAGCAAATTAACTTTAAATATGAATTTGTAAACACTAAAAATTTTTCGTATCATATAACTATTTTTAATCTCATAATATATGAATATAATGAATATCGCAAATTGGTATGTGATTCGAAGTTATAGGTAGAAACAATTTATGCATTATATCCAATGAAACATTTAAAATTCACCCGCACTGTATATTTTACCTTCATTTGTAACGTTTACACTATCTCTTAATGCTTCACAATATTTTTTACTATTTCTGTTTTTTCCCAAGTAGCTAAATTTCTGTTTTTGCTTTGGTTCAAACGACGGTGAACACGCTTTTTTGCAACGAGTAAGGAAAACGAGTTTGTTTCCTCCTGTTCTACGGACATTTCTAGACTTTTTTTAGAAATAAACATTTCTTTTGGGCAAATATAGGTAAAACTGCATATTACTGGCCACTTTGGCGCATTTTCGAAAAGTCGCCAAATCGGTTATTTTCGCGCGTTCTAGAAAATCACTAACTCATCATATCGCCATATTAGATGGTTGCGAATTTGAATGAATCCCGTAAACATGCAAAAATATCTAAAACAGAAGTTCAAGAAAAATAATGATAAAGTATTTGGAAGTTAATAACTATGTATTTTAAGGCATCAACAATATTAAAACTTTTCATAATATATACCATTTTTAAGACAGTAGCAAAATGGAGTAAAACGTTTCAGCACGAAATTTAAGAAATTGTAAGAAGCAATAAATGATCGGAAAGCATTGATTCATATTTAATTTAAAACTTTCAAAAAACGCAGAAGAGAGAAAAGATAAAATTCAAAATTTCGATCTACTGAAACATGAGCAATAGTATAGAAAAAAAAGTGGTTAAACAATTTTAACTACGTAATTCGTATTTTTACAATAAATTTTTATTTATAATAAATTTTTATTTATAGTAAATAGTAGAAACTCGCATTTATTTATATCAACACTAAAATGTAACAATACAATGGAGATGAAATTCAAAATGGCGCGCTCATTCAACACCGACTCTACGGCTCATTTCAACCATGTGCTTAACCACATATAATGGACACACACCTCCATTCACACAAATCTGTCTCATCTTTCATTTCAAGTAATTTCATACTATTTTTACACTTAGGACATTCGTACATATTCGCTATCAAACCATAATTCCTGCAGCATTCTATCACACATAGTTCGCCCTTGTCTTGCAACCGAATCAAATAAGTAAAATCCACACGTTCAACTCTTTCGACGTCAGCCATTTTGCTCACACAATTTACTAGAAGCGCAGTGAAATGACGAAAATTTAAGTCTAGTCTAGTCTAGTCTAGTCTGGAAATCTATCGCCGGGATACCACATAAGATGCGGTGTATCCGGCTCACTGAAGTTTGCAACAAAGTGCTCCTAATGTATTTTTCCTGAAAAGTAAGCAAGATAACTGAAGCAAGAGAGAAGAAAGATGAGAGTAGAGAAAAGAACAGGGGTGCCAGACACCGCAATGCAAGGAGCCAAGACCAACGATGGAGAGGATATCCTGACAAGTCATAATTCATGAGCAAGTGCTATGAGTACATAGTAAAATACAATAAATCAAAATATAAGGAATACATAAACAATAATAATGAATAACAAATAAGAGTACATGAAACACAGCAAATTCAATAAATTTTAGAACATACTTACACAGTAATAGATGAAGTTAATATTTACATATATACACTGCAGCAATAACTGCAAAGTTCAATGATTATGTCGGGAAGTTTAGGTCCCTAGTCAAATGTGCCGCAAGAGGTCTTAAGTTGTAGTCTTCTTCAAGGGCTACGAAGTCAGAAACTGAGAATTTATTTAAGTGTTCACATCTTAGTGCCTTTTTAAAGAAATTTCTATTTAGTCTGTGTAAATATTCATTCAGGTATTCAATCCTGAGATCCTTATGCAGAGTTTCATTCTTGACGTAGAAATGAGCATTCGTAATAAGTCGCAAGGCCTTGTTTACGAAAATTTAAAAAGCTGGCTTAAATGCTATAAACTGTAACCTTAAATCCTAAAGATTTTCGTGACGCCAAGAGGTTACCAGATTTGGCACGATTTCGCTTCATTTGGCGACTGGCCCGTAATCTGCAGCCTAGCCCAAATATATAAATTATAACATCAGGAAATAACTGTTGAAATACATTTTTCCTAAAATATAAAGGGCAACGTTTACGTTTACACATTTTAAATGCTTGTAACTTCTTTAAAAATTAGAATATTTCAACTCTGTTTTTTGCACACGATGTAGTTACGTCTACTGACTGCTATCAGAGTAAAAAAAAAAAAAAGAAATTTGGTTGATTTTTAGCTATTTTAAAGTCTACCGTCCTCTTAAGTTAATATTTTACTTCTAGTGCGTGATTTTATGCAAACAGTCATTTTTAAGGAAAATCTGCTAAATATTTTTACTTTATTTTTCGGCAGTAGTTCCATGTCAGTAATGCGGCTCAAGTTTACAACATTCGAAGAACTTAAACTCTTTCTTTTAAAGAAATAATTATTTTGAAGCTTTTACAGTTCTACGAACGCAACTGGAATGCTTTTTAAGTATACTTTTCAAATACATGTATTTCAAGAATACTTTTCGAATGCCTAATCAACTATCCAGAAACTGAATAGTTTTATTTTAAGATAAAAATTTGCTAAATTTTTATTGAATGTGGAGGATTCAAGATACCCAAAATATTCCACACTTAAAAAAAGTAATCGGATTGCTCATACCTTTTAGTCAGGCTGAAATGTGTTAGATAAAATGTTTTCAAATCCAAAGCACAGTATTCGTATTACAACTCGATGCAATGTGTGTGCATTTAAGCATTTTATGGATTCCTACGCACCCGCAAACTTCCGTGCGACTGATTTTGAAATCAAACATGTTCAGTTTTAACTTCAGTAACAAGTTTTAAATTGTAAGAATCAATTCTTAAAAAGCAAATATTTCCAAAATATACAGCATATATTTGAAAATCGTTGTATGCTCAATGAGGTGTAGACAAGTGAGATGAATTAAATTCCTTACCGTATTTTTAACAAACATCAGAGTGACTCCAAGGCTGAATTCCATAATTACGATCACTCCGAGAGCAGTTAAGTGCTAAAAAGACAGTAAAAACAATAACTTTATGTAGCTAATGCATAATGTTTAGAGATAAAACGGAAAAATATACAAATCTAGTAGGTAACAATATGCATCAGTTTAAAAAAAAGTAATCTTTCACGGTGTGCGGAAGAAATGTCACCCGGAAAAAGGGCAAACGGAAAGAAAGCCCCCGGAATATAAGGAACAGAAAAAAATGTCACCCGGAAAATAAGGAACTCTAAAATCTCACCAAATAATGTCGCCAATCGGAGCTGGGGAAACCTGCCAAATTCCAATTTAACCGGCAGGGTTATAGCGGGCTCTCTTGAAGGAGGTTTTAAAGGTAAGACGTTGAGCTAGCTGCAGCCGCGCAAAGTCATTTCGATAGCAGGTTTTTAATAGTCTTATCGCAAACTGTGACTAAATTTCATCTACAACGGTTTGTTATAACACTGCTTTTAACGCTCAGTTACAATGCAACAATGTTTCACCCCTGAACCACAGCTTAAGGCTATAACTACATGGAGTACGAGGGAAACAATCTCTAATGACCATGACCCGCTGGTCAACCCTACTACAGTCTCAAATCCCAACCAGATCCTTTTGATCTTTGCCGCCTGGTAAAGTCCACTGAAAAGAGCGGGTGTGGAAGGAAGGTTGTGGAGATGGGCTTAAACCGACAGGGATCGGGTTGGAGACAGCAGTAATCATTTTTTCTCCTGACTGCCTTGAAGCGAAGAATATGTGTGTACGATACATATTCTTTGCCTGCAGTGCGCGTCGAATAAAGCATTTTTTCTTCGCTTATCTTTTAGCTGTTATTTAATATTTCACAATATCCTTTTCAGATTTTGCAAGTTAATTTTCTGTTGATTAACTTGATTATTATTTCAGAACTAATCGAATCAAATATTACTGTGTGCTTATTTTGTTCAAACTGTGGTTATTAGGTATCTATTTTGAGTACCATTTAGTTTTGGTAGAATAAACTGAAAAAGTGTATTTTCTTAATATTATCGCTTTTTTTCTGCGCAATAACTCAGCATTTTTTAACCTTAATTAATTACTTGGTTTTATTAAAGTTTGACTTTTTACTTTTCGGGAACAAGTGTTTCCGTTAATTACCATTTTTTCGATGTAAAAATTCTGGTATGGGAATATTTGAAGTACTGGGCGATTGTATTGTTTCAGCGAACCTTCATAAATATGTGTTTGGAATTTGGCTATTCAGTGGGGAAGTGGAGTTATACTTTAAAAAATTGTGTTCCTCCATTTTAACAAAATTTCTGGACAGAAATTTTCACTGTCATACTACATGTTATTTCTTAGTGTAAAGGGTAACGGAGAAAAGAAATTATTATGTGTGTCTGTTTCTGAAGCGTAATAGTTTTATTCATTTTAGTAATGTTACTTCATTTTATCTAAATTTCAAGGATAATCTTTTTTATTCTCATCTGCGTGTTATTTCTCAGTGTAAAGGATAGTGAAAATAGATTGGTATATGTATCCGTTTTTGAAGTGTAATACTTGAATAAAAGATGGTGTCTGTTCCTTTATTTTAACAAAATTTCAAAAATAGTATTTTTCAGCGTTGTATTGCTTGTTATTTCTCAATGTAAAGGGTAATAAGGGAAAAAACTGGTATGTGCATCTTCTTTTTAAGCATGGTAATTTTATTTATTTCTTTAGTAATGCATATATAGGAAATGTTTGGTCCAGCTGAAGTTATAACAAAATTTCAATTGTTATAACAAATCTAGTTTTACTAGCCCTCTGCCCCTTTGGGTGTAGAAACGTTTCCAGTAATTTTCAAGTGCAGAAAGTTTATTTGCAGAATTAATTCATTTCTAATAAACTTATTATCATTAATTTTTTTTATATAACATGTTGTTAAGTTACACATTTTACTACTGTCTAATTAACCTGTATTTATGGCAGAAAATTAACTATAATTTTGCATCTGGTGAGTAATATCATATGCTTCTAAGAATATTACTTTAACTTTTGCCATAATTTCTGTATTTCAAGAACATAGAACTGTTATTCTGATATACTTAAATAATAAAAGTGTTTATTTGAATCAGTTAATGGATACAAGTATTTGACAGTTATTTTTGGAAGGTATTTGCCACATCGCTTCTAATAATTCATAAAGTATGTTAAAATATAGGTAAATAATTTTGCGCAGAATTCAACTTTAGGCTGTGTGATTTGCCTGGATAAATATATAGAAAATGTACTGAATCATGAGACTAAATGATTTTTATTGTCATAATTTGTCTCTGCTGAAGAATGTACTTTCCGCTCGGTGGAAATTGTCATCAAACTGTCCTGAGCAGGCTTTTTGTTGATAATGACTTCCAGGCTTATCAGTGTCTCCTTTTGAGTGGAGGGTATGCAAATGTAGTACCCAATTTAAATTACATTGCAATTGTAATAGTATTATGGTATTAATAAGTGATTATATTACAATTTATGTAATTATATTATGTTGTATCTGTGAACTGTAATTTCATTACTTTATGCAATTATGTTGTAAATGCATAATCTAATTGTAATTTTATAATCTAATCACAAAATCAAAATAATTATAATTGCTGTTACATCTTAATTAGAGGCTATTTTAATACTTACAATGCTGCTCCATACATAGCGTCTTTCTGATAGAATGCTTTCTTGCCTAAAAACGAATGTAAATGAACATTTTCAGAATAATTGCCTAAAATAATAAATTGTAACTTTTAAAGCATCAATCTAATTAGTGGATTTTATTGAAGATAAAAAATTTGCTGATATTGGAAAGCTATAATATTTTTTGAATTATAGTAAATGCTGCGAGACGTCAGCAGACCTAATAACTCTAGTAAAATTCAGGATTATGGTAATTTAAAGGAAAGCGAAATAGGAATTGAATGCCAGTGTGAAAAGAGAATGCTTTCATAGTGAAATATTGGATACATGTAGACAAAGTGTTAATAGTGTGTAAGTGAAAACACTGAGGACTAATTTAAACACATCACAGCTACCTGTAATGTTTTCCATATTATCTATATTAATATTATAAATCTCAAAAATACTTAAAGAAGACAGATAAAAAATGTTAAAAAAAATATTGCTGTCTGAAAATTTATAGCATAGTACCTCGATGAAAACTCTACTATTGAAAGATTTTAAAATTAGAATATCGAAAATAATTTTAAAATTTAAAAACCATAATATTATTCCATTTTTTTTATTGAAGTGAAAGTAACATCAACTGTATCCATGTCCTAAAGTTAAAGTTGCATTGTTATTTACGTATTTTAACACGTATCAACTCAAAATGAATGAAATGTCTATAGAGTAGACAATTATAAGTAATTGAAGAAAAAGAGAGAGATTAGACTAGTCAGAGCAGAAATATTCATGTTGAATTAAAATGGAAAAAGTTTTAAGATAATACAATTCATTTAATTATTCCATATCAAGAAAAAATGCCTCAAATGAGCAT
>KK118579.1:461885-484424 GCA_000611955.2 Stegodyphus mimosarum | reverse complement strand
GAGGGAGTGAATTTAAAAACCCTTCGATTTGTATCTGTTCTAACAAATCTTTCTGCAAATATTTCTCCCATTTATTGAGTCAATATTTTTCTCTCACATAATATAATAAAGTTTGCGGTCCCACATGAAAGCATTATTTGTGAAAATACATCACAATTAAATCTGTTAAATGATTTTTTGGTGGAAGCACCACGGGATGTTTTTTACAGAACTCAAGATTAGAATTTTGGAGGCGACCGCCAACTCTAATAACAGAATTTTGATCAATAAAAGGAGCTAAACCTTTTAGCTTACTATTAGAGACTGCTGTTTTACCCTTAGATAAACTTTTCACCTCTGCCGAAAATTCTTGAGATTGTACCTGTCTGATTAAGAAAATCTCTGCGCGCTTTAGTTCAGCAGCGGTTACATATCCTGACCGTTTGGAACTCGGGTTTCTTGCATTATAGATGAACCTAAAAAGCAAACTTTAAGCACGTACAATATGCATAAAATCATTACTTAAGTCATAAATACGATTTAAAAAGTTAAAGTCCTTTGTTATACTAAGGAGTTTCAAAGAGTCAGTACTATCACATTCTTTTCTCAGTTCATTAAAATACTCACCCTCTGTGACACTAAGTTCTGGAGGTTCAGGAATAATTTCTTTTAAGAAGGCAGGTCCAGTCCACCAAGTTGAATTATTTATAAGAGAATCACTACTTGCACCACGGGTAAGCAAATGAGCTGGATTAGCCTTGCCTGGACAATGAACCATGTAGCCTCAGTTGTCAAGTTTTGTATCTCTTTCACACGGTTTGATACAAATTGTTTCAACTTTTTATTTGGACTTTGAATCCAGTATAAGGTGACCTTTGAATCACTAAAAAAAACTTCTCGATATTTGTTTTTTGTCAATAACTGGTTTCAGTTCATTAGCTAATCTTGCCGCAAGTAAAGCAACCATAAGCTCAAATCTTGGTAGTGACAGTTTCTTTAACGGTGCCACTCTGGATTTTGAAGCTACAAGATTTATTAAGATTTCGTTCTCAACCTTTAACTTAACGTAAACAACTGCTCCATAAGCCTTAATACTAGCATCCGAAAATATATGAATTTCCAGTTCTGCCAATAAACGAACCAAGTATATATCTCGGAACCTTTAAATCTTTCAGATGTGAAGCTTCTTCACATCCCCTCATTCACTTCTCGCTTATATCAGGAGGTAAAGCTTCATCCCAAAAAATTTTTCTTTCCCAGATCTCTTGGAACAGGCACTTGAAACGGATAGTAAAAGGAGTCACAAGACCCAATGGGTCGAAGATTCTTCCAACAGCCATTATTAGAAACCTCTTGGTGTTCCCTCTCTGTTGGAGGAATTCTAGCAAACTATTAATTTCTAAGGACACGTAATCACTACATGGATACCATAAGAGACCAATGACTCCATGTAATTTATCCTTTAAATCTTCTGGATATAACTGCTTAAATCCCACAGCTTTCCACTCCTTTCTTAACTATTCAGAATTTGAAATCCACTTCCTTAAGGGCATTCTAGCATCTCTCATTATTTTTTCGGCACTTTTTGAAATTTCAAAGGCAGATGGGATGTCGTCATTACCTGTCATAAGGTCATCTACGTAAAAACAGTTATCAAGCGTTTGTACTGTATCAGGAAAGTCTTTTCTGTACTTCTCTATATGGTTTTTAATAGTTACTGCCAATAAAAAGGGACTTGCGTTTACTCCAAAAATTATCCTTTTGAATTTATATACACATACATTATTCATATTGTCATATCACTTGAAAAGGAATCTCACTGCATCTCTATCTCCTTCGGGTAAAGAAATTTGCAAGAAAGCCTTCTCTATACCTGCCAAGAAGACGATCTTGTTCAAGTGAAAGAATGCCAATAAATGAAATATATTTGGGTTTAATTTAACTCCTTGATATAAACAATCATTTAGAATTAATTGTCCTGGTTCATGCGAACTTCCATCAAAAACAATCCTTACCTTAGCAGTTAAGCTGTCTTGTCTTATAACTGCATGGTGAGGTAAGTAATATAAAGGTTTATTCACTTCCTTAACTTGGCTCATCGCTTTCTCAATAATTCCCTCACTCAAATAATTATTCAAAATATCACAGTACTCTAAATACAGGGAATTATCACGTTTCATTCTCTTAACAAGGTTTGCAAGTCGATTTTTTGCAACATCACAACTGTCTTTAAGTTCCTTCTAATTTCTCTTCCAAGGTAATCCATATCATCCGTCTCATATCGTCGTCTTTAAAATAAACTGTTTCATTGAACATCTCTAAGGCCTTATCTTCTTCATTTCTCAATTCGGTATCTTTAACCAAGGGATTCTAACTCCCAGAAGTTTGCTGATTATCTAAATCTTCGAAATTGTTTACTAATCCACAATGATAACTCTTTTGTTTACTTAAATTCATAGACCCACTTACTATCCAACCAAACACTGTCTCTTGCAACACGATAGATTCCTCTTGTAATTTTATTTGATTTGGTTTGAGCAAAAGGTAAAATATATCAGCTCCCAGAAGAGCATCAATCTTCGTTGTTCTATAAAAATTTGGATCAGCGTAACAAATATTTGTTGGAAAACAAATTTTCTTAACATCCAATTGCTTCGAAAGAGTAAGATTAGTAATATTATCTACAATTAAAAATTCAACATTTCTTTTAATGTCTCCATTCGAATTTTCCACTGATGTTACTAGCTTACTTTTAACAGTTAGACTCGAATTATTCAGGCCAGATATAGGAACATTTATTGCTTATTTTTTTTATTTGTAACATATGCGCGATTTCCTTTCGAATTAGGCTAACTTGACTGCCTACGTCAAGAATTCCTAAAATGTTTATTATTTCTCCGTTTCCCATTCGAACCTTAACCACGACAGTAGACAAAAACGTGCAAGTTTTTCGACCTTGGAAAGGAAACCTTTGCTCTGGCGCCGAGAATGATTTATGTTCACATTCATAACTCGTTCTGACAAATGACTGATTTACGGAGGGAATCGCATTTTTGGTTTCGAAACTAATCGCGTTCGGATTTAATTCGCTTCAAATGTTTATTTCACTAGTATTATTTTCGGTGAGAAAGATGCGTTTTGAGAATGTTCCCCATGGGATGAATTATTATTTCTTTTCCCAAAGTGAATCAGGGTGTTATGTTTTTTACCGCACTTAGCACAGGAAAATCTTGAAGAACACTGCTTTACACTATGGTTTAAAAAGCAATTAAAACACAATCCTTGCCTTTTTAGAAATTCAATTCTATCATTCACTGATATATTTTGAAATTTAGGACATTTATATATAATATGATTATCCAAACAGAAACTACACTTAGAAAACACACTCTGCCACTGAGAACTAGTGTCTCAGTGGTCATTAGACGGACCCCACGGTTGATGATCTTTCCGTAGGTCAGATAGGCTTTTTTTCGGTACTAGTGGTTTTAGGGATCTCAGCATTGGCTTTCTTTACTCCCCTGTTGTTGTGGTACTTGTTGTGTGTGTTTAATTAGATGTAGATTTTAGATGTTCTATATTTTTGTGTTGGAAAAGTGGAGTTACTCTTGTCACAGTTCTGTTGGTTTTTTGATGGTAATGTATTGTGATTTTTGGTTTGTTCTTTGTTTTGGATTTGAGGCCTATTGTGTTTGATTGTACCGATTAAATCACAGACCTATACATTTTGTTTTTGAGATTTTTAGTTATGATTTTTGGGATTTTCCCTTTTTTTATTGGTAGTTCCCTGGTTTGTTTGTAGTATGTATGGTTACATGTTGTTTGTTCTTTTTTCTTGTAATTAACGGTGTGATTTTATGATTTTCTTTAGTTTTGTTGGTATGAATGGATGGATCGGTCTTTTAATTGCATCCATACTAAAATGTATCTTTTTGGTTTGATTTGTTCACATTATACTAACCTTTTTTTTTGTTGCCCGGTTCTTGAGGCTTTGGTTTTCTGGGGCTTCAGCTTATACTATGATAGTTATTACATCGTTGTATTTTACATAATTTTATTCTGGACACGGCCGGACCGACCGTTGTCTTCATTGTTTGTTGTTAGATGGGCTAGCTCTTAATTTGAGCCATACGACTGGAGCATTCCAGTCAGGTGGGCCGGAGGGCTGCGCCCCCATTACTACTACTACTACACTTAGATAACTTCACAGTACTTAACAACATAGTTCCTTTAGAACAATGCTTTTGGTTTGTGTTCTTAGAAACTCTATACGCTTCTAAGGTTCTTGCGTGATTTTTTAGAAATTCAATTAAGTCATTCAATTTGGGAACATTATTTTTCTTACCAAATTCGGGTTCGAACCATAATTTTGTTGAAGCATCTAAGTTTTGTAACAACACATACGCATTGTTTCAGCAAACCCATCAATTTTGAGTTCTAAAATTTCTAACGTTCTTGTACATTCAAAAGTAATGTCAACTAAATTTAGTAAAGCACTAGCAGATTCACTGTCAATAGGTGGAATAAACATAAACCGCTTAATGTGGGCAAAAACCTGTTCTCGAAGATTTGAAAATCTTTTTTCTAGCAGTGACCATGCAACTTCATAATTTTGATCAGAAACTGGGATTGACTTTACGACTCGGAGAGCATCGCCTTTAAGGGCTGATAATAAATATTGAAGCTTTTATCCTTTTGACAAATTATCGTTATTATTCACAGCAGCCTTAAATAAATCATTAAAAATTATCCATTCATAAACATTACCAGTAAATGTAGGTAAACTCAATTTTGGGAGCTTTACATCTGGGGCTATTTTAGAACAATTATCAACATTTATTTTACCCTGTTCATTCTCAGTACTTTTCTCAAAAAATTTCACATTTAATTTATGTAAGAATGTTTTTAATCTTACTTCGACTTTTTCCAGACAAATCTCAATTTCTTCTAAATCCGATTCTGATTCACTAATATCCACTTTTACAGGCAATTTGAAGTAATCCTTTTGTAATTCAGCTATACATCTTTTCACGGTGCATACAGTTTTTAGTTTTACTTCAAGTTCGGTTATAATATCTTCACTTATCGGTTCAACCACCGATTCTACAAAGGTTTCTAAACGGGTGATTTTACCCTTTAGGGTAGCTTTTTCACGCTTTAACGAATTAATTGTTTCTTCCATTATTATGGACACCGGTTACACAACACAATCGCTTCGGAAGAAGAGCACACTTTCGTTTTCACGAACTCACTTATTTAGATGTCGCTGATTCGTTTCGAACTCGGGCTCGTCGGCCCATAAACATTCCATTATTATGAATCACAACTTCTCAATAACTCGAAAACATTTATAAGTTAGGACTGTAGCTTTATTTCACATCTCTATAATTTCAACACTTTTTTCTCCAAAAGCCAGAACACACTCTTGGTTTTTCTCTTTTTTTGTACAGCAATGCACTCTGGAGGCATTTTCTATATTTTACAGTTCATATATCAGGGAGGTGAGACTGAACAACTGTGTCATCAGCATACTTAAGGATATTGGAGGAGAATGGTGTTGGCATATCATTAATAAATATTGTAAAAAATATTGGGCCTAAAACGGACCCTTGTGGGACGTCAGTGAAAATAACTCTTTTGGTAGATAGAGTATCTCCTGACCTGACTTGAAAGGTTCTTCTCTTTAAGTAGGAATAGATGAGTTTGGTAAAGCTGTTTAGCAGTAAGAAGATAGAAAGCTTGTGCAGTAAGCCTGCATGTCACACTCGATCAAAGGGTTTCTCAAAATCGAGGACGCATGCAGCTACTTCATTCTTTTTGATAAATTCCTGTGCAATGAATTCTATTAGGTTGAGAATCTGATGGGTAGCACAGTGCTCTTTTCGGAATCCAAACTGACTTTTATCAATTAAAGCCAGTCTTTCAAGATGTTTCGTAAGCCGAGCACTGAGAACTCGTTCGAAAACTTTTCCCAGTGCCGGTAGAAGACTTATGGGACGATAATTTTTAACTCTTTTTGGATCCTTTCCAGGATTCAAGATAGTGGCAATAATAGTGTTTCCACTGAGATGGGAAATAGCATAGCCGAATATAGCCGTTAAAGATATGTATTATTAATACTACACATCTATTGGGTAGAGCTTGAAGGGCTTCATTAGAAATTGAGTCGTAACCTTTAGCTTTTCTCTTGTTTAAATTCTTAACTATTGTCTTAACTTCCCGAGGAGATGCAGGGAAGATGAAATTAGTATTCGGTCTATTGAGGATGCTATTGAGTGAGAAAATAATTTCCTTTTCATGTTCAGAGTTTTCTTCAGGATGTTTATCGTAAACTTTTCTAAGTTCTTCGGCATGTAATTCAGCGATTTTTTCTTGAGAGTGAAATGTTTTACCCATGTGATTAATAGAATGCGTTTAATTGCCTGAGAGTTTCCGCAGTGATCTAGCAATTTTCCAGATTGTGTCCGGTATTAAATCAATGTTCTCAAGTAAATTATTCCACATTTGGGACCTATAATTTGAAATTTCTTCTTTTATTTTTCTATTAAGATAATTAACTTGCCGTTTTTCAGTAGGATCGCCCGTAATTTGCCACCTTTTACGATGTGTGTTAAGCTCCTTGATGATGTTTTTAATATTTTCACGGATGCCATAGGGGTTCTTTTCTTTAACACAATATGTAGAATTTTTAATGGCGCTTTGCATCTTGCTATTAAGCTTTGAGATTTCATTTTCTATGTTACTAGAGTGCTGCATTGAAGCATGGCTATTTATGGTATTAAGTTGTTCTGCGTACATTTGCCAGTTGATTCTGGTTGTTGCTTTGGGAAGAGGTGGGTAAAAACCATAAAAATCGAATATGACAGGAAGGAAGTCTGAGGATAATTCTTTAAAAATTAGGGATATTGGGTAAGTTTTTCATCAATACAATGTCAAGTATATCTCCTCGTCCGTTCGAAGCATAATGCGCGGGTTGCTCAGGAGCAATAAGTCTTATGTCATTATTTAAGATATAATAATTCAATATATTCCCGCTTCTGTTTGGTGCTCTACAGTTCCATGACAAATGCTTAAAGCTTAGATCTCCAGCAATGACAGTGGGATAATTATGCTTTGTGAATAAACCCACATTTATTGAGTTGAGACTATTTGATGGAGGGTTATATGCAGAAATAAATAGATACGGTTAGCTGAAACTACTATATATGAGTGCTGCAACATTTTCTATGATACATGAGCTATTGATACTATACTTAATGGCTTTAATGTGACTTTTAAGATGATGGCATTTCCACCGCTTCTATTTGAGATCTGTCCTGTCTTATGACATTGTAAACGAAACTTGTCACTGGGACGAAGATGCGTTTTGTTAACAAGCATTATATCTATTTTATGTTTGTTAAGAAAGTTAAGAATTTTGAGTTGCTGATGTCGTATACCGTTTGCGTTGAAATAACTAATTTTCAAAAAGCTGTTTGTAGCTGAAATAAAATTTCCAAAACTTTGAAAGGGTCTAAAATTCATAGTTTAAATTGGTAAAATATTCTATGGCACACATGCCGACTTCTAATTTATCAAATATTGTTTTAGCTGACTTGAATTTATTGAAGAATTCCTTGACTTGCATAAATTGCAGCTTTAACCATTCAAAGAAATTCAATTCGTTGGGTTTCGATACGGGTATAGTTTTCTCTGTGCCGATTGGTTTGTTCCAAGCAGAGGCAGTCTGTGAGATTTTCTGCGGTTTATTCTCCTGACTGGTGCCGGGAAGATTTGGGAAATCTTTAACATTATGTTTGTAATATTGAGTTTTCTTTGCTTCTTTTTCTGCTCTAAAAGCTTCAATCTGTTTTTTAATATTAAAAGGATGTTTTGAACAACCCTTGTTTCAACAATTTAAAAGTTATTTAAGTGCGGCTAAGTTTGATTTTTACCATTGCAGCCATATCTGTTTACATTTGAAACTTGGCAGAATAGTGGATTTGCTACCAATCTAGAGGAACTAAGCTCCTCAACAACAAAAGTAATGTCTTCTTTCATTATTGCAAATTAAATTATGCTTGATCCATTCTGGAATTATCACTTATTAAATTAGCAAATTAAATTATGCTTGATCCATTCTGGAATTATCACTTGTTAAATTAGTCACATATTGTCTCAGCATAACGCCCACAACACATTACGTCAGTTTCTACGCCTTCAGTATCTTTTTGCCGAGTGAGACCGAAAGTAAACTTTCAGTTTTGTGCACCAAAAAATTTGCATTCTTGCCCGCTAACCGAATTGTTTGTTTTCGCATAGAAATTTTAATTGTAAAAATTAATCTTTAAATTGTTTTAACTGCATTTATATTTCATATTTATCAATTTTTAATAAAGACATTTTGAGGTTTCACATATTTTTGCCTATTCATGCATATTTGCGAAGTGAGACCTGAATTAATTGAATGACAAACATATCTCTAACTTGCAGGTAAGCCCGCTTTATTCACATATGCATCCACAAGATACTGCATACACTTTACACATGCCGAAAATCACACGAAAACACCCATGAAGCCAGTCTGTTCCCTGCGATTTGCAAGTTGGACCGAACTACCAGTGTTTAGCGATTTTACCGCTCAGCCACTAATGGGCCCTTGTACGAAGTGAAATGCCCAAAATTTTCGGATATGATATTCCAACAGTAGATTCGTTATTACAATTCCTAAAAATGTTATACCCAACTTTATAATTTTGTTTCATAACACTAAACAGTGGCCGAATTTTCGTACTTAAGGCAACCAGTACAGGAAGTTACTTTTACCTGTTTGCGCGAAGTAGTGTATTCAGCTATGGCAAAGCAATCTAAATGAGCATAATTTAATATTTCGTTCAAGGAAATCATGTGGTGTACACATCAGATTTTTTAATCTTACATTGCCACGTTCTGTTGCAATGAGAGATACTCTCTAGGTATGAGATTTGGGGTTCAGCATGAAAAATAATTAAGTTGCAATAAATATTTTCGTTTTCTTAATAAAATGCTGTGAAAGTAGCTATTTATACGTTTCTGGTTAAAATTACACTTAATTAGACAAATTCCATCGCTATTTTGAATGGCATATTTTTCTCATACTTAAATGTTATCAAAACAGTCGTGGACAAACGTGATTACATTAAACGGCACTTGCTATACTCATTTAATAGCTGCACCTGGATTTCCAGAAAAGGGGTGTGAATTATATAACCTACATAATTCCCATATTAACATTCCCTTTCCCACAAAGAGTAATAATTGTAAAATTTCATATAGGAGTGTACAAGTGCTGGAAGAGATTATTTAAGAATATAGCAAATCATTCAGAGTTATATGTCTAAATTCAGGACATTTTAGGATACATTGCCTCATATTCGCATCCAACACTGATGGTTCGATTCCTGGCGAATGGGCTATGGCAGGGTTAGCCAACCTTTTTGGGAAGAGTGCCAGCCACTATTTGAAAAAAACACGCTATGAGAGCCACTTCTAACTTTTCCAGCATACTAAAAAATACAAAAAGGTGAAAAAAAAGTTATTTATAGGTTGATTATGGGATTTTTCACCCAAGTAATTCTGAATAATGGACATTTAAAAAATAATATAACAAACGTAAAAACTAGGGTTTTATTATTAATAAACAAATTAATAATTTGAAACATTTAATTATAAATAACTATTAAACAATTAGTACTTAATTAATAGTTTTTTGTCATCTATCTATATTAGGATTAGTTCTTGAAGATGCTAACAAAATTAGGTTTTATTATTAAATTTAGTTCTGTTAAAATTAGGTAATATCAGTTAATCTTGAACGATATTTAATTTTTTTTTATGTTCATAATAGAAAATATTTGTCCACAGATATATGTTGATCCAGACCTACACTATCTGAGAGCCAAATCGTGTAAATTTGGAAAATTGCTTGTTGGTACAAATTTCCAAAATACAATACAGTTGAAATAATTTCCTTATATTTGGTTTTCAGTGTAGTATATATGGAGTAAATTAATGGAGTCTATCAAGGTATGCATTTTCAGTCATCATTTGAAAAAGTTATACAGTATGGATATCTCATATGCAAGATTATTTACTATGCAAAATAAAATTTCCAGTCAGGATAGCGAAATCTGTGTTTTGTTGAAAAACAAGAACTATTGTTGTACATACTGTTAACAGCTTGCACAACATCACCTGCAAAATCTGTTTTAGATAAATATCCTTAAAAATATTATATTTACTCGCATATCCCCGACATGATTTTAAAACTTCTGATCCATAATGTCAATGTAAAATGTTATCACAGATCAGAAGTATAAAGCATACAGTAAAGCAATTTGAACTAGAAGTAAAAAAAAAATTGAAACTAATAAAATTTTGCTATCTTCTTTGAAACAGAGATTATAGTGCTATTTTTTAATGTGTCATGATCTTCACTTAGTCCTTCCTCTCAGAAACAGCACACACACTCACTGTAATTTTTCCTCCAAAATTTAATAACACATAAAATATGCCAAGCAGTTGTTCAAACTGTATACATTAAACATGGCAATTGTCCAAAAATTCTACTGAATTCATGCTTCTCATCCATTTTGAAGAAGGCAATATGAAACCACGGATGTATTTATGAAAGCATTTAAAATTTGCTGTGTAAAGCTTTAATTACCAAAACTCAGTCTTTTTCCAAAAAAAACTCATGTAACTCTTCGTAAGTTATCCATGTAATTAGTACAAGATGCCTACTTCATGAATTGAATGACTCATGTAACATCTGTACATGAAAAACTGAACACATCAAATACATCTTTTTAGGCAAAATGCTATAATGACTAGCTGCTGCCTTCATATCAATTCCTGCACATTGCACTGCACATACATGGTAGTAATTATTAATAAAATAAATTTGATATAATTGGATTTTTTCTCATCAACAAGTCTTCCCATAGATAGGATGTTTAAAACTGCAATGTGGACACATTTTTTTAGCTGTTAATGCAATATCAATGTTCACTTTAGTTTTATTATTTCAGAAAACAGATGTCCCTGCAGTGACTATGTGAATCAATTGCATTTATCTGCATTTCTTTGAGGAGACTTGTAGCTTCTATATTAAAGTGAGAAAATATCAAAATTAGCCTAGAAGTTTTTGATCTGCAACTGAATACTCCCCCCCCCCACACAAATAAACACTATTTTCAGCTTTGCATAACAACTTTCACTAAATTTTTACATTCCCGTTAAAAGTAAAATGTCAACAGCCTGCACATAATTCTAATGCATTGAGTTGCCCACATGCTGTGGGGCTCTGCATATAGCATTACTTACAAGCAACATTAGTTACAATGCTTATTAATAAAAAAAATATAAGTATAGCAAATATTTACTTATCACTCACTGTATCTGTAATTTATAATGCATTAAAATAAAGTTCTTAAATTTGACAATTCTTACATTATTTTTATTCCAAATGTACAAAACTATACTTCAATGTCCTATTCCTTGTCTTGCAATTATAGAACTCAATACTCAAAATAGTGTGACATCACTAATGTTTAGGTATCAACTAATAATGCACACATTGTATTTTTAGATTAACATATAAAAAGGCTGCACTGATAACATTCAACTTTTTTAATTACTTAAATTTATCAGTTTATATAAGACAAATGAGGGACATGTTGTCTTAATATGATACTACTAAAATACTTTAGCCAAAATTTTGAAATATTCTAGAATTTTAAGAGGAAGTAGGAGCAATCTGCACCCATTAGATTTTAATTTAAAAAATATTCAGAAACAAAAAATGATCAGTAGTGTTACAGTAAAATCACGTAACTTGAATGGACACTATTCAAAAAGATAAGAATTCTCGTGAAGTTAAGGAATACATTAAACTTTAAAGAAGAATATAAAATATGAATTATTACTTACATGCAATTAGATTACACTAATGCTGAATCATAATTTAAGTTATTAGTAATTACTCCTTTTCTGTACCAAAATGATTTTAACATGTTTTTGAATCTTACTATTTTAGAATGCTGTAATAATATCAATTACAGAATGCAAATATCTAAAAAAATATTAGTTCTGGATATAAAGCAAGACTGCAAACTAGAATATAAATTTGCAGTCCAACTGCTGAAAATGTAACAAACTTATTCTCTTTTAGAATGCTTAAATAATATCCATAATAGAATGTAGTATCCAATAATAATAAATTCTCTTAAGCTAACAAATTAGAATATAACTTTATAGTCTGATTACTTTAAAAAAGTAAGAAATCACCATCCGAGCTCATTCCATTATAAAAACCAGTAAAAATTCCCAATCGATGGCAGTATATTAATTTACTTTCACTTGCTATGATGTCCTCTTACTGTATGTCTCAAAATTCTGAATTGTAGAAAGGTTGATACTTGTTGTAAGAGGTCATTACAAGTATCAACCTTTCTACAACTGAAATCTTTTTTTAAATTAATGCTCGAAAAAAATGCCAGGTGGAAAGAAAATCATTTCCTACCAAGATTTGAAAAGCATCTTCAATTCTAACATAATGGTGTGAACATTTAGAACACAATTAACTACATTATAATGAACATCAACAGGAAGCAAAAGTCTATATTAAATGCTCACTGCATGGAAAATTGCTCTATACTTAATAAATGACTCAGCATTTTTTTAATAACTAAGGAAATATCCTTATTCAAAAATTTAAATAACGAAAAGAATTAAATTATCACACAATCCTGGCTAGCACTGGCATCTCCTTGATATAATTTCCCAAGTCTACACTTAGGTATAAACTACTTTTCCCATTTGCCTTCATTAAAAGAATCACTTGCATGGATTTAAAAAATAAGACGAATATTTAAAAAAATTACTCAATTTGCAATTATATTACCTTTTGATAATTTATCTGAACATATACTGTATATTTTCATCAACCGTAACTTAATCATATATGTTTTCTGGATTATTATTCAGCCATCTTCCAAAAAGATAGTTTCATATTAGATGCAATTAAAAGTGGATAAAAGTTTATTATTTCTTGTACCAAGCTCATGAACAAAGAAGTTTTCATCATTTAACCCTACATGATGAATTCAACTGCAAATTGCATATGTGGAAACTACTAATATAAAGCACGTGCAGCAGATATTCAATTATGATCTATTAGGAAGTTCAAGATAAAACATTTTAGGCCAAACATTGAATATTATACTTATCTACAAGTATTAACTCTTTAGCACTGGTACAGGTCAAAAGCTATTTCCCTAAAACATCTGAAATGTTCATATATATTTGTTTCTGTTGGAATGGATTTCTTTCCCTCCCGACATGCAGAACGCTACACTGTTAACAATAACTTACTTAAGTAAAGCGGCAATTTCTTTATTGGACGCTTTCAGAACTGTGTGCAATTTCTCTTTGGAACAGTAATGCAACTGCGGGCATCAAAGCTAAGCATTGACAGTAAACAAAGGAAAAGTATGGTGAATTAAAATAACAAAACTACTTTTAGTCGCTTCAAAAGAACGATTGACATGTCATTTAACAGCTCCCAAAAGCAGTGAGCAATGCACTAACATGATGCGGGGAAAGCACTAGGTAGAAAATTATTCGGGCGAGCTGCCAATGTCTGAATGGTCGAGTGCTTTGGGCGCCTTCAATATGAAATAGTTCGCCCCAATGGCATGACTTCGGATGAATAAATAATAGTGATAATTTCATACAGTCGAGATTCTTTGACTCTTCCATATATCGGATTATAATTTGATATATTTTGTTTTCTTACTTTCCTTACTGATATAAATAAAATCTAAATGAACAAAAATTTATGAAAAGAGACTACAATAAACAATCATACAAATTTAACTTCTAAATGGTATAAATAAAAATAAATCTTCATAAACAGATCCTAAAAGCTGTGTTATTCAGAGTTAAATCACTGAAGGAAAGTTTCAGTACAGGTTTAAAAATCCTTTAATTTTACAACTTTTCAGTAGTCTTAAACCTGCTCGGAAACAGAACTACTTTCTTAAAATGAAAACATCAAATTTTATCTGATTTAAGAAAGAAGTCCCACATGATTCTAGCTCCAGATGATTAGCGAGTGAATATATTGAAAGATACGTTACACTAATTTCTTTTTAAATCACAATTTTGAAGGCTGAATACATGATAATCAGCTATAAATAATACGTACTTAGTTTAAATAACATTTTTGTTTTATATCTGTTAAAATATGTTCTTTAATTTTACTGCAACTTTTAGAAGTGAGAAAAATCTAAAATCCGGGGTATGGTTCGATGCAGCAAAAAAAAATTATTTTTAAATTAACTTTTACATTGACTTAATGGCTTCCAATAAAAAGTAAAAAAACAGTGCACAATTATTATTTTACGCCATCTTTATTTGCAGGCATTTATAGAAAAAAACGAAGAAAGAAAAGATGACAAAGAATTGCCGTAAGTTTTTTATTTTACACTTTACTGCTGCTTTTTTCTAAACGAGCAGCCTTCTGTTAATCGTGCCCTACCACCTGTAGGTTGACATAATACAGTAGAGCACCCAACACACAATACAACGGTTTGTGCATGGCTGAAAACTGTGGTGATCTTGTAGCACCCAGGGCATTTCACATCCATAAAAAATGAGTTAGGATGCTGTACCAATCGTTTTAGCTTACATTTCCTTCTCTCCTCTTCTGGACTCGGATGAAGCAAATCCTTCGCTAATGGCATTCTTCAAACTAAATCCAATGTATCTGCAAATAAAAAATGCATTCTAATTACACTATTATAAATATATATATCTTATTTATTTATAATAATCCCTTTTATCATATAATTTCAAACTAATGATACCATTAACATTATTGGTACAGAATAGATTTTGATAATTTTCACTCAGTGCTACATTACAGAACATAAAAATAAAATATGAATAATACAGTGAATTTTTTAACTGGAACTAAAATATTAATCACTATATTTTAAAGACTGTCAACCATAAAATTTTAACCCAGGCCACCCCAAAAACATATTCATAATACAGGGAAAAAAAGGAATGCACATAAATGTCCAAAAATACTGCTATGACTATTGTAACAACCAGACATTAGAAAAGCATCTTTTTATAACACACATAAAACCAAAAAAAAAAGTTTTTAATAAACTATATTCAAAACATGTAAACTTACTTCTTACAGGTACATCCTTGTTAAATCAGCCACTGCATTTATTTGTCAAAACTGGCAATTAACAACCTAATACAACATGTGAAAAACTTGCCCAAAACATATGCTATGAACACTTTCACTATGATGTAATTATAATTCCCATTTTTTTAAAAACTGAACTAAATTTACACAAGTTTTTACAAATAATTAAAAACTACACCACAGCTGTCAAGGTCAGAATATGAAAAACAGGAGTTTCCAAGTTTTTGCCCTGGATAATGGCAAAAGAACTCCAAATTAACTTAAATTCACTTTATAATGTGATCTAATCTATTCAACTACTTATAATGTGGTTAATCATATAAGTCATCATGAAATATATTGCTGTTTAATTCATATTCTAAATTTCATGTTCCTTAGCTAATGCCACTTGCCAGTTTTCTTCTCCATTTATACTGAATGAATCCTCAGTAAGAACTCTTAATTATTGATTCACTCCGTTTAAAATTACTAAATCATTATTAAATACTTTTAAACATGATGAATTAATAATTTAATGTACGATGTTTAGCATGCACATAATGTTACATTATTTCTTCTTAAACGCCAGTTGATACAGGATGGAAATTCATGTATGCATCCCATCTTGTACATTCAAATTTCAAATCTTTCTGCTAGATCAAGATTGCCATCTGATGAATCAACTTGCATTTCATTTATAATCTATGCCTAAGTTCACATGCAGAAAGAAACCAACTTAAGCCTCGTAAGACTGCCTTTGCAAAAGTTCAATCATGGTTCAAAACAGCCATAATATACTAATAACTTCTATTTAAATTTGCATTCACAATCAATCACTATATAAGCTTTCCTAGAAACCAAATTCATCACGATACAAACATTGGTTCTTGCAAACGTCATTTATCAACATAATATGGCCCCAGAACAAGCACTTTACATTGTACAGTCAGGTTATTGAAGGCTCCATTCTTCCATTGCCCCAAATACCAAATCTCACTATTGCTGAGATCACGGTCAGTTCCAAAAAAACAAGCCATTCAACATCTCCATGCAATTTTCAAAAAATATGGCATGAAAAATTATACATACTTATCTACTTTCAACCATTTTCAACAAACACTAGCACCAGAAAGTGATTAGTATCAATAATGGATAAGCATAAGTTCATAACATGCTCATAAAACCTCACACATAATTTCATGTGATAATTAATTCTCAGTCAGTACTCCTACAGCTGCTAAGTAAATTACTATATAAGGTACTTCTCCCGCTTTCTTAGCACGCCTTTGTAGTGTAATGGCCAGCACACTCGGCGCATATTTGAGAGGTCTGTGGTTCAAGTCCTGGTGAGGGCATTGCTCATTTTTCATCTCTCCAGCTTCCAAAATATCTAATGTCTCTACAGTGGCACCCACACTAATAATGTGGCGGATGACGACTCTCTACCACTGGGATTTGGCAACTGGGTCCTCTAATCCCCAGTCACCCTTTAAAGGAGAAAGTATAAAAGGTATTTCTCCCACCTTCTTCACATGCCTTCACAGTGTAGTGGCCAACACACTCGGCGTATTCGAGAGGTCCATGTTTTGAGTTCCAGTGAGGGCATTGCTCATTTTTCACGTCTACTAATGTCTCTACAATGGCATCTGAACTAAAAAAGCTGGTGGATGATGATTCTCCACCACCAGGATTTGGCAATTGGGTTCCCTATATCATACATTTGTTACAGACGATATACAGAGTGATTCTAAATTGTTTTCACAAATTAAGATAGGTAATAGTACCCATCCAGATGAGAAATACTTACCATAGAACATAAGGTCGCATACTACTCGGAGAGGCAGAAAAGAGGAAAGTCAAAATGCATCGAGGAAGAACAAGGAGATTTATCTCCTTACACTATCAAGAATTAACCATATGCAAATTTACACTAAGAAGCAGCATTTTGCTCTTAGTTGGTACCAAAGAAAGCCAATCAGAGCACACGGTGTCCCTGAAAACAGCATATCATCATTGCTTCAAGTACTACCTTGATAACATAGTCCGAAACATTTTGTGAATGTTATGGCAGTACACGCATAGGAATTGGCAGATATTCACCTCACATACAGTGAAGCAAAAAAGAATAGACAAGAAGATTGTATGAACAGCGGTTTCCAATTCATCAGATTCCAAGTCACCCAACCTTTCCCAGTGTTGATCGAAGACCGCGAGAAACCAGTTCTTTTTGCCACCTCAAAAAGCAATGCAGGATGTTCGCGAAATTCACAAATGCCAGAAATGGAAGAGCGAGTTTTGACTAGATTTGAAGCAGCTCCTTCCAAAAGTATATGAGCAGTGCAATGGATATTTCTCAGCCAAAGGTGTAGCGTATTTTACTCGAGAAATGCATACACCCTTACCACATGCAAAAAGTGCAATTTTTGGACACAGTTAATTATCCCTGCCGGGCAGACTTTATGCAGCAGATGCTTGGAATGAGGAATAATGATCCACGATTTCTTGCATTAATATTATTTAGTGATGAGGCAACATTCCGCATAAAAGGCATTTTCAATATGTACAATCAACATATTTGGTCTGACAGCAATCCCCACTGCACTACCTCTCATAAACACCAGCAGAAATTTTCCGTGAATGTCTGGGCAGGTATCCTAGGTGATTACCTGGTAGGTCCTTACATCATGTCAGACCATCTGACTGGCGCAACATACCGTATCTTCTTCGAACAACTGCTACCCAGTTTATTGTAGGCTGTTCTATTTCCCATCCAGACACACATGTAATTTATGCACAGTGAAGCTCCAGCACATTTTCCCGTCACAGTCCATAACTTTTTGAATGCCACATATCCCATGTGATGGGTAAGACATGACAGACCTGTGGCTTGGCCTCCTTGCTCACCGGACTTTTTCTTCTGGGGGCACATAAAATCTTTAGTGTGCAAGACCCACGTGGACTCAGCTGAAGATCTCATGGTGAGAATTGTTGCCGAGGACAAAATTCACACGATACCAGGAATCTTTGAGAAGGTGTGCCAGTCGTTCCTTCGCCGATATCAACTGTGCAAAGACACGTGCGGTCGGCATTTTCAGTACTTTTTGCGAGTTTTTCATTAAACAATAAATCTGATTGTGCAACTTTTGGTCTTGTTCATTTACTTTCCCAACACTGCTGTATGTTCAGGTTGGAATTTTTATATTCCTCTTTTCTGCTTCTCAAGAGTGGAATGCGACCCAATGTTCTATGGTAATTATTGCTCGTTTGGACCCCTCTTAATTTGTAAAAACAATTTAGAATTACCTTGTGTAGCAGATAAAAATCTTGCTTTAATTTCTAACTGATCCTATTAGTTAAATATTTTTATTTTGAACATTAATTTTCAATTATTTACTTCCCTTTTAGTGACTTTTGATGCCATATAGTTCAGAAAAAAATTATTTAAATTCATTTTGAGTGTGATAAATTTCAAAACATTTCTATTAATCTCTTCTCCCTTCAATTCAAAAATCGTTAACATACCTTTCAGTAATGTTTTATTCTTCCAAAATTAACCCTTTTGTGCTGACTGCCATGCAGATATACCGCATGAGGTAGTCCTCTCCTGGGTGGCATGACGACGTGACAGAGCATTTCTCATTCACCCCGCCTGTGTCATGCATTTGTGTCAGAATTTTGAAATATTTTAGAAGAAAATATTTTTGGCACAAGATAGCATTATATATTCATAGGGAGATACATGTAAATTTGAACTTTTATGTTTATTTTCTATTCGAAATAAGACAAAGATAACTCGCATGCACTTGGATTTTCATCATATAAACATACGACGAAAGGGATTTCAACTCGCAGGCTTCGTGACAGCTCATTAAATGCTCATATTTATTAATGAATATTATGAGAGAGTTCCTCCCCCCCCCTACAGCACTGGCTATTTCTATACCTACATGGTAATTATTTTTTTATATCATTTGGTGTTTGATTTTAGAGTTTTGTTTCTGATTGAGAATTATACAATGTGTGTATAAAATGTGTCTGTTGTGAGCATTACAATGTGAAACCATCAAAAATCTTTAAACAAATTATGTAAATCTAAATCAAGTTCTATCTGCAACTTATGGTTATATCTGCAGTAGCGATGCTTCGTTCCTCCAAAAACGGCAAATGAGCAATAAATGCCAGGTTTGTTTAAGATAGGACTGTGTACAGTTCCCCGTTTTGAAATTTATCACACTCAAAATGAATTTAAATAATTTTTTTTCCAACTATATGGCATCAAAAGTCACTGAAAGGGAAGTAAATACTAAACAATTAATGTTCAAAACAAAAATATTTAAACAAAAAAGTATATGGAGTGCATAAATAAAAAATATCTAAAGCATGTACCATAATTTCACACATTATTAATCAATGTGTTCATCTTTCAGTATTATAGATTTAGGTTAATAGCAAAGAAACCTCCAGCCCTGGACACACACGCTCATGAAAGGAACAGCTGGCCCCAGCAGTGCATGCACATCTTGCACCTTTGTCCCAAAAGGGTTAAACTTGTCAAAATTTCTCATAATGCTAATGATGCTTATAAAACAAGTAAAATCTTACTTAATACCACTGAAAAGTACAGAAACGAAAATCTTTAATACTAACATGGTACTGTTCTGTTATCAAAACCAGATTCAGACATATACAATGTACGGATCTATGTGTTCATGTATATGTTACCATTAAAGTATATAATGCAGTTATTTCATAGAATACCTAGTTATTCCATGAAATAACTGATCCGTTAAAGTGTGTAATATGTTAATAATTTGACACTTTAACTAGTTATTCTATGAAATAACTAGGTATTCTATAAATTAACTAATGAGAGACAGTTAAAGTGTAAAATAAACAATTTATCTAAAATGAAATAACTAGGTAGTCTATAAATAAACTAATGATGGACAATTAAAATGAAAAAGAAGCAATTTATGTATGTATTTATTGTGGCGATTCTGTTTTGACGCCAAGATTGGCGCCAATAAGAAACAATTTCAAGATGGCCACTACACAAAACCAAAACAAGAAGTCAAAGAATTTCACAAACTCCGTGTCCATGTACACATCGACCTATTTTCACGTAACACGTTGACTGCCACGGCAATTTTCAGAAATATGGCCTAAAATGACAACTTGATTTAATCACATATTATTTAAAACTCTAATTCTAGTGCATTAGTCCACAGTTCTCATAAAAAGCATAAAAAAAGAAAAAACGTCTTACGAATTATCTCGTGGTTGGCTTCGAATTATCTCGTGGTTGGCTTCGGTAACAGAAATGTCTTCGCGGATGCCAACTACGAGTTAATTCGCACGCAGACACCTGTTACCATGGAAAACTTTCTATGAAACCGATTATCATTCAGTAGACTCTAGCCCCTGCAAAGTTTGTGCTTCAAGCATGCGCACTAACAAACTCCGTTGGCGGTTAGGCTGGTTTCCGCTACACAGTATTGGCGATGTATCATCAGATTGGCAAATAAGGATTTGTCTCGCTAAATTTTGTCACGTTGCAGAAGTTAACCCTAAATTAGCAATTTGTTTATTCAGCGTGATCAGTATGGCTGCCAATTTTTTGTGTTCGGAATGTTCGAGATCTTATTCATTCCGGCGAAATCTACGGTAGCATATTACTAAGTGTCATCCTTCGAAATTAGGGGAATTAGCTCCTACATTAAGAACTGTTCCTAAATTTATATGTGATGAATGTGAGAAAATTTTTTCAAAACAAAACCTACTTCGTGCACATGACCGTTATTGTTTGTGCAATAAATTAACAGAATATTAATAATAATAAATGGTCATAATAATAATTTTTAGTCGTAAATAATGACTAAAAATTTCATCTTTAAATTGATAAATCATTTCAAAATAAAAATATTTGTTTATATAACATACTGTCAATAAATACTTTTTGCAAGCATTATTTCTTTCCGCCATACCTTTAGACAAAATCAAGAAAAGGCTGGTGATTTTAAAGGGAGTAGGGACACTGAGCTAAAATCAAAATTGCTTTCATCTTACTAAACTTGATTTTCATTTGAAGTATTTTGAACGTTTTTAAAGACACTGTAATACTAAGTATCACAATGAAATAATAAAATCAGAATTATGATCGTTAAGTTTTTTTCTTTTTAAAATTTTTCAGTTACCTATTTTATATTTAAAATGTGCATTAGAGATATACAATTAACACGATAAATATTTTTGTCGATAAATAAATATCATTAGTGTTCTATATTTGAAAAATGCATGTACATTGTTAAACATCTCATAGGTAAACTGCAAGCAACTAATAAAGTGGTAAGTCCAAAATTTAGATAAATTTTAAGATATTAATGGCTAACAATTATGAAATTCTAAAAATTTCTCAATTTCATTTAGTAATTAGATATGTAAGAAATATTGAATTGTCCAGATACCACTTTTTAATTTGAACTAAAGTTGGTGCATATGAATATTATTTTAGTCAACTTCTATATAAATACATGTTGAAAAACAGACTCAATGTACATAAATGAATGCAAAATGTGCTAGAATTTTGGTTCAGAGGAAAATATTAAGTTTTCATTATGTATATGTATTATATATTTATATTAGGGGGGCATGTTAATGAAAATGCCATCAATTTTAATCATTTGTCAAATCTGAACCAAGTAAGATGCAATTGGAAAATTTTGGATTATTACAGAAAATATAATTTAATTGTCTAGATTTTTGTCCATTACTGAATAGATTAATCTGGTACATATTCATTATGCACCTGCGATGCAATTGTGTGTGTATTTTTCCATTATGTAAGTGCCACACGTGTGTACATGTATGAGGAGATGAATGGTTTTTGTCTCCAGAAAGTGCTATCATTAGATCTCGAAATGTGTTTGGTTTCCCTTTCATAGGTGTAGAAATGTATACTAATTTTTAATTCAACAATTTTACCTATAGACTTTAAAATTCTTCCCTTAGATAGGAGAAATTCACCACTGGAGAACCACCACTGAGAATTTCATGATTAATTCAATTAATTTCACACGATTGTTAGTTAGTTCTTCCCTTAGATAGGAGAAATTCACCACTGGAGAACCACCACTGAGAATTTCATGATTAATTCAATTAATTTCACACGATTGTTAGTTAGTAACATCATAATGATTTAAAGTAATGTTTTAATGCATCAGCAACATTTTTATTATACACTTAGTGACACGACTAAGGTAAAATGTGGTCACATTTTACCTTAGTTGAGATTACAGTCACCAATCCAACGAGACATGTTAATTGCAAGGATGAAGATT
>KK118579.1:423738-451137 GCA_000611955.2 Stegodyphus mimosarum | reverse complement strand
ACAAATATACTTTTTTATTCAAGACAAAGTTCGCTGAGTTCCAACCCCAGCTGCTTGCATTTATGCAGAAGACTGAAAGAGAACAGCTTCACGCTTGTATATGGTATGGTAAGGAAACAGATTATTCCTTCGAGTGCTTTATGCTAAATAATTTTTCATTGGAGAATAAGAAAAATATACTGTTATTTTTTTTTACTTCTTCTTACGTATGTTAAGGAGTTCGTGGGTTTGAAGGGGATAATGACGACGCTTGATGAAGTATCGAAAGACACTTTATCGGCCAGTATTTTTCAAGACAGCTCCAAAATTACATTTACAGTCGTCGAAGAACTACTACAAACACGCTGGAACAATCAGAGACACAGAATGCAGACTAGCAGGCTATAACGGTGGAGAAAGCTTCACGGCAAAGCACCAGAGTACAGTTCCCGACTCTGCTCGGTCGTCCTCTGTACTCCACGTACTCTCTAGACTCTCCACGCTAGAACTCGTGATGCACTCGACGATACACTAGAGTACTGCTCCCGACTCAGTTCAGTCGTTCTCGGAGCTCAACACACTCTAAGATTGAACTGGACGATGCACTGCCTCGCGATACACTAAGAGACTCGCTCAATGCACTCGACAACCAACTCGGCACTAGATTACGCATTGATTCGCACTGACTCTTAAAATGACTCGATCTCCGAGTACCAGGAGGGTTTATATAGCTATTGGCTTGTGCTCGAGAACGTTCTGGGCTAAACCAGTAAAAATTCTTTCCAGAAGGTTCTCCATGCGTCTATAGCACATCGCCAATTTTGCCGCCAAATGTTGCCAAAGGGCGATTTCTCGCAAAGTGTGGCAACCCTGCCTTCCCTTGCCATTTTCTGGCAGCCCTAAACATGCCTTGCGGAGAAGCTATCCTACTTGCGGAGAAGCTATCCTAATGTAGAGGTTTCATGGTGAGACAAGACAGAAGTATAAAATTTATAAACTTTATTTTACATATCAATTATGACATTTCAATGATAGAACAGAACTGCCGCATCATGCACAACTCTCTCTCCTCGTCATCCGCTCTCTCCCTGGCGGGCATGCGCAGAACTCACAAAACTTCGTACGGTGTTTCCATGGCGACACCACAAAGTATCCCCCCAGTGAGGGAGACCGAACGATACAAAACAAAAATACAAAATTAAAATTATACAATGATAAATGTGAAGATAAAAGGTACAATATAAAACACATAATAAATTAAACTTCATAATGAAATATTGAATAAACAACAATATGTATAAGTTATTTATAGTAGGTGGTAGATAGATGTTGAGGGAATTTGACATGTCGTCCGGATTTTGTGATAGTTTTAGGAACATTTGACATGGTATGTTTCGATGTGTCTATCTTATTGGAAGGGTCAGTGTTAGGAACAAAGGTTTTATCACTAATAAAAATGCAGGTTTAAGTCGATCAATTGAAACAGTTTGATTTGTACCGTGCACGGAGGTGATAAAGGTTTTGTCATAGAGCTCAATGATTGGATGAGGACCTGAGTATGGTTGTTTAAGAGGAGGCTTGACTGAGTCAGTTCTCGAATAAACAAGAGAACATGATTTTAAAGATGGATGAATGTGGATAGGCTCTAAACAGTGTTTTGATGTTGCGATGGGAATCAGAGATTGCATTATAGATCGTAAACGATTTACATATGTTAGTGTTGGGAATGACAGAGAAAGCTGAACTGAGCACAAGATATCCGAAGGCAGTCTTAAGATACTACCGCAGACTAACTCAGAACAAGTTGCTTGGATGTCGTCTTTGATGGAAGATCTAATAACCAAAAGTATAAGAGGTAACGATTCTGTCCAGGGAGGATTTTCTTGCGATTTTATGCTGTTTTTCAGTTAGCGATGGAAACGTTCAATGATTCCATTTGATTGAGGTCTATAGGCAGTGGTACGAATACGATGAGTATCCAGTAAGTTCGGGAACTCCGTAAAAAGATGCGATTCAAAGTTCCGACCCTTTTCCCCCTGGCGGACATGCGCAGAACTCACAAAATTTCGTACGGTGTTTCAATGGCAAAGTTTCGTGAAATGTCTACTTTGCAACAACCGTCCTGTAACGGTGATCTGCAAAGAACTTAAAAGTACTGAAGTCACAAAAATCAACAACCTAAACTAAATAAGGAAAGGAGTGTAATTTTATTGTCTAATGAGAAAAGAAAACAACTCTTCTAGCAACTATATTAGTGAAGATTGCTCACGACAACAAAACGGAACTTGTGGAAGCACTTTCGATAGTGGATCACAGAGATCGTACATAAAGAAAGAAATGCTAAAGAAGCTGGGTTACTCCAGTTAGATCAAGAGACTGAATGCCACATTCTGTTCGGAGGAGTTGAGACTGAATTTCAGGTGCATAGGATTTTTGACATAGAGATACGACAGAAGACGAATTGCGATACGAATTATGGGTTTTAGATAAACATGTAATCTGTGGATACATTTCGAAAGGGAAGTCGAAACTCATAAGTTCTTTACTTGGGAAATATAAAATTAAAATCAGGGATTGCAATACAGCTACTCCAGATCTCGGATTGTTAATAGGAGACGATTATTCAGATAATTTCATGACGAGTAATATCATTTCAGTTAATAAAAACCTTATTTATTGCTATTGAAACCAAACTGGGCTGAACATTGCAAGGCCCGATGCAAAATCTTATTCCTTCGTGAAGCCTTGAAGTTGCTTTCGACAGCATTATGAAATCAAAAGAACGCAAAATTCCAGACGGCAGTCTATTTTCAGAGCATCTCCAGTAATACACTTTTGAAAAGAGGTACTAATTCTATTTTTTGTCTGAGATGGTGACATTAGAAGATATGCTAAAAATTATCGTCTTGCACAAGATAATACCAAAGTCAAAAGTTCTAGCCTTTTTAATTACATTTACAGTGATGGAATTGTTTTTAACTACATTTATACTGTAAAACTTAAATAGTTTTGAAGCTCCGCTCAGAAAGTATAGAGATTAGGGAAATAGCGATACCAAAGGGGCCAGGTTCGAAATCCGGAGAATCCATGGTTGTAACTGTCTGTCCCTTATGTGGCCCACGTATTAGGTGCTTCCGTAATAAAAAGACCACCGCTTCTAACCTTATTAGTGGCCAACGTTTCTGATGACTTGTGTCCGACATTAGAAAAAAAAGTTTTGAAGTTGTGTTTCGCCTGAAAATGATGCAAATAGTCAGCAGCAAATCAGTCACAGCGCCGCTCAACTAAACTCGAAATTTGATTCTTGTAGCTATCGTTTACAATTAAAAACCGCGACCGTTGGAATCTGCGCCATTTTTCTGTGTTAGTTTTCGCGTCGTGGAAAGGTAGAAATTTCTATTTCATGTTTGCAATTGAAATGTTTTTAATATTTTTACTTCTTAATGACCATATAAGTGTTTATTCATGTGTGTTTTTATTATTAGCTCCTTAAATTCTTAATTTAGTAGTTTGAAACTTTTGATATACAGGATCAAGGACAAGAACCATGTCCCGGTATCGCAATTCTGGCCCTTTGGATTGCAAAGTATATGTTGGAGAACTTGGAAATAGTGGAACTCGACATGAATTAGAAGATGCCTTTAGTTATTATGGCCCTTTAAGAAATGTATGGGTAGCTAGAAACCCACCTGGTTTTGCATTTGTTGAATTTGAAGACTCGAGAGATGCTAGAGACGCAGTTAGAGCTTTAGATGGAAAGTAAGTATTGATGTAAACTTTTATTTCGAGAATCGTTATATGTGCATGTTGTGACCAGTCATTTCTGAATAGTTGTTATAGGAAATTTTGGTTTGAATTGAAAGTGTTTATCTGTTTTAGAAATTTATATAGCATTTTCTGGAGAGATTCGTTAATGATTAATTCGTAATTATTTATTTTTAAGTGGTACTCTGTTAATTTTATTCATATGATTTTATGCATGCTAATTGCTAATTTTCTATATATGCAGCATGTTTTTCCAAAACAAAGTTGGATCTTTTTAAAAATTTCAGATTTTTTTCTTTTTAAATAATGCACTTGTGTAATGTTTACTCTGTTATATGGTTCCCTTCATTTTTACCTTGCATGCAAAATTTATTGTTTTCATGGTATTACATAGAAAATGCTCAAACTTTTTAACTGAACACTTTTTCCTCTTGCTGCCTAGCAGTAGATACCGTAGCTACAGTTATTTTTAAGTAAATATCTGTGTATGTGTAAGATTTCAGTAAACGAGGTACTATGTGTGTGTATACGATTTTAGTAAACAAGGTACTAATAAGTAATAAATTGCCTAATACTTGCACTAAAGCTTCAAAGTAATAAAATTTATTTTGTAGTAGATTATTGAATATATTATCACCTTTGAAAAAAGTAGTTAGAATTTACTCATCAGCATATTTAACCCTAGAACACTAGCGTGTTTATATATGCCGCTATCACTAGCGATACGTAAAATTTACATGCTCGTTTAAAATTCATTTTATTTACTTATATTACATTAAGATGTTTCTAAATATGTTTTTATTTGCTGTTTTACCCAATATTAGTCTATAGTCATGTATGAACTGGGTTTGTAACATTTTTTACAATTTTCAATAAGAATTTCCCATATTTGGCAAATAGCAGCTAATTTATGTTTTTTTACACTCTTCCCTTGTGTCTTTTTCATCAAATCTTAAGCAATCCAAAAGAAATGAAAAGCGTCTCTCAGTAAATGTTACTCTATACCTTCCACTAGAAAAAGTTACATCAAACATAACTTTTGTTGACAAATGGTTATCTTTTAAAGCTGCAGAAAGTATTAATATTCCAAACAAGGCATTCAGTTCATCGTAATTTAAATTATTTAGGGAACCATCCGTAATATTTGCATAATCTATCTTCTTTCTGTTTATCTCTGCGTTTGTGTGAGTAAGTATTTCTTCTTTGACTACATCAGAAATAAACAAATTAAAACAATCAATTGGTTCCTTAGCAAATCGAGCCTCAGCAACTGAACCTGGTCTAATATGAACTATATTTTTTTGCGCTGGTTTTCTGTTTAGTGGTGTCATTAATTTTCGTACACCACTCATAACCATTTATTCCTTTTACTAAGTCAGCATCCAGAAATATAATATGTCCTTGTTCATTTGTATCTTCAATATTTGTAGTCTTTCTATTTTCCTTTTGAACATTTAATTCAACTTTCTTTTTCTTACTTTTGTCCATATCACTACTGCACTCAATTTCTTGTATCGGGGAATCGATCACTAAATCAGGATCAATCTCTATTCTATCATCAGGAATATAATCCGGATCAGCATCACTGTCATCATTATCTTCATCAAATTCAACATTATCACCACTTTCACTTTCATCAGATTCCAAAAGCATTGCTTGAATTTCTTCATTCGTTAAATATTTGCGGCGTTTCGCCATTTTTTCAACACAGTATGAAATAAGAATCGAAACACATTTATATATGCCGCTCACAAATTTAAAAATGACGCTATCACTAGGACTACGTTAAAATTACGTATTTAAAAAGTCATGTATTACTAGTGACACGAAAAATTTACGTGTTCAAAATTTCGCGTATTACTAGCGACACGTAAAATTCACGTCTGAGCTCTAGCTCATGTAACCGAGACAAATGAACCGCAGACGAAAAAATCAAACCATGTGGCATGCAGCCACCTACATGACACCTCGAAGCACTCAAGATCAAACAAGTGTATAGGTGAAAGGGAAAAGGCAGAAAGGAACCAATAAAGGATGGCAGCACGTAAAATTTACGTACACTAGTGTTCTAGGGTTAAAAGAAATAGTTAAAATCGAAAATGCGACTAACAAAGTAATTATCATCATTAACTGGAAATTAGTTGACTTTTCAAGGGGAACAAACAAACTTCTGATCAATTAACGATAATGAATAGATGCAAAACTGTTGCATCTTTTTCTCAAGGAAGAGTCAAGATTAAAAAAGCTGTTTAGTAAGACTTAGTTGTTCAAATTGCTAATCGAAATCGGTAAGAAATTGCCGGTTCTGTCAAACAGAAAATGCAGTCTTCAAATTGAAATATATAATTCTTATAACATTGAGTTTTGTTTTCTTGAGAAAATAGCTTACCTATTCTATCACCTTTGATCACATTAAAACAATTAAACAGGGAAGAACAAGTGCCCAGAAATATTCTCGTATGCTTTAAATGAAGCATTAAGAATGTATATGAAAAAGAAAATTTACATAATGTACATTAAATGCCAGAAAATGAATTTAACTTGTGTGTTTGCTAGGTGTGAAGCTGATTCAATGTTCGTTACCTTCTTATTCAGAATGGCATTTTGAATTCGAACCAGAATGGATGGGAAGTGTTGGATGCTGTGTATATGATGTGGTAATAGGAAGTGGTGTGTATTACATCTAGAAGCTGATGATTGGAAGAGTCTTGGGTAAAATATGCTTTAAAACTAACTGAACAAAAGAAATTCATTTTTGGCTAATTTTCTTTTTTGAAAAGCAATAAAAGAAATCTTTACTACTCAAGAGCTACTGAGCCCGTATTGTTAGTAACAGCAAAATAGAAATGCGAGGAAAACTATTTTTATATTACATACAAAAACTACAGTAATTACCAATATTCACAAATCCTTTAACTTGATCCAACATATTCTGTCTTTTAAAGCTTTAGGTATAGCTGGCTTTAAATACTAAATCTAAATCATTTGGCAGATAGGGATATAATATATTCCAAAACCTTTAAAAGGCAGAATATGTTGGATGATTAACTATTAAAGGATTTGTAATGCCTTCCATTTCTAAACCTTTAAAAGGTGGGATATGTTGGATCAAGTTAAAGGATTTGTAAATGTTGATAATTGCTGTAGTTTTTATATATAATATGAAAATCGTTTTCCTTGCATTTCTTTCTTGCAGTTACTAACAATACGTGCCTATTTCTAAGTCTACTCTGTAGCTCTTGAGTAGTAAAGATTCCTTTTCAAAAAAGACAATTAGCGAAAAATGAATTTCTTTTGTTAGGTAGATTATAAAGCAAATTTTACTAGAAGACTTCCAATCACCAGCTTTCAGGTCCAATACATGTCACTTTTTATCACATTCCATAAGTAGCATCTAACACATCCCTGCCTATGCTCTCTTTCCCCTCCATCGCAGTTCGAATTCCAGGTTCCATTCTGAGTAAGAAGAGAGTAATGGACATTGAATGTTTCACATCTAGCAAACATGCAAGTTAATTAAATTCATTTTCTGGTATTTCATTTATATTATGTAAATTTCCTTTTTTCGTACATTCTTAATGTTTCATTTTAATCTTATGAGAATATTTTTGTACACTTTTTCTTCCCTGTTTAATTCTTTTAACAAAGTTTGCATTGTTTTAAATGTGATCAAAGGCGGAAGTGTAGGGGAGCAATTTTCTCATGAAAATAAAACTCACTATTATAAGAATTATATATTTTGATTTGAAGTTTGACAGAGCTGACAATTTCTTACTGTTTTTTAATTAGCAATTTGAATAACTTTAACTCAGTCTTACTACACACCTTTTTTAGTCTTGATTCTGACGTGAGAAAAAGATGAGACAGATTTGCATGCATCAATTATTGTTAGTCGATCAGAAGTTAATTTGTTCCCTTTGAAAAGTGAACTAATTTCTGGTCAATAACGATAATTAGTTTGTTAGTTAGATTTTCGATATTTAACTATAATTCCTTTTAAATATGCTAATGAATAAATTCAATTCGATAAAATTCTAACTACTTTATGTTTAATAATCTACTGAAAATAAATTATATATATCATTATAGCTACTTGCTTATTAATGCAACCACATTTGTAGTAGTCGCAAAATTCAGAATGTGTCAAATTTTGGCGGCCATGTTTTTGACGATTCATCTAGTCGCGCATACCCGACACATGACAGTTCCATCAGTTTTAGTCAGCAGCTTCGCCGTTTTCAAATGTGTTCTTGTTTTTATTATCAAACAGTTTTTATTAAAAAAAGAACTATTTTTATCAAGCAGTGGTGCCATTTTCATGTTTATATGTATATATTCAAAAATTATTTTTATAGAAAAATAGTGGTATATTTTGCCTATATCTCGGTTTTAAAATATTGGTTGTGAAATTCCGTTGGTGTGGAAGAAATTTGCTGTATAATTTCTGCAAGAATGTAGTTTTGTTTGTAAATTTTTAAAGGGAAGAACACTTTTTTTGTGCTTATTCCTAAAGCAATTGCCATGAAATTTCTACTAGAAGAAAAGATAAAAGTGCTTGTAACTAGGTTTAGTGATAGATGTTTGGGAAAAATTATAATGTGCTTAATGATAATGTAATAAACTGGTAGGTACGGATGTAATGAATATTTGTTTTCTATTATAAGACATTCTTTTCAAAATAATTACAATGTGCATAAGTAATAATTCATTTCTTTCTGTAAAACACATGTAAACTGTGATCCAAAGTGGTTGTGTTAATTTTTAAGTAAATATATATATTTCAGTGTAACAGAGTTCTGTGTAAATTATATCAAGAATAATTAATTTTAAAAACACTTGCCATTTTGGATGCTGAAGTAGCAGCAACGTAGAATTTTCATAATGATATTTTTAGTTTAATTCTATTGTATAAAAATTTTAGAGATGTCATTACAAAATTTTTAATGCTTGTGTTTATTGAAATTGCTTGTAGCCTCAGAAAGCTTTCATTAATTAAAAATGTGTATGATATTTTAATTTCATTTTTAGAAATATTCAAACATGACCTTCACGGATGATTCAGCGCCTCTTATCTAAATAATTCAGTTCTCACTTTACGGTAAAGCAACATTACATAAAAATTCAAAATATTTTCATTAAAAATTGAAAGCTGTAGAAAAACACCAAGTACAATTAAAATTACAATTTGTATGCAAAAACAAGCTAGTAACTTAACATAATTCTAGAACAAATCAAGCATAATTTGCAATAATAAAAATGTCTAATCACTATTCAGACTATGTCTGGACTTGTGAATAAACGATACTTGGGCTCGTTTGTCTTGGCTGCATTGAACATAATGATAGGACCAGTTTAAAACTGGCCCTTCTGAAAGCTGAAGAGAGCAGGATGGACACAATTGGTTTTCTTATATACAGTCCAGCCTTGCAAAGCATTCGTGCAGTAGAATGCCTAATTCAAATTCCTGTGGCAGCCTGAAGGCCTCAAATAAATCTCTTGTAGTTGCTTCGCAGATTGTTCGATCCAACAACGGTAGAAAGCCTGTCTTGTGTTGCAGTTGTTCCTCTTGGTCACTTTTGACTAGGCTGACTGTCAAATGATCCAGTGTTTAAAAAGCGGCTCTAAACACTTGATATGACACTTTGAGGGATATTCAAATGTTAGGCAACCTCCATTTGTATTTGATTTCCCTCGATTCTACCAATTTTTCGTCACTTTTGACCTTGGCTGAAATAAAGCCTTTGAACCATAAATGCTGAATAGTGATCACTCTCAAAAACCACATTCACTTTAAACAGCTCTACAGACCGGAATTCCAACGTGCGTCCATTGTGCACCATATTGTCAATCATCGAATTAGCATATTTCTGGCACTAACACGTGCGGAAGTGCAATTTTGTATTTAGTTGTATTTAATTAAGTGTATATGTAATGCATTTGCTTTATGTCAGATGCCATTATTTTTTGGGAGTAGCTGTTAGGGATCAATTAAGAGAAGTGTGAAAGAATATCCTGTAACGTGAGAATGTACATAACTATGAAAAGTTGACTATTTTTTTTATCCTCCTCTAAATATCGATCAAAAAAGTGTATTCTCATGCATATTGTCTGGATTACTATTGGAATGTATTATGTAGCATGTTTCAGTGGTTGTATTCATTTGGCTGTAAGCTCTTTGTTACTTGACATAAATTTTAAAACATTAAAAGCCTTTTTTTCCATTGAGAACTGTGAGTTATGTAAAAAAGGTGGTATGGAGGATACTCCAAATTTAATATAAGAAATTAGAGATTCACCAAAGATTTGCATGTTGTTTCAAGTATATTTTTAATAAATTTAGATAATGTTCTTTTTATAAGTTTTGCATTTTAAAACAAACATTCTGTAGCATGTTCATGTACCATTAGCTTTTTTTTTAAATGTATTTTCAATACGTACAGCATGTATAATCCAATACTTAAATAGCTGGGGACATATTTAAAATTTTGCAGACATTCAATTGTTAATTACTTTTATTTTGAACACATGGATATCAAATAATCGAAAAGGTTTTTATATTTGTATTCATTGCTGTAATGAAAAATTTATTAATTATATTGAATTACTGATAAGAATGATTTCTCTCGTTATCAAATATTAGTTACAACAGTATTGTTTTAATGCGTAATTTTTTACAGAATACTATGTGGACGACGTGTTCGAGTTGAACTATCAAGTGGCAAGTCGAGATCATCATATCGCCCACCTCCGCGCTATAATCCAGATGAACGCTGCTATGAGTGTGGCGAACGTGGCCATTATGCCCGAGATTGCAAAGGACAAAGACGTCGATCAAGGTGATTATGTTAGCTAGTTTAATGGTTATGTCTTTTTTGAATATATTTAGTTATAGTAATTTTGAAATCATTTTAATATCTATACAAAATTTAATATGAATTTTATTAAAATTGGATTTCAACTAGAATGTTAAATATTTCATTTGAAGTCAGGAAACAAATTTTTCAGTGCTGTCACATTATTTTTGAAAAGGTTTAAACATTAACACGTAAATAAATATGGATTAACCTATTTGTGTTTACAATAAGCTCCAAACAAATATGTTTGTTGGTATATGACATTAAAATTATTTAACTTTTATAGGCTAAAGCAGCCTCACATGTGTATAAATCAACTTTATCGCTCAAGCTGCATTGTTGTGATCAGCATTCAGCAATGAGTTACCAGCTCACCATTTACTACATCTCAGCATATAAAACATCTTAATGTTGCATCCTCAACTCGTCACTGCTCAGGACGGCAGCACACTGCTTCTAGTCTTTCATCTACAAATCAACTCTTAAAGCGTTCTGCATCTAACGCATTTCGGCCATCTCTGCACTACATCATCAAAAAAATCAGCAATGTGCTTGCTACTTATTGTTATCAACTCTAAGTTGTACAATATAATGAGAAGAGGTTTGTCTTTTCCTTTCTTTATATGTGTTTTAAACGCTTCTGAGTGATTCAACTAAGAAAGGTTTCATGTTAGTGGGAAATTATCGTAAGGATTTAAAAACAATTTTACTTGTTATATAAATTAGAACTTCAAAGAATTGTTTCAGATTCATGCAAAACATGCTTAGTAAAATGTACTTTAACTGTCTTAAAGCATTCTGATATTATGCATTTAACAGTAACAAATAAATTTGCAGAATTTAAAGTATCTGACAAAATTTATCATTCTTCTGAATTAAGTAAAGTTAATTTATAATTTTTTTAAAAAATGAGTTTTTTTTAAGTATTTATAAAAATTTTTAAAGACGTCTAAATCTTGCGTTAAAATAATTCGGTGAAATTTTACACTCGGATTAATGGTTTATTGCTTTGAATTTTCGAGGAAACTGGGATAATTTGGGTAAATTCTAAAGCTGATATATAATTAATGTGCCAAGCATATTTACCTTAAAGATGTAAGGTATTAAAAGTTAAGTTAAAAACTCTGGAATAGAAAGTACTTAATTTAAATGATTAGTACTTTTTATGTATTTAATAAAACTTTTGGCCAAATAATGTTATGTCTTTGAGCTGGTTCATTTGGCAGTAACATACAATAGTATATCGTGTATGTTAATTTCTTATGCAAACAGGAAAGATGAGGGATAGTTTGATGTTCTATATACTTCTCTTGAAGCTGAGGTAAGTTTATGGATCATGGAAGTATTTTCAAAAAAATCTCATTACTTGCATATTTTGTTTCAGATCCCGCTCACGTTCTCCACGACGCAGATCCAGAAGTCGTTCACGTAGCCGATCGGCAAGCCGCAGCCCCGTGAGAGGTCATGCTGCCGCCTCAAGAAGTCGATCAGGTTCCAGAAGCCGGTGAGTAAGTATCACTTACTATAAATTTGTGTGTATTATGGTTCTCTTTTTTTTCCATTGAAAAATTATACATTTTGTGCAAAACCTGCCGTAAATTATGCTTTTGACCATGAGATTGCACACTTAATTCATTTACCAAAGGGACATTAGCCTAGAAGGGGTATAGTCTCAAAACAGCATTTTGCATCAGTTCACTATAAATGGCTGTTTGATATTTTGCGATCAAATATTATCACCCTGTATTATATTGCAAGAATCTGTATGAATGTATGTTTCTGGCATTTTTAAAAAACATTGATGCCTGCCAATCAGGTTTTGAATAATGTAGTCCTCCACCCCCTAATATGGGCACTCTCAAGCCTGAATTTTGACTTTCAAATTTGTTTTATCATATATATATCATAGTTTGTAAACGAACGTGTTGTAACAAATTTTTTATTGAAAAAAAACTGAATGATTTCAAATCGAGCATTAACAGCACTGCACATAATAAAACATTTTTATCTCCAGCACACAATGCTATCTATCAGAAATTTTAAAGATACGCTGTTTTTAAAATTTTTAGCACAAAGGCAAAATATGTATGTGTGTGTACTGGCATAATATGAAATCAGAAAGTTTTCAATCAGTCTTTTTTTTTTTTTAAATTTTTTTTGTTGTTGCTCTGGTAAAGTGATTTCTGTCGTTATTGAAAACATGGATAATCAAAAACTGTCTTTCTGTCCACAAAATAGATTATTTTAGACATTTTAATAGAAATAAAGGCATACTGTTTTAAGCTGAATTTGATAAAATTAATGAGAAAATGTTGACTTGTACAAATCACATCTTAAGGTGATCACATAGAGCATCTAGAAGAATGTGCATGCAGCATTGTAGTAAGCTGTCCACTGACACATGAACACTTCACCAGATTCCAAAAATGGTATCACATCTACAGTCTAGCCTCAACAGTGTGACAAAAGAAACTTTATTTTCTTGATGTTTGATTGGTTGAATTATGCAAAAATCAATTCTTTGGAGTAGTATAAGAGGCAGCACCTCACATGAAACATTTTCAGTTCAGCTTCAAAAAGTCCCATTTAGCTAGGGGGGATATAATTATCATTGAAACACATTTTGTCTAGAATTTCTTCAGTAGCAAATGTTGACAATCTTGCTTTTAGAAAAGTTCCTTGTCTGTTTAGATGGCACTACCCTGTTATACAAATAAGCATCTCCTTGCTTCAGACTATTGTGGAATGAGGATAGGTTGATGTTGCCTATGAAAGTTTATGCATCTTGCTAAGGAAGCATGTGATATGCAGATAATGAGTCTGGTGTATTTGTTTAGATATGAATTTTATGACATCTTGGTGTAAAATGTTATTCATTCTCCTTTGCATTTGTTTTACAGTATAAATTGAAATTAAAAATGTGAAATAAATAAAATATTCATAAATTGTTTTACTGTGAAGGTACGTTAATTCTGTTTAAATTCTTGTAAACGTAATTTAAATGTAAGTTCTGTGTTTTATTTATCTTTTTTGTTGTTTCGAAAGAAATTTTTTTGATTTAAAGCTAATCTTTTTGCGTATCTAAAATGGATTTTTAGATAATTCTACTGAATATTTTTTTCTTTCAGAAATGGACGTGCATCATCTGGAGATTAATCAGAATTCCTTTCACCGATCATTCTTGTTCAGTCACGACAAATAAACAATTTTGTTGCATACAAATGTTTGTGTAGTTGTACACTTTTTATTCATAATAAACCATTTTCCATTTGAGAGTTTGTAATCAGCTTTTTTCATTCAACTCCTTACTATTTGTAATTTATTCTGAATTAAACTGTGATTCAAGTAGTGTGATTTCATTATACTAATTGTAATGAACAAAATGTAATTCCTTTGTAAAATTGTAAATTTCGCATCTAAGTGTTACAAAAAAAATCTAAAAAATTGTTTTATTCATGACCTCGATACAGAGTTTATGTCAAGTTTCTAGTTTTCTTAATCTAATAATAAATCATTCAAATCTTGTTTCCTTTTTTTTTTAGGGGAAAATCTTTAAGCAAACATTCGTTATAGAATTGTTTGGTTTTATGTTTTAGCTGTGATAGCAAGTATACAAAATTAGTATATCAGGAATGGACACTTTCCAGTATTGGTTTAACCTCTTCAATTCTGATGTCGAGTAAACAGATCCCCTGTGTGTTTGAGTTATGAATATCAGTGTGCCTGAGCATGTTTAACACCCAACATGTGAAAATAATTCCTATAAAATCATCTTTTTATCTAAATATTCGTGTTCTTGTATATGTTATTTAAATATTTCTTATAATACTAGCAGAAAATCAATATTTAAAATTAAAGATAAGTTTCAGAATCGGTTGAAGTGCAGTGTTAGTAATAATGATTATGTTCCCAAGTTTAAATACTTTTGATATGATAATAAAGTGAAAAACTTCAGAATTTTAATATCAATGCATGTGTTTACGCAGCATTTGGGCATAATATATGCTTATTTAAAATTTGAAATAAAACTATTCATCATATATTAAGTATGATACACTGGATGTGAAAAGGATAGAACAAAATTAATCATATAGTCAAGTACAGTTTCATAGTATTGTATAAGCACAACTAACCAGAATATGTTTCCCGCAAAAAAATAATAATAAATGAGTCTTGTAATACTATTAACACATATATATTGCTGCCATAGTTAAAGAATTTGAATTGGGAGCAGTAAAGCTTGGAGAAAAATTGAGTCAAAAATGTGTAAAACATATAGACAAGCCTTGAAAGTTTATGTATGAATGTGATCTAAAACTGCCAGCAGCACTCGAGAACCTGTCGGAATTCTATATTGAATGATTTAAAAATGTGAATTTTTTACATTAAAGAAATAAGAATTAAAATATTTTAATGTTAGAAATATATTTATAAAAATCCATTTCATGACATGAGAAGGGAATAAAGAAGCCACTGGTAGTGACGATTGAATGGAAACTCCCATTAGACAATTTTAAAATTATAACCCAGACTATTAAAGAAATCAGAAACATTTGAAAGTATCTTAGAATGGAGATTCTTTGATTTCCTTTTAAGAACCTAACTATCAAATCCATCAATTTTGAACATAATAATGCTAACCACAAAATGTACAATCCTTAAAACTTCCTGTCTAGAATAACATAACAAGCAATTCCAAATGTACTCCTGTCGTAAAACCTAAATCTTGCTCCAAAACAGTTAAAAATACAAACCCAATAAAAATCATATTGAATTCTTTTCCACAGTGAGAGAGCTCGAAAACATTTTTGGAAGCACTAAATTATCCTTATTAACATTTCTTGTTAGTAACAGCTTGCTGTAATTGTGACTCTCTTAGTTTGATCGCATTAATGACAATCCATCAGCCGAGAGGTACAAACTGCCTCCTTCGCCATTGATCTAAAATAATGGAAATGTATTATCACAGACATTAAAAATTAAACCATAATATAGTATTACTATTATTAGTATAATTATGTAATATTTAAGTATGAAAATGATTAATTGCTCGTAAAACGAAAAATTTTTCTGTAAAAGCAAAAAAAAAAAAAAGTATGCAAAGCACACTTCAGAATAAAAATTTCAAGTATAAATAGCAAAAACTAATTCTCAAGTAACAGATTTATCCTTTGTACTTCATTAGCATTTCCAGTTGAATGAATTTTGGCACCATGCCATGCTTTTGCTACACCGCCTACTGGCTTCGAAAGTTGCCCGAGGTGAGCTAGCCTAGTTTACTTTGTGTCTACAAGAGCTTGCCTACTCCTATTTATATTCTTTGCCATAATGGATAAGCATGATGTAAGAGGAAATTTATTTGGGTTTAATGTAAATTCAATAATCTTGATAAGCCCCACCCTTTTTTTAAGAAAAAGATGCAAGCTGTATTTTTCTGCTCATTTAAAAAATCAATATTTGGGACTCCATGAAGTGTATTTTGAAAGGTAATGATCAGTTTGTTAGAAAAAGCCCTGATACATGACTTTGAAAAGAGATAAACAATGATGATAAAGCATGAAAAGACAAAGTACATTTTTTATATGTATTGTATTTATTTATCTCATTAAATAGTTCTGTTCATTTAAACTATTATAGGACTGCCAACTTTCATGTTTGGCTGGATTTCATAATAATCAATATGTCTCCTTTTATGACTGCAACTTCTTTTCTAGGATCTAATGTAATTTTAAATGGACATTCTCGATATTCAAGTTAGTGACAAATAAGATTGTTTTTATAATTTAGACTGGAAAGTTTTCCGATTCATTTTGGCTTTTTTAAGATGAATTCAATTTTTTATACGAACGAATTATCTGGGATTTGCCACTTCCCTAACTTTCCAGATAGGTGAGCTTTTACTGTATACATCTTTATATGATGAATTTGAAAGCATTTTATGTATGAGCATTTTGTCTTTTGTATATTTCAATATGATAAGCAAATTCTGTTCAAACCGATATGAATGTATCCTTGTGAAAACTTTCTGCAGTTTTTGTAAGAAACAATTAGATGTATCATTGTAAAAAAGAAAAAATCCCAGGATGTTGAATTTAGATGCCTACAGTTCTCTCATATTTTCATATACTGATCAGTCAACCCACCAATGCAGTAAATATTAGAGACCTCGTTATACTAATAACAGTTCCATCGCGAGTGAAATGTGCGACAGCAGCTAATCATTAAACCTTTTCACACTTTACTGTTTAATGGGGAAAAGGATGGTATTTCTATGGGGTACAACATAAAATATGTTAATTTTTTACAAATCCCACATATACTGCATCAATCCACCTTCCTCCCTTTTTTTGTTTTGTTTTATAGGCATATTCTATTTGTTGAGTTTAAAGTAGAAAGTTGGTTTTTTGCCAAAAATCAGCTAATAAAAACGTCTTCATTTGCATATTCCCTCTTTGCTACTAAACCAATGTGTTTTGTTCTACACACAAATATATAAGTGTCTTATTTACAGAAATCTTTTATTTATATATCCTTTATCAGAAAAGTTCCAGGGTAATTTTTTTAATTTCTGAGTTTGCAGTACTAAAAAGGAACAAATGTTGTTTTTTATATTATCTGGTATGTATTCTTACTTGACGTGACCTTGGCCATGCTTCCATGCAACCATCTAGGTGCCACTTAAGCAACACACTGTTCAGATTATTGTCGCATTCATTATGATTATGCAATGGATCCTGATTGTGAGCAAAGAGTGAACATGTTCTACGTTAAGCTCAGGAAAACCCCTAGCGAAACGTGGAGCATGATTAAGCAAGCATATGCAGGCGAGCCTCTTTCAAGAAGTCATGTTTTTGAGTGGCACAGATTTTGTGAAATTCAGTGCAAGACATCCCATAGCTGGTAGCCAGTCTATACTACATACTGATGCAAATATGGAGCGTGTAAGGCAGTTATTGCCAGAAGACCGTCGTGCAAGAGTGCATATCGTATAAGAACTGAATTTGAATTGTGATGTGCGTCATAAGGAGAGAATTAGAGAAACGGAAACTTAATGCACGAATCGTCCCTCGCTTACTAACAGTTGAACAGAAGAGGAAAGACGAATTTCTGCTGAACTATTGGATAGAACTAGACGTGATCCCACATTTGTGTCAAATATTATTGATTTTTCTTGTTTCCATGAGTGAAACGGCGACTGAAAGGAAAGCTTCATCAAAATTATTACAGACATCCAAATGTAAAAATGAGCTCAACGTACTATCTACAGAATTTCTATTCCTTTTATCCCAATGCCCTTCAAAGAATGAAATTCCATCAAGACAAAGTACCAAATCATACTTTGAAAAAATGAAGACTGACACAGGTATTACACCTATCGTATACATATCAACATTTACGTATATACTTTCCTTTACATTTTCCATATACTGCAAAGTCCCCTGTTGGTTACCTATCGATTGTTGTGCTTTTAATCCCTTGAAAATATCTCTAAGCACAAACCCACCACGATTGATGGACTTCGGAAAGCAGTGTGAAATAACCTTGAAAATTTTATGAAAAGCCCTTCAATCATGAAAATCCTAGTGCAGACTTTGAAAAAAGGCTGTCGGAGAGAAAATTTAAAAAATATGCTTTACATTTCAAACAGTAATTAAATTGAATCTTTTCTTTAAAAGTGTATAAATACTCTCTCTGTAATAGGTGAATGCTATTTTATTTGTTTCAGCACATTCCAAACAAAGTATATACAGGTTCCTAGGTGGTGTTAAAATGCTTTAAAAAAGGTACATTGCCAATATTATGGAATAGATATGCAGTATTGCTTTTTAGGTACTGGTGAAAGATGGGCTAGTAATGAAAAATTTAGATCTTTGATTGTGATGCAGAAAAGGAATAATAACTCATTACTTTTTAATTGTATTAATGAATATTTTATAAGCGAAAGTTTAGAAAGGAAAATTAAAAACTGACATTAAGTTGTGTAATCAATCAAGGTTTCTATAACTTTTACACATAACTGTGAAAGAGTAACTAACAAAAATTTAATTGGCCCAGAAACAGAAATGCCATTAAATGATTTCTTTCAAGGAAACTGGCTTTTAAGTCGCCCAAAATATTCTGAAGACAAAATGTCAAATCTGATAAAAATTTGAAGCACTACAAACATGCCTTCTCTTTTAGTTATAAAAAAATTTGGAATCGGAGGATGCTCTGATTTTTTGTTATGTTAAATTGGGAAAGCAATTATAAAAGTTACCATCACCAAATTGCATTGTTACTTTTGGCTTTACTGCAATGAAGTAATAATTTGTATGAGCTTCTTGTTTACATAACTCAAAAGAACATTTTGAACGTTCAGTAAATTTGTGAGCTTCAAAAAACCATCAGTAATATTTGAGAAAGATTTAAAAATAAGTTTGCCATTTATTCCATTTCACAAGCTTAGAAAAGGAAATGAAAATTTTGTAGTTGCTGCTGATGCTCGAGAAATTCCACTTCCTGAAGTAAAATAAAAGTTTTCTACATATTGTTACGGATTTTGTATTTATTTAGCTATTTTTAGTAGAATTGTAATTAAATTGCTTCATTTCCCCTTTGCAATGAATGCTACATGCGACGCGTTCCAAGAGAAAGCTTCGCCAAAAAAGTAAAAATACAGAAGCATGCGCATTTAACATTTTAATAAATAGATATCTCGTAATTGTACTGTTTTGCTATCGAGAAAATAGATTTTTACCAGAATGTTCTCGTGCATGATTAAAAACTTATAAAAGCCAGACAGAAACATCTCAATTCAGTTGTTTACTTAGTGTTATTATTGATTGTAGAGAATTTGCGGTGAGATCGGATTAGCTTTCTCTGTAGTTTGAATCGAGTTCTATTTAGCGTTATAGTAGTTTAGAATATAACTACTGTGAGGATACTGCAATATTGTACGAATATCTCTGAGGAAATTTCAGTATTTTGTTTTATTTCTTGTTAAAAGAATAAATTTTATTAACTTTTATCGACTTATGCATTCAATCCATTATGAACCTGTATGCATACAACATTTTTAGCTGCATATACATATGAAATAATCCATTAGACTAATAGCAACCGTTACATATGAAAGATCATATAACATGCGTATTCAGGGTATAAGGCCTAACAGTTATGTTTCACATAGCCAATATTAGGGTCAGTCAAACCCACTTACGAAGATTGCTATTTATATTTCTGGCCTTGACAACAGTAAATATTGTTAGGCGACTGCAGACGATTTCAATCGAAAGTTTGATATTTTTAACCATAACTTCTTCAGAACGCTTTATCATTTTAGAGTGATTTGTGTTGTTTACAGTAAATTGAAAAATTCATCTCTGGCAAAAAATGGAATTGACTCATGAATATTTTCATGCTATTATTTTTCATAACTTTTGACGTGGATTATCAAGACGAGTGTTTCGATGAACTTAATTCTTTATACAGCGATAAAGCACCATCCTACAATACTCTAAAGAACTGGTATAGCGAATTCATTCGTGGTTGATGTTCACTCCAGGAAGAATTCTGCGACGGTCATCTAAAATCAGCTGTTGTGCCAGAAAATTTCGATGCTGTGTGCGAACTGATAAAGCAAGATCGTCATGCGACATAATGTGAGATTGAGGCATCTTTTGAGCATTTGTATGCCAAGCATGAAGAAGGTATGGTATGAACATTTGGCCGTAAAAAAAAAGAGTTGTTAGCATTGGATCTCGCATAATCTGACAAACGCTCAGAAGGCTTGTGTCGATTGGTGCAAGTAAATGTTGGAAAAATATGTCCAAGGTGCAAAGGCTGTGTATAACATCTTCAAACGTGACGAATCATGGATCTATGCGTATGAGCCCGAAACAAAACATCAGTCGACTGTATGGGTCTTTCAAGATGAGCCAATTCCAACAAATGTTGTCCGCAAAAAAGGACATCGAAGCAAATGGTTGCATGTTTCTTTGGCATTACCGGTCACGTGGCGGTACAGCAACGCAAGACGGTCAATTCCAAATGGTACATGATCATTTGTTTGCGAGAAGTCATCGGCCAGAATTGCACACTTTTTTGCTTGGAAGCTAGCAGGACCTTTCCTTTTTCTTCAGGAAAATCTGTCTATTAGTTGATGAGCTAATGCTATACAGAATGTTAGCTGGTCTGAATTTCTGTTTCTCTTGTTTACTTGCCACAATATAAAACTATTTACGATGTGAAGATCAATAAGAAAATAAAAAATACGATACCACCATTTTACAGATCTTCTTCCTTTTTGGTATCTTTCTTTTCTTTGATCAAAGTGATAAACTCCTCCCATGATATCGTTATATACAGCAACAGCTTTAGGGCAAGGTACTTCTGTTTTAGTACCATCCGTTTTGTCTGATTTACAGATTTAATAATCGCTGGATTATGTGCAGTAGTCAACAAAGTAACAGTTTCACTGTCAGGCCTATTATTTACTATTCAAATTAGATAATTACTGGCAGAAATGTAAGAAATAAGTAAATACAGTTACAATAAAACAATATTTTCTTTACATCTCTTATAAATATACTATTTTTGAACTAAATATTCTATTTTTTCCATACATACATATTGCACGTGGCTTTTATACATGATACAATAGCAATTTCACTTTTCACCCATTATTTATTATTCAATATTAGATAGTTTCTGCAGAAATATACAAAATAAGAAAACGTTATTGCAATAAAAACAGTGCTTTACTTTTATTTGTAGTAGAATCGTATATCAATGCAAATGTCAAATCAAAGCAGGTGTCTCAGTGGAACAGATCTCCCACAATGCGTTCAAACTTTCAAAACAAATGTGCTAATTCTGTTTCAATCGACTGAATATAGATCACAGCATAATAATACTGAAGTGGGAATTAGTGTTCCCAATGTTATAATAGCAAAGCCATTTTATTTAATATTTTAATTTTTAAAGCAAATATATTATAGTGGGTTTTGCGCTTCCCACAGGTGTATTTCCCAGGATCATGTAGGTGGGAAGTAATCTTCCCAAAACCCACGAAAGGGTTAACATCAGAAATGATCCTTAGAATAGTGATCATTTCCCCGCTTTTGTACCTTTTTCAAGACAAGGAATGAGTTCAGATCTTCAAATTTTATACCTGGTAAGGCAGAATGAGAATGCTACTCCTCCCCTGCAGTGCTTATGGAAAAAATGGTAAGCAAAGTCCTGGTTGATGATGCAGTGAAAGCCATTCAAGCAGTTACATTCTCTATACCAAATCACCATAATAATAATAATAATAAAAAACTCAACATCACGATGAAACCAAGAATGGCATGAAACTCTGCCACAGCATAGAAGAGCTTGGAGAATTTTTCATAGACTTTTATAACTTCCACAAAACCCAGAGCAAGTGTAAGAAGAGTATAACAGCATAACATCCTTTATGGCAAGTACATGAATACAGGAAAGCATTAGAGAAGCATTCACAATATAACTATGATCATGTACTTTCCATTCTGAAAAAACATACATCAGGTGATCAGCACTGTAGAACATAAGGTGAATACTCTTCGGGAGACCTTCGTTGGCCTCTACAGAAATTATTCCTCAACATTTCGTTTAAGCTACATGCCAAAAAAAATTCCACTGCGTTCAACTCTTCCAACTCAGAGCCTTAGACGGATGATTTTATTATGCTAAAATTACCCATTTGGTGGTTGCAAGATTAAGCAGTTCTTTTTTCTCAAATGCATCCATTTCTGGTGGAAATGAATGACATTTTTCTCCCTAGATGCTTTGTTAAATGTCAAGGAAAATATGCATGGCAAAAACACATGGGGGGCTATCTGTCTAAGAGGAATTGGCCCGTTTCAATGTTAAACACGGGAAAACTATGAAAACAAACTATTCCAACAGCCCATTCGCCTAGACTTGAACCTAGATGATACTACCAGTACTGAGCAGTGTTAATCATTTGAACACATATGATATCCATTGATATGTATGAATAAGTATTTAATTTTAATTTATTTTTAGAAATTTGGTCTTTTTTTGGGGGGGAGGGTCTTATGTATTAAAAATTGTCATCAGTATAATTTCATAATTTTTATATTGTTATCCTCATACTGAACAAGATGAAATGGATTAATCATACGTTTCGCTTTTCAGGTTACACGCAATACCATGAACCAACCAAAGTTATGTGAGATCTAAAGATCAAACTTCTTCAAATAGCATTAGTAGTTATTTTGAATGATTTTAGACTCTGAACAAATTCACATACATTTATGTGCCAATCAGTGTAAAAGAGTGCTTTTAATTCGTCATTTTAGTTGATTTACCAGAATATAGTGCATCCTGAATTGAAAAATCACCAGTTTACAAACCAATTTTGCCATGCATGCTCTGCTAACGCATCATCAGCATACAACACACAGCATAAATTATTTTGAGTATATCTGCAGCTTTATTCCTTATGTGGTAATAAATTGTGACAAAAAATTGATTTTTAACTTCCATCTTTCAGTTTAAAATGTTTACATAAACATTCCACAGTTAAGTTTTACTTAAAATGCAAACTCGTATGTCAATTTCCATAAAATTACCTTATCAAAAGCCTGTTTCAAATAAATCTAGGTCATTTTTGCACATAGTTATCTTAAGGGAAACCCAAAAGTAGTTTCCATGTAGCTGAATAGGTTTTTGTAATTATATTTTGTAGTCAGAATAGTACTTTGATGGAATGTACACTATTCAAGTTAGCATTTTGAATGTATTTTTCCATAAAATATTTGAATCTTTAAAATGTGATATAAATTAATGAGAATGCATAATGCAATGAATGAAGCAACAAAATCTAAAAGGCTATCAGAACTCTTTGCATGCTATGTGTTTGTGCGATACATAGCTGTACTCTATGCTTTGAAAAGGAAGTACAAAAACATACACTCATAAAGAAGTCCATGATCAATAATAATAAAAATTTTTTCACAGATTTATTATGGATCACATGGAACTGCTAGGTTACCCATAACTCGATTAGATAAACGGTTTCTGATGCAGAAGTTGCTGGTATTACATTAAGAACTTTTGAAGTTTCCTCCTCTTGTATTCATTTTTATTGGGATGATTTGTTATTTATTATTTGGATGATTTGATTTCTATTCGTTATTCATGAAAAATGTCTTGATCGGACAGAAGTTAAATTTTGTATAAATTAAATAGATAATTTTGTGTGAAATTTCAGATTTTCCATTAATTTAACATCGACAAAAACTGCAAAATTAAGAATATAAATCAAATACTACTTGTTAGGATGCATACATTTTTAATACACCATTCAAATATCATTTATTATAGAATTTTTTCTCTTGCAATATGTATATATATATATATATTTTCTCGCCAAGGTTTTTTAGTTTTGCCAATGAAACCAAAACGGCAAACCTGTAAGTCACTACTGTAACGATATTCCTAATTTCACTTTTAGGCCAATGAAAGTGCTAGAAGTTTTTAATTACTTATTGTAAGTTTAAATTATGTCTTTTCATCTAAGTTTTATAATTTCACTAACATTTTAAATTCTTTGGATAATATGCTATACATTTAAAGGCAAAATTTTGATTTATATTTTTCACTGAAGTATTTTTTATTTCACTTTCGTTTTCAACTCTTTAAACAAAATATACTTCTCTCTATTTAAGGTAGAAGATCTAATTAGAATTTACTTTATTTTTTCCTTATTTTGGGGAAGAGACAAATTTTCAGCTGAACTATTATATTTAAAATATATTGAAATGGTTCATCGGCTAATTCTGGATAAAGAAAAGAAAGGATTTTTGTAGAAGAGAGATTTCGATTGAGTTCAGTGTTGCCCCCCTGACAAAGTGGTATTGAAGCTGATTAAATTCTTCTGTTTTGTTCTTTTTTCTTTAAATTTCATTAAATTTTTTGAATTGGAGTAATGCTTGTTTAAAAGTTCTGGTTTTAACATTTTTAAATTCTTTGTTGCATTTATATGGTTATCTGAAATTTATTAATTATGAATTTAAATTTTTGGTCTTTCTGAAAAAGTAGTTCTAAAATTCTTACTTTATGTCTTTACTAATATATCAACTTGAATTTCTTTCACATTTAGGTTTGCAAGAGTTTTCTCGCAGCAATCCTCATTAAAAATATAAAAAGCGCAAAGTGAAGAATTCTTTATGGAAAATCTTCTTTGATTCACAAATTTAAATCCGAAGATCACCAAACATACTATTTACTAATTTTTACATTTAACCTAATTTTTAATAAATTAAAAAGTATTTTAGATGAAACATCATATGTATATCTATTTCTATCGGGAATTAATGTAATATTCTTCACAAAGGCAAGTAGTTCATGGGATTTTACTTTTTCTTCACATGATTATGCAGAGTAAATCTGAACAAGTGTGCAAAACTTTAGCGTTTGATAGAAGGCAGCTATATGAGCAATATTCGTCACAGACTGTATGGTCAGAACGCAGACAGAGAACCACTAAGTGTCATTGTAAATGGTATAAAACGAGTCGGCCTCGCACCCAACGGCATTTTCTACCATAGATTGGCGAGACAATGGCTGGCTATACGAACCATGAAATTTCCAGGGAGATGGATTGGTCCCATAGCTTGGCCACATTACTGGATCTCTCGTGTTTGGATTTCTTCTTGTAGGGCCATATGAAAAGCCTAATCAACAAATGTCCCATTGAAACGAATATGGATCTAATTGTCAGGTTCATGTGACACAGAGTATAGACTCTAGAGGACTGGAAATGAGTAGCTTGCAGCGATGAGTCTCGGTTCCAACTTATTAATACCGATGGGAGGCTGAGAATATGGTGTCAGGCTCATGAAGCCATGGATCCTGCATGCCAGGTTGCAATTGTAGGCCATGGCAGCTCAATCATGGTCTGGGGTGTTTTCTCCTGACAGTGTCTCTTTGTTACTTGTACCCTCCTCCCTCAATATGATTTGTTATGTAGAGTTGCTAGGCAAGCATCTTCATCCATTTATATTGTTCTGTCATTCAAATGGAAATGGAGCATCCCAGCATGATAACTGCACCTCTCACAGGTCCCAGTTGGCTACTGGCTGGTTGGATGAGCATTCCTCTGATTTCTCAGTCATAAATTGGCAACCTAGAGAACCCTGACTTAAAATTCTACTAAGCACCTTTTGGATGTCTTGGAGAAAGGTGCTCAGCAGACATTCAGCAAAATATCACACAACACTAGCAACCCTTCCTAAATTATAAACAGCTCTGCCCAATGTTTAGCAAGCCATTTCTATAGGATGCCTCAGCAAACTTATTGAATCTATGCCTCATTGTATGGCAGCCATTATCAAAGCCAGAGAAGGCCCAACTCGTTACTGACTAGATATCCCTAATTCAGCAGCACTTCACTGTATTTTAAGTCAGTTTTAAAATATGTACTTGAGGATTTTGCCTCAATACCCAAAAAAATATCAGTAAAATTTCTGCAGGAGTAATATACTTTTCCGAAAACTTATTTGTGTGAACATTTGCTTTGAATTTATTTTTAAAGTGATTACCATGAAATTTTCATCAGCGGGGGAGAAGAAGAAGAAGCCACTTATGTTATTATGTTATAAATTTATTGATAGATTTTGGGAATAAATAGCTAATTAAAATGTAAAATATAAATGTAATAAATAATAATTTTGCAATTATTAAGTCATCATTTTTTCCATTAAAGAAACATTGAACTGCTAGTTTTGAAGTAATATGTAAATATGGCCACCATGGGCCAAGTGGTAAAGGTGAACACTGGTAGTTCGGTCTGGGGTTCGAGCCTGGCTGCATGGGCATTTTTGTGTTTTTTCCCCATGTGTAACGTGGACACGAGGCAGTTTCCTTTGAATAGACCTCCACGCGGCATCCCTCCCTCTCCGTGTAGTGCCTAAGGGCGGAGCATGTAATAAGTAAAAAAAATATGTAAATATCAAAGGCTGTAAAATTTTTGAATGAATATTTTAAAAGAAATTGCATAAGCTTGTAGACAGGACTTTATATGGTGCAACACTTTAAATATTACACATTATATTTTACAGTTTATCTTGAACATGTCACTCACTAAAAATTGCTAAAATTACACAGTAAAAAATATTTTATTTTTGAACTTCTGATTTCTGATTATAATTATGAGAAAAAAAAACAAATCAATAACTGATCATACTGAAAGATACTTGTAAGATTTATATTTGAGTTATGTTCATTAACCATGATGGCTAACAATTAACAAAAAGAATATCAAACACCATAAACTTTAGTTTACAATGAATACTCATAAATAAGCTTTAGTTTACAATAAATACTCATAAATAAGCTTTAGTTTACAATAAATACTCATAAATTATATGTTATACATGGATATAAATAAAGCTTTCAATTCTAATTTCAAAATAATGACAATATTTCACTTGATTTAACAATTAAGTAACAATTACTTAGGCTATATGGCTTAATTTGAATTTTTGTTATGCAAATGCAATTTTTCTTTTATAGAGCTTTCCATAACAGAATAGTAGATATATATATAAGAAACATGAAACAGAGGACTAATAAAAACAAATTTGAAATAGAAAAATTTTTATCTGAACAAATTAGAATATACAAACAAAATTTAAGTTAATTTTCTACTTTAAATCTGATTTTTCTGTATTGAATGGAGACCAGATGAGATCTAATAATGTACCGCTGGCTTCTGTCAATGTCAAATCCTCTGTTGCACCAAGAAATCTAGCACACAGTTCGAGCT
>KK118579.1:397122-412365 GCA_000611955.2 Stegodyphus mimosarum | reverse complement strand
ATTAAAGAGACCATACGTCCCTAATTTCCCGGGACAGTCCCGAATTTTCATCCCCTATCCCAATTTTTTACAACTTGTTTTTTCTTCCCGAATTTAAAACATTTATCCCGAATTGTCCCGAAAAAAAGTAGTGTGAGAATATAGAAGTTTAAATACATGTATTTATCTAAGTAGTGTAGCTTGCAAATTGAGAATATAAGCGTAACTTAAGAGACGCGCGCATTACTGTGCGCATAAACAGAACATTCCTCATCTAGCGTTTACCTTAGAAACAATGCAGTGGAAGAGTTCTATTTCTCCTTCCTCTACTTCTCTCCCCCTCAACATACTCGAAAGTTTTGCTCACAACTCACAATTGCAGTCAGACTGTCACTTATAGACAACACTGCAAATTTTAATTGATATCTTACTTAGATTGTGATTTGAATTTGTAATATATACATATATTTTTAATTATAAATGGCGCATCACATACGTTATTATGTATCGTCTTCTTGTACATTATCCTACGCCCTCTAAAAATAATTCTTTTGTCATTTGTTGAAATTTCATTGTAAATAGAACCATCTAAAATCTTTCTTTTGTGCCGTTTAGATCGTAAAATTTTTACTCTATTGTTATTTTAATTGTGCATAAGGGTTAAAAATATTTAAAAATCTGCCGAAACGATGACGTGTAATGACGTTTTCTGTTTGGCAACGACATATATTTTTTATTTATCAATGGGGCATTACATACGTGCTAAAGATATGTTTTACTGCAGTTTAATTTAATTTATTATTTATTTTTACCATTGATTTTTTTAGTAACGAGTTAAAAAAAGGTGTACTTATAATGAAGATCTACAGAAGGAATACCCGTTTATTGAAAAAACTATACGCGATTCCGATGTACGGTGCAGTACTTTGCTGTGAACATGTTTTAAATTTTCAGTAATCCATGGTTGATGGACTTATATTAAAATTCATAAGAACAGTGACAAATATAAAATGTAAAACTCTGCTGCTACATCTACCTCGTCATTAAATAATTTCTTCTAACAGGAGAAAATGAGTGATAAGGAAGAATTAGCTGCAGTAGAAGATACTTTTGCATACCATATTATTTGCCACAACCATAGCTTTAGGTCTACCAAGCTACTGCAAGTGTCATTTGAACCTAAATTTAAATGTACGCGAACCAATGCGGAAGCAATAATACTAAATGTTTTCATGCGTTACGCTTTAAGAGCTTTGCATAACGATTTGGAGAAATGTTTGTTTGTTTCAGTCTTATCTGATCCGTCCAATCACAAAGAAATAAAAATTTTCCTATTACTTATTTGATCTACAGACGGCACTATGGTGTTAGAGTAAAAATTTCAGAATTTAAATCCTTACCTGGTGAAACATCCGATATTGTCATGAACTTAACTACCTGTCTTGAAAAAAATAATTTAAAAGAAAAAGTTATTGGCCTTTGCACTGATAATACGAGTTCTAACTTTGGAGGATCTGGACAAAATAATGATTTTGTTAAACTGAAACGCAACCTCAACCATGGTTTAATTAGAGTCGGATGTGCAAAGCATATTATCCATAACATCATAGGAACATTAACTGATGTTTTACCAATTGATGAAGAAATGATTATTTCTAAGATATATTTTAAATCTCTTAGAGTAAAAACATTGAAAAACTTCTGCAACTTCGTGGAAGGGATTTTTCAATGATACTAGGCTATCCACAAAGAAGATAGTTAGCATTACTTCCCACCACTGAAGGCTTATTTTCAATGTCAAGAAAAGTGTCCCAGGCTTACTTCAAAATTCTTTGAAAATCCAGTGGCAGAAGCTTGACTACATTTTGTTAATACTCAGGCTTTAATATTTCATAAAGTTATTATAACAATTGAAAATCAAACTGCGTCTGTATTTGATGTGATTTCTTCAACGGATGCTCTGATTTCAATATCAAGCTTCAATATTAAGTAAGATAGAGGATACCTTCCAATAAATGTTGAAAAAACTCTAAGAAAGAGTATTTCAGGAGATGGATACAGCAAGATCCATTCAAGGAAATTTTAAACCCTGGATCATATTAAATGAAATCTTTTCTTGGAGTCAATTTGAAAAACCCTTTTAGTTAATTGATAAAATGACACCAAATAATAAACTATTGGAAATTGATATATATGAGGAATATGTTTACCTTAAAACAATATGTCACGGAAGAAAAATATTGGAATGGTAAAAAAATAGGATGTGCCCAATTCAGAGTTGGGTGAAAATAACTGCATATTTTAATAAGAACCAGATTCCTTGTTCAAATGATTTAAAATTGCCAGAGTTTTTCTTTTGTCTTCCTCGCATTAATGCTGCAATGAAGCGAGTATTTAGCATAATGAACAATTTTTGACTAGTGATAAGACACTGCTTAAAGTGCACACTCTGAAGGGTATGTTAATCACCAAAATAAATTTGATGAAGATTGCACAGACTTTAGTAAGATCAAAAAAGAAAAAGGCTGTTCTAAGAAATAATTGTCATGCTTCAGAGAAATATAAGGCTATTTCATCAGAATAATTTAGAAGATTTACAAATTTATTATTATCTTTAATCAGGAATATTATTTATTCTTATTAAAAATATCATATATTACTATTAGAAAATAAAAGAAAAATTATATATATATATATTGACCTACATGCGCCCTCCACCACAATAACAATAATGATAAAATAATTTAACAGTAAAAAAATTATTTAAAAAATTATATGTATAGGGTTCAGAATTTCGAATTTCGAAATCTCGTCACCTTACTGATATGCATACGATGAGCATCGCGTATAGCAACTTCTTGCTGATTATGCATAACGAGTTGCATTTGCTGAATGACACAAGTGTAAGGAGAAAACTATTTTTCAGCTTCTATCCTATTCATTTGACGAAGCATTATTATCAGAAGAGGCTACTACAACGCACATAAGACGCACGTATGGATAGTGGATCCTCCAGCAGTACGCAGCACGTGTGGCCGAACCCCGGTTTTCTGTCAATTTTTTGGGTGTATTACTGGCGATCACCTTATAGGCCCATATCTCATTTTTGTTCGGGTGGATGGACGGGTCTTATAAGATTTTCTTGGAGAAAGTCTTGCCCAGATTGTTAGGCGAGCAAAGTATCCAGTAGCCATGGCGCAACGACACATTGTTCCAGCATGATGGCGCTCCAGCCCATTTTACTCTTCCAGTTCGGCAATACTTGAATTCAACATTTGACCAAAGGTGGACTGGTCGAGGTAGTCCTAATCGTTGGTCTGCACGTTCGCCGGACCTGTCCTGCCAAGATTTCTTCCTCTGAGTTACCCGAAAAGCCTGGCGTATGAAACACCCGTGGCCAATGAGGAGTATCTTGTCGCGTGGATTAGCGTAGGTAGCGCTTCATCCTTGAGACTCATGGAATGTTCCAGAAGATCACTGGTACTATGCTTGCACTGACGCTAGCAGCTGTAACTTCGAATACTTCGAATACTGTGACCTTTGAATATTGGAACTAACAATTTGCTGATTAAAATATTATTATTCACATTACTCTGTCTTTCATTTCTTGTGTTTTCTTCTCTATATATTAAGAACGAAGATTAGGTTTCTACTCCTACACTGTTAGGTAATTTTTAATTGTCTTTGAATAACCTACCCTTCCCTGAAGTTTGCACACGCTTAAGTTCATCACCCTGTAGTAAACAAGTTTTAGCTATCCATTTTCTTTTATTAATTAACAAAAACGTATTTATTAAAATTAACTATATTGAAAAATACATGAATTCGTACAAATTTTCTAATCTTTATGCTTAGAAAAATTAGATTTACTATTATTTAGAAAATTCGAATTAGATTTTGAAGAAGGTTTTTGAAGTTTTCATTTAAAATCTAGGCTACAGTCACTAGCAGTGCGTAATTAAAGATATAATAAAGTCGTCGGAAGAGGAAAAGAACGAATGATAAAATTTGATTTCGCAATTTGAATTCAAATGTGTCGATAATTCTAAAGATACTCATTTTTGCTAAGTATTTTCCTACTAATCCCTATTTTGATGAGAAGAGGTATAAAAGATAGCAAAATAAACACTGGACAATTAATTTCGGCAAACCACTCACCAAAAAGACCACTCAGAAAGTAGCAAAGATGTAAAAATGCTTTATTGGAAATATAAGTAAGTTTCCGAAGGATACAATTGCTTTTATTTATAGGAGAGATGCTGCATATTAATTTATTATTTTCGTTATTTGGAATAGCTTAAGACACTGATGAGTAGGGATCCCTCTTCAATATCAGATTTAATTTATATGGAACTTATAATAACATTCATAACTATATTTTTAACGGAGCGTAGAAATTGCTGAACATAAGGTAGACAGAAAATTCTTGTCAGCCTCAACGGACATGAAAAATTTGGCTGCAAGCAATTTCCGGTTGAGCAAAACGCTAATTGGCAACAGTTTTCCTTTCTCCAAAAAGGACGATAATTCATAATTTTATTGCGTGTGAGTGTTCTTTCTCCCTGCAAAAAATAGCTAGAAAGAGGATTAGAGTACCGTAATTTGCGGGTTCCCCAAATACACCTAAAACAGAATCCGTTTATGTTGATCATCAAATGCTGAAGTGTAAACGGTTTAATTTTAAAGCAAAAATTTAGGTGTGAAATGTTCTTCCCCTGAGTTTTTTTTTTCTGGTGAGTATTTTTTATTTCAACAATATTCGCATTTCATTCTTTAATTTTTAAACTGCAAATGTTAGAAATAATAGAACTATATTTTTTTGATGGACGAACATGCTTTCTAGTATATCCAGAGTTCTTAGCTTAGGTTGACCTCTAGTATAGTTATCAGGACTGTGTGTTCTGTGCATACTCTTTGCAAACATGGTAAAGTCGGTAATAGGATCCTTATCCTCAAGTCTCAAGTCCTGAACTGGAACAGTGAGCGGATGATACACTATGTTCTGGTGTAGATACTGTATTGGCGAATAACTGTACTTGAAAGGGATTTGAAATCCTCTTTTATTAAATCACTATTATTTACACACTTCCCAACTCGGGAGAGATACAAAAAGTAAAAGACCGCACTTGGGTCGAACTCAACAATCAAATAAACTTAAACTAAACCTAAATTAGAAATGTAATTCAACTGTGCTTCGCCGAGCAAATCGCGGAGTTTGGCCTCTACCTGAAAGGGTTGGTAGCAAGATATACTAATACTAGTGCACTTCAAGTTTTACTAGGTTTCTACCTCTGGTTTAAATAGTACTTGGCTGTACTTCAAAATTAGCATAAGCTGAAAACGCGCGCTTCTTCTGACGGGAAGTTGAAACAGAGAGGAGATAGAAAGATTTAAATTAAAATAAAACTTGGTTAGTTTAACTAAAACCTTACATAGTTAGCACCTTCATCTCTTCGGGGCCATTCACACATTCATTCTTTGTGCAATTAGCACATTCAAAATGTGTTTTTCTTATGTCACATCGCCATTAATTAATTAATTTATTTATCTATTTACTTTTTACTGAAATGATATTTATTTTAAATTGAAATAATTTTCTCTGAAAATTTGTTATTTTCTTTCCCTGTTCAGACTTTTGGCCCTAATTTATGGCTGTCTTTCGTTCAAATCATCCGAATTTCAGGCGATCTAATTTTGTCCAGCAAACCAAATTTCGCTGCAAAAATATTCAATCTTTCTTAATCATCGTAGAAATATAAAATGCAGTTGTTGTTTTACCTGAAATTTTGTTTACACTAAATTTAGTATTTTTGATTAGATTTTTCGTTATTCTTCTGTTATCGGGACCGGATTCAGAAATGTATGCATATATGCACGTATGTACGAATATATGTGTTCATGTATGCATGTGTATATATATGTGATAATTTACTACTACTAAGTGCGCAGTCATGAGTCCGTTCCTTTCAACTTCTGGCTGTAGACATGGCTGGGTGGATAAGGCAGGAATAAGGCGTTGACAAAACTAATTTTGGCGAACCACCATTTTTATTCGTAGGCACATCAAAATTATTTCTTTGGCAGACAAATTACTTTTCGATCGTAGTTGACTACAAATAATTTTTATATACATAGATAAAAAGCTACGGCATCATTTCAAGCCAATAAGCAACAGCGTGAAAAATTTGCGTGTTACCAGCAGGAAAGCTTAAGCGAAAGAGAACGAAGCAGTTCAAAGGAAGACTGGAGGAAGTAATGGTTTTAGTTCGAGGTCAGAGAAAGTTTTGGTTTACAATTATTTGATTGGGCAAGCGGTATCTGCATTAAAACGTTACGTAATTTTGAATGATCTCGAATTTGAGAGAAAGGATAAATATAGGGTTAGAGCGCCAAATTTAGGATATTAATTTTGAGGTCGCCAATTATGTTTTAAAACAGCCATCATATGTTGTTTATCTTACACATATATGTTCGTACGTATATATATGTGTGTATAGTACCATGGCTTAATTTCTAATATTAGAAGTGCCGGAGCCTTACGGAAAGCTGTCAGGAAAGAGAAAGTAAAATAAATAAATAAAATAATTTATAAAATTACGAAATAATTAATAATAAAATAATTAAGAATTAGAGTTAAAATTAAAGAAAGAGATAAATAAAGTTTGCAAGAGAAGAACACCAATGTTTCGGTATAGCTTTTTAACCAAGCTATCGATTTCGAGGTCGATTAGGCCTTGTTCGTTCTCGATCAAGAGCAAGAGAATTCTGCCGTTTAAACCGAAATAAAGTTGCTCATTTCTCTAATTTTAAGATAAATAAAGATAATGATAAATTAATGAGTAATAAAATAAAATACTAGCCTCTTCTTATTTGGGGAAATAGCTTATTTGAAAGTAGTAAACCCCATCTTTGATAGAATTTAAACCCCAAACACAGTATAATGTACTATTTTAAGAACGACAGAAATAAAGACCTTTCTTTTTCTAGCATACCAATGAAAAGGTAGAACATATAAAGACTCCACTAATAAATATATTGAGAATGCTAGAAATAGTAACAGAGTATGAAGGAAATTTTAACGGAGGATGTGTAGGTATAAAACAAAGCGAGAAGCGTAAAATTTTCCTCGAATACGAGTATTAGCAAAGAACAAAAGTGAGACTCTGTACAAGTGACAATTTTCGTCCCTCATATTTGGTTATATTGTTGGAAAAAGACTATCTTCGTGAACGAAGATAGCCTAAAAGTCTATCTTCGTTCGAAAAAGTCTATTCATGGGAAGTTACTCACGTTGGACGTGTAAGCCCGAGGTACTTTCAGGAACGCGTTCCAGTACTTTCAGGAACAAGAGATTTACCCCTTCTGCCTCATTGCACTTCCTGGAGAATAAGGCTTTGACATGTGAATGAGAGCTTTTCTTTCCTTTGAAGTCAACCTTGGTCCGAGATTTATTCCGAAAGGAAAGACAGGCATCAATGCAGAAGTTAGAATTGATTTTTAGGTTACCTTGTCAGGACTTCTATTCCTTCTAGTTGCCTTTGGAAACATAACTGGAGTCCTGAGTAGGAACAGGGAGCTTAGTCCAAACTATGTTCGTTCGTGTGTAGAAGATACAGCAAAGATAAGAAGGGTTAAATTGATCCTTTTTTTCTTACAGCGTACAGCCGTTCCCGCACTTCGGGATAAAGAGACCAGCACTTATGATCTAAAACGCAGAAAATAAGAAATAAACTAACTAAACTAAATAAGAACTAAAATTGAATGCTTTACAGAGAGTAGTAACGCGAAGATTGGCCTTTTAATACTACGTATGTAGTGGGCGGAATGCAAAAACTGCAGTACGTCTTCAAATATCAACGAGAACTAAGTTCTGGCCTTAAAGGCAGACATGAAAAGCACGCGTGTGGTAAAGCAACGAGAAGTCGGTCTCTCGTTTTTGGCTAAAAGACATGTCTTAAATACTTATACAGTTTGCAACCTCATTTGCATAAAAAATTCTACTTGCCCTTATTCTGGCCGGAATGGAAATTAAGAGAGGATAGCAAAGTTTTAAAATAAAATAAACGTTAGTAAAACTTAAAATCCTTACAACTTACTATTGAAATAAAATTTTTGAGATAAAAGATAGTTATGGTGAAATTGTGGTTCAATTACGTAAAAAAAGTGCCGGAGCCTTCTTATTTAGGGTTCTGGTGAGCTCCGGCTAAAATTTAGATTCATCTCGAAAATTTAGAACTGCTGGAATGGACTCCGACACAATGTAAGCACTGACAGTATACTTAATAAATATACAGAGTCACAAACTTCTTTTGTTGTTTTCAGGAAACTTTTAGCACCCAGGATTAAATTTAAGCTTACATAAATCTGAAATATGAAACCACAGTCAAATAAATTTAACAGTTAATGTTTAAATCAAAAAGATAATGGTTTTTATTATTAACTGAAAGCATTTATTATTTTTACTTACGTGATTTTGCCCTTAGTTTTTAACAGAATGTTCTGAAATATTTTCAAATATTCACGTAATTTCCTCCTAAGGCGTCCAGAAAGCGAACTTCCCTAAATTTTAAAATGAATTAGTCTACATAGTGATTGTTCTTGTCTTACTAATTGATTTCGTAATGGATTTTGGATGCATGGGCCCTGAATGATAAAGCAATGAAAGCGAAGAGCTTCAAGAAAACGGGATTTCTAATTATAGTGGTGGTTCTGCAAATCATTGCACGTGGGAAGACAGATCGAAAGGTGAAGATGCCAACGATTACAAGCTGTAAAAGACGACACAGACAACAGTTCCAATAGTAGTAAATGACTTAAGGCCTAAGGAGTAGCAGTGGACAACAGTAAAATTAGTGGAAAGATGGTGGATTGAGATATAATGCTCCTGATGACTCTTTTCCCAGAAGCAACATGTTAAAACTACTTTTCGAGATCTTCTTATAAGGATTACTTATAACTTAAGACAGGAATCAAAATACTGCTCACGCGTTCAATTTCTTTCTGAGATTTCCCAGCTCTTCCCAGTAGAGCTTTAGAATTTCTTTGTTAGTCGTCCATCTTGAAGATCTTGAAGCAATCGTTTCACATTCTGCATCCAAACGACATTATGCATCCACAACCCTGTAACGAGTGCTTGGACAAACTGCTTAGTTCATGGCTGCACAACTGCATGAGTTATAATATTGTTACGAATTTTGTACATTGTGCAAAATAATAATAATAATAATGGGGACAGTTCTATATCTCCGGTTCTAAACGATTGATGAAATTAAACTTGCCTTTCTCATGTCTCGAAAGCGTGACTTAGGATATACACTGCTTGACATCCTACTGTTTGCTGAAAAATTGCATTAGGCAGCCCCTGAAGGTAGGGGATTGCTACCGGCCGCACTACATTATCCAAGTATCGTTGGGCCGTCATAGTGCCCTGAATACCAACTAGAGGTGACCTGGAATCGTAGGCAGACAGACAGACAGAAAGTACGGGGGACACCAAAACATCGCCATGGGCAAAACTGGTATCGCCCCACTGCACTATCTATGAAAGTGCACCCTCACGGGGCACGCTAGCGCCATGCTCAGGCCATTTGTTTACATTGCAGCATTTATAAAAGTTATATATTAAAAGTGTATAATTTGCACTACAGACAATATTGACATAAGATATACTTTGCAATACACGGGGTACTTTTCAATTACATGGATAAATACAATAAATACAATGGATAAATACAATAAGTATACAATGGAAAAATACAATTAGGCATTTAGAAACATATTACATGTATATACATATTTCTTTTATGTTTCGGTTTGGAGCTTTGTTGGTGGGGGGGGGGAATGATTATGCTACGTGGTTCGTTGCTTGTTTGGTATTTTGTTACATAGTTCGCAGTTTATAAGTTCATTCTTAGCACGGTTTATATTTTAACACACAGTTAATGAATTCATTTCATGGTACATAGTGTTGAGTGCGTAGTACTGGTTCTTATTGTTGTCACACATTACACAGTATGAAGTAGCTCATAGTTCGTAGTTTGAGTAGATATAAGAAAAGCTACGATTTTCTCAATAAATGGAGGTATTTAAGTGTGTTGTCTAATGTCGCTCCTGCATAATAGGAAGGTGAAGAGTGGATATTCTTATTGTTGCATTTTCTGAACTTGGAGAATTATTTCGCATTGTATGCTATGGATGGCGGAGGTCCAGTCCTTGGCGTTGTAGGTAATCGATAATACTTTTGATGTTTTGGAAGACTTTACGGTTTTACTTGTGCTTATGATGTTTTGAATTTGCCGGGCTATTGGAGAATTTGTGTCCTGTTGTTTGATGGCATGTATGGAGGACTGACTGCCGGTGATTACATGGAGAGTATCAGTATTTAACTTTCTAAGTTGCATAATGCTGTTTAATATGGCTATGAGCTCTGCTTGATATACACTGTTTTGCGGCCTAAGGTGACCTTGCCATTCGGAATGAAGGCCTGTCTTTGTTTTTATGGTGACACCGCTTCCTACCTTATGTTGGATCTTTGAGCCATCCGTGTAGTAAATTCAGTTGATGGAGGTGGTTTGTCGAGGTTGCAACTGAGGTTGTGAAGACCCAGAGCGGGATGTCTGTTATGTTTCGGTGGCTTTTCTTCGTAATCTTGTGGATTGAAAATGATATCGTTGTACGTGGCGGTTTTCTTGAATTGTAGGATCATTGTGGACATTGCTTCGATTTCTGTTTGAATTGGTAGTGGAGTCACCCCGGCTATTGTTTGCAGTACATTGGTGGAGGTTGTTGAGAATGATTGGGTAATATTCATTAAGAAAGGTCGCTGAATTGAGTTAAGAGTCCGAATTTTTCTCGCTGTCATGGGAAAGGCCCAGATAGCAGCTCCGTAGGTGATTATTTTATTGATTACTGTGTTTAAAAGAATTTTCATAATGCAATGGTTAAGACCCCAGGAATATCCTTTCATAGTCTTTAATGCTTTTGCGATTTTGGCAGTGGTTAGCTTCTTTTCCTGGAGATGCGGTATCCATTTGAATTTCTGATCTATGGTGAGTCCTAAGTACTTGATGGTCTTCAGAAATTTTATTTTATTGTTTGCAATTCGCAGCGTGGGGTTCCTGGTGATTGTTATCCCTGGCTTGTGTATTAGAAGTGCATGCGATTTTATGTGTGATATTTGGAGTTTTATTGTATGACAAAGGTTGTTGAATATATTAAGGGTGGTGTTGTAATTTTCCTCAATTGTCTTCGTGTTGATCCTTGAATTATGAAGGCGACATCGTCGACGAAGGCAAGAATCCGTGTGACATTTGGCGACTGATGATCGATAATATTATCGTAGGCAATAGCGCCCCAAACTATTATGCCACGTTGTCGCGCGGTGGGGCGTTCCACAGTTACTCCCGGATTAGATCTGTCTCCACGTCGACGCCATACACGTATGCGGCGACTGTCACTGGTTAAACAGAAGCGTGACTCATCTGAGAATACAACGTTTCGCCATTCTGTCATCGACATCGCTCCAGGCCGGCACCATTCTAAACGTTGGCGTCTATGCTGTGGGGTCAATGGCAGTCTTTTAAACGGACGCCGTGAGTGCAGGCCACGTTCAACCAATCGACGGGAAATGATTCTCGTCGACACGGGAACATCCAGGGTATCTTGCACATGCTGCAGAATCGCGGTACAAGTGATTTGCGGGACCGCCACAGCTTGTCGGCGGATGCGTCGATCCACGCGTGCTGACGTCACTCCGGCTGCACCTGCACCCCTCCTTCTTCCCACATTTCCTTGTTCCAACCATGTTCGCCATAGGCGATGCATTGTGCTCGCATCCATGTGGATATCAGCTGCGATTTGACGTAAGGACCAACCCGCCCTTCTCAGTCCGATCACCATATCCCTCGTAAAATCGTCTATCTGCTGGAAGTACCTTGTTGACGGCGGCCTGGCATTATCTCCTATTACACGTATCCTCCGGCACAAAAAACAACTTTCTTCGATAATTCGTCTGGCAGAAATAACGACACGAATATTGCCCATTCTGCACGTTCCTTCCCTTATATTTACTTCACGTGCGTCGGAGAGCTGCGCATTTCACATCATTCGCATGACTCAGTGACGCGCGTCTACTTTAAAATTTGCATAAATTTCTGACCACTCTTCTTGGTGTTGCATTTTCAATGTCGAGCAGTGTATAAAAATCTTTATATAGCATTGTTCTAACATAGGCATTTTGACACAAAATCGGACTTTTTCTGAAATAACATACCAATTTTTTTCCATATTTCGATTCTACGACTCAAATTATGCCTCAATATAAATTTATGGAGAAATTTAAAAATTTATCTTGGCGAATTTTCTTCAGTTTGAGCCATTCACTTGGCAAACTTCTTAATTTATATCGATCTGTTTTCCTTTCCTTTTTTTTTCCATTGCACACGAGCGAAAAAAAAGTCATCGTTCATACTTTCAAATAATTTTAGCATAGTGACTAAACCATATTTGGCGTTATTATCGCTTATCGTCGTTATCAAACCAATATCTGGTATGTGCACTTTTGTCATATACCAGTTTTTATTTGACAATTCGACATTTATTTGGCTGATGCACATAGCATATTATTTTAGAGACCAGATATTTTAGAGACCAGTTTATCGTAGAATGCTTAGAGTCACATAGCATACTTTTTATACGAAAATTTGGTTAGTAAACTAGTCATAATAATCAAAATGTCGGGCTCCAAAAAGTGCACGTAGCAGATATTGGTTTGACAACGACATTATAACGAATATCCCAAATTTCCAAACCCACCAATATGTAAATTCACGTATATCTTAAAAAATTTTGAATAAAAAAATCAAATTTTTCGCAGGTGTGCCTAGAAATACACTTACTTTAAGATGATATTAAAATTTTATAGGTTATAATTCAAAACGTTTTTCGAAAAATTTATAAAATTATTTAAAAATATAAATTTAAAAATAAATCATAAAAAATGGGGGAATTTTATTTGGAATAAACCTAAATTTCGAAATGTGAAAGAAAGAATCAAATAAGTTTAATAAAAAAAGAGATATTATTAAATATATACCAAATTCAATTAACATTTGAGGAGCTAAAAATTTAAGAGCTAATCTTTTAAATACTACTCGTGCGATTCTTACGAAATGTGGCAGTCTGGCATAATTTCAGTCTTAGAATCCAAATATGGAAAAAAATTGGCATGCCATTCCAGAAAAAGTCCGATTTTGTGTCAAAATACCTATATTAGATTTTGTGTCAAAATACATATAATATATATAAATCTAATACATATCCTATGTTGCGCTTTCAAGACATAAAAAACGCAAGTCGAATTTCGTTAATCGACCCAGTAGAACGGGAGATACAAACTGTCCCCCTGCTTTTTTTTGGCGCAGTGTACATATGTAAATACTTTTAGTGAAATTATATGTAAACTGTGGTATTTCTTGCATAATCTAACACTAAATGCTTAAAAAATGCGAAATTTCTCAAAAAAAATTATATAGGAACAAGACCATTATATATTGAGCTATGGCGAGATATCGCTAAGCTGGCGATGGCTTTGGCGTCTAATTGAATCGCCAAATTTGGCTATAAATGTCAAAAACTAGCCAAACTTTGACTATTTAGCGGCATTTTGATGCGATCTCTGCATAACTATAACTGGGCTGGCCCCTATATGTAACTGTAACTTTATCCAGCCCTATGTGTAACTGTAACATTATATGTTTTCCAGCAGTTTCGAGAAATCGAAGGTACTGGAAATTTCGCGGCGGACTGGGAAAACTATATTAGCCAGTTCAGTTAGTTTAGATTCGTTCTCAAAGTTTAGCTCAGCGTATTGAGATATCATTGAGCCAGCTTACGCAGTTTTTTGTATTTAATGTTCTCAGTAGTTTAAAGTGATTGCGCTCTCTCGTATTCAGGAAGAGCTATACGAATACTGCTGGAAAAGTTCCAGAGTTGTGAAGTGTTTCTTTTGGGAAAATCAAGCTGTCATCGATTCTGTGTGCATTCAGTCCACTACGAACCCGTATGTACGTAATAATATATTTTCAACTCATTCTAAAAAGCATGCTGTGGTGCATATATATGTCACCGTGAAAGACCGAAAATGGAGAATGTCGACTTTCATCGGAGAATGTCAACATTCACCAAATACGACGGTGAAAGATCGAATATTGCATTACATTCTTGTACATTCGGACCCTCACCGGTGTATGTCGACAATCACAGATATGCTCTAATGTAGGTCGAAAAGAGAGGAGTGGACAAAGAGGCGACTGGCTGTGTCCTATAAATGCAATTGTAAAAAGCAAAGGCCTCTTCTGCATTCCAAAGTTTCATAATAGTTTGAGTTGTTGCAATAAATAAGATTTGAATCACATAATTTAGTAAGTTTTTTATTACTATTGTTTTATTACTATTGTTTTTTATTACTATTGTGTTTATTCACCATTAGTACATGGTGAATGTCGACATTTACCGGTGTAAGTCAGAAATAAGTGTATTTGGAAAATATTTCGGACATGCACCAAGCGAGTATGTGAATGTTGACAATCACCGGGGAAAGTCGACATTCTCCAGACTTCGGTGTTTCACCGTAACATATACATGTATTATGCTATGTTATGGCAGTAAAATAATCTGAAGAGATGAATTAGCAGTTTATTTGATATCCATTAAAAGAGCCATTTTTGCGTAACCAAGGATTTAACCCATATTATGCTACAGCAACCTACTACGGTTATGATATATATGGGCTCGAAAATATTTGGATGTATTAAAAAAGAGAAAATCAGTTTAAAAAATTGAAGAATAAAAAGGTGTTAGATGAAACGTAATTTCATGATGTCATTTAATTCCAGAGAATGTCTTTGACAGAATTATGAGTGCCATGTCCAAAGCATGTTCATTAGTAATTAAAAATAAAAAATTTCCAATTAAATATTAATAATCTGCATAATTTGAAAAAGCATTCACAATTCCTTATTTAATATAAAATGCTTAATATTTTGCAAGTTTATTTTATTATTTTCTTTCGAACTTAAAAATTATTTATAATTTATAAGAATTACAAAAAATGTTTTAAATATTAAAAGATTTACAATTTTTTATTATTTTCTCGTACACAACATTTACAGTCATGCTGTTATTTTAAATCTTAAAAACTTTTCGAAATATCTATAAAATTATTCTCAGACTGATGAAATACTTATTAATATTTAACATTTAAAT
>KK118579.1:363933-396262 GCA_000611955.2 Stegodyphus mimosarum | reverse complement strand
CGTAAATAACCTCGATATTTGAATATAACTTACCTTAAATTGACATATTTATAGTTATTATAGGTATTTGTAAAAATGATTAAAATTATAGTATGAAATAATTAAATTAATAAAATATCGCCTTTATTTATTTAAAGAATACAAGTTATTATTAAAAAAAAATCTAACTTCTAAGGAAAATTTTAACCAATTAAATTGTCACCAAAAATTATATCGGCAAAAATATTCTTAGATCTATCAGTCATATTTTATCCCAATAGAGCAGTCAGGGTCTACTAACCGCGTTGTAACGTCAGTATTGATGTATGTTCTGAACTCCGCCTACTTCTCGTTGAGCAGATCGTCTGCTGCGCAAAAGGAGGGAAAGGGAAAAGAAAAAGAGCTATGAGAAAAGAAGATTCGAAATCGAATGATGCCGAATCCAACTGAAATATTCGTTCCAACCCACACCATTACATGACAATAAAGACACGTCGAACTCTAATGTACTGTTGAAGATAAATGTCCATAACTCAATTTGATTTCCTTTTAGATGCTCGTTTGGGTGGGCGGGAAGGCCAATTTGTACGGAGGTTATGGAATTGTTCTATTCAGTTATGGCGGGAGTCATACACTAAAAGAAATTCGACAATGAAACACATTTGGGGAATTTTGCATATCACTGTTTTTTTTTTTTTTTTTCTTTTTTTACATCCTTCACTTGATCTGAAATCTAGTTAAAAAGAAAATTCTCGAATAAATTTTCACACACAAGATATTCTGCTGTACGGTATTCTCTAAATCCAAATGCTCACATCTAAAGAATCAAATCATTAGAGGTGGTTAATTCTTGGAAACATAAAGGCCAGTTTAAGATATCTAGCAGTATTTTGTGTTGTCAGTATTTAGGAATACGTCTAATAGAATAATAAACATAATAATAAATAAGGAAATAGAATAATAAATATAGGTTATTTCAAGAAAAATAAATAAATAACAAAGCTTTCAGATTTTATTTTACGCCCAAAGAGCGTTTTTTTAAAGATTCTGTGCGTTACCTTTATTTATTAAATATCATGTTCTTCGAACTTGAACCACAAAATTCAATTCAACAGCAATATCACAAAATACATAAAAAGAGCGTATATTTAGAATTTCCGATACACAGTCTCGCGGGCTGGAGATTTTTTTTATACCATACAGTGTTACCATTGGTTGCATTGAAATCCTTGAGTTTGTTAATCAAAAATTCGTTAAAGTTTTCACAAAATACGAAATGGATAATAAAACAAATTCTAAATTAGGACTTCCAGATGCCCATATTCGGTGGAGGATTACGTTATTCAAAATTTGATGTCTCTAGGTGCTGTTATTTTTTTTTCATAATGCGAGAAATATACATATATTCATGCAGATTTCCCATTATTTAATTTATTTAAATAAAATGCAGGCTCTAATATTTCGTGGCAACAATTCGAAAAGTGAAACTCCGTTTTATAGTGGATTTTTTTCTGTTAAAGCGAAATTAATAGCTTTTCTCGGCAAACTGCCCCTTTGAACTAAAAATAGGGATGCATACTGTATCAAACAATGTCACAGAAACAGCAGTGGCGAGACCAAATGGAAAGGAACACATCTAAGAAATTTAAAAGCCATGTTAAATATTTGTTTACTCAAAACATTTTATGTTCTTAAATTCTAAAACCTTGAAATACATTGCAGGTTAATGCGACTTCCAATCTGGAGTTTTTATATATAATATTGTTACGGAATTTGTACTTAATTTGCTATTTTTAATAGAATTGTAATTAAATTGTTTTATTTTTCGGTGCAATGTAGCGCGTGATGAAATTTAAGAAAAAGCTACGCCGGAAAAGTAAAAATGCAAGAACGAAGGATGAATGATTTAACATTTAATAAATGGGTATCTCATAATTGCTTTTGCTATCCAGAAAAATCGAGAAAATATATTTTACCAGGATATTCTCGTGAATGATTAAAAAGCTTATAAAAACCGGATTAAAACATCTCAGCTCAGTTGTTGTTATGCGAACTGTAGTTGTTCACTTAGTGCTGTTATTGATTATAGCGAATTCGCAGTGAGATCGGAATAGATTTCTCTGTATTTTGAATTTGAATTCTGTTTATATTCTAGCAGTTTAAAATATAAGTACTGTGGGATATTGCGACAGTGTACGAATATCTCTGAAGAAATTTCAGTATTTTGTTTTATTTCTTGGGATAAGAATAAATTTTATTAAATTTTTAACTTTTTATTGACTTATGCATTCAGTTGTTTTATTTCCTGGGATAAGAATAAATTTTATTAAATTTTTAACTTTTTATTGACTTATGCATTCAGTTCATCACGAACTCGTACGGGTTCGAATTGGACTGAATGCACAATGTGTTAAAAAGTTAGTAAAATTTATTCTTATCCCAAGAAATGAAACAAAATACTGAAATATTTTCTCAGAGATATTCGTATAATATCGCAATATCTCAAACGTTAAACAAAACTCAGTTCAAAACAATGAAAGTTAATCCAACGTCCCCGCGAATTCGCAACAATCAAATAACAGCGCTAAGTAAACAACAGTTCGCATAAAACAGCTACAACTGAGCTGAGGTGTTTTAATTCGACTTTTATAAGCTTTTTAATTATTCACAAGAACATTCTGGTAAAATCCCTTTTCTCGATTTTTCTGGATGGCAACAGCAATTACGAGACATTTATTTATCAAATATGAAATGCACGCGCTCTTTTATTTTTAATTTTCCGACGTAGCTTTCTATTCAAAAGTCGTCTGCGTTGCACGGGAAAATAAAGCAATTTTAATTACAATTCTAAATAAATAACTAAATAAATATGAAATCCGTAACAATATGTTCAATTAACATTATGTAACTAACATATGAAAGCCTGATCGGAAATAATTACGGCCCGTGGGGAACAATAATTACTTATTCTTTCTGTCGGAAATAAATCTGAGCGTATTCGTATTTTCAACGGCATCTTTCCCTTAAATCTGCCGTGAAGAAAAGTAACATAATCTAGATCGAAAAAGATTTTCAGGTTACATAAGCATGTGCTGGAGAGAGGAAACTCTAATTACATTTTTAAACTTTATATATATATATATATAAACAGAAACCACGGCTGTCATTTACTTGTTATTCATTGCGTGGTTTGAAAAAGTGAATAAGTCTACTTGGGTCAGTCTCGTATCCACATATAGCCTCCCAAATCTAGTTATTTCTTATTTAAAGCCTGATGCATCAATGAATAGTAAATTACGATCGACAATATAACCACAAAACCTCTCAATGAATGACGGATGTCTCAATCGCCGATGTGATGGATTGGCTCATCCGTCTTTCGCTGTCGTTGCCACCCAACATCAATGGAACTTTACGCAATCGGGACAATTCAGTGACGTAACGAAATGAACAGATGGAAGCTTGGGGGAACAGAAAGTGGAATTGTCGACCGCTCTTTTGGATTTTTTTTTATTATCGTTAACAAAAAATTATATAAAAAAAGAACAAGTGTTCGAACATATTGTTATTACATAGGCGATGGTTGCGGTTATTCATATGATTTTCCGTAAAATGTACTGCTTCTGATTGTTAGGAAGTCAGAATTAATGGTTTTAAAAGTGACTGCATATGAATGGCTCCATTAAATGCGCCGATCAAAACATTGAACGCTTTCAGAAAATATGCTGAAAATTTATTATGGTGCAGGAAATTCTTTAGTGAAGTAAAAGTAAATACAACACTATAATGAGCCAAGGTATTCAACGTATAAAAACCAAGATGTCATGAAAGACACTTTTTCTTATTGGATTATGCTCATATGAAAGCAATCGCTGTAACTTCCATTCACGGAGGAAAAAGTTGAAACATTGATCTCAAGCGTACAAAACGGCATGAAAAGGACCAATAACAAAATATAACAAGGAATGACACATTTTTTAGCACAAAGAGGCGTTAACCCCCAACGGCTATTAGTTTCGAAAGGGCATTTTGCGTCGAATCACTATAAACGACTGTATCACTTCTCAGGTTGTTGCCACGAAATATTACCACCCCGTATTACATTTAAAGAAATTAAATAATGAAGAATCTGTGTAAATGCATGTATGTTTCTCGCATTGTGAAAAAACAATGGTAATTAGAGCCGGAAGATTTCGAATAACGTAGTCCTCCACTCGAACATGGACACATGAAAGCCCGAATTTTGAATATGTTTTATTACCTATTTTCATATTTCGCAGAACTTTAATGAATTTTTTATTAAAAAACTCAACGATTTCAAAGCGAACAGTAGCAACAATGTACGGAATAAAACGTTTTTATTTTCAAGAAGCGAGACTGTCTGTCGGAAATTTTAAAGGTATGCTATTTTTAAATATTTTGTGATTTTTCTATGGAATCGCATTTTATGTGGCGTAACAGCTAAGAATGTAATATTCAATAAATAAAGTAAACACACGAAATGTTTATAATAAAAATACAAAAAAAGTCTAGTAAAGCCATTTTAGTAAGAAAACTGTGTATTGATATGATGAACTGAGAAAAGTTGTAGAGACATTAGGTTTTTTTGGAAGCAGGAACGATGAAAAATATGCACTACCTTCGCCGGGGATCGAACCAAGGACCTCTGAAATACCGGCTCAGTGTGCTGACCATTACACCACGAAGGCACGCTAAGAATGTGGGAGATGTACCTTATAAAGTCTGAAAAAGAAACAGAAAAATGCATGGCTATACTTAACGCTGCACCGAGAATTCTAAGCATATACTGCTATGCTGTTTTTGAAATTTTATCATTTTGCTGTTGAAGTTTTTATTATTTTATCTATCCAAAAATCGATGGAGAAAAAATTAGGCGAATAATTTTGTTTCCGAAAGATGCAGTTACAGTAAGAACAGAACGAATGAAAAGTAGTTACGGATAAACTACAGATAACTATCACAATATTTCTTGAAGAGAAGCCCACGTTCCAGTAAGAATAAATAGTAATAATAGCGTAACTGTGCCTAATAAGATATCTTCATTTCTGTTTTCCTGTAACTGGAATCTCGCTCATTCTGATTGTTGTCCTTGCTACTCCTCAGACCTCAAAATCGTTAATAAATAATTAAAAAAGGTGAATGGGCACCTGACTCAGCGAAATCGTAGATTAAATAACAGTTCGTATTTGCTTCTCTGTGATTGAACGGTTCTTGTATTAGCTGGCATCAAATACAACAGTCAGATGGGAAAGCTTGTAAGGTTTTAGTTAAACTAACAAAGTTTTATTTTAATTTTCCCTTTTCTATCTGTTCTCATTTCAACTTCCCGTTAGAATAAGTGCGCGTTTCAGCTTTATGCTAATTTGAAGTGGAGCCAAGTTCTATTTAAACGAAAGGTAGAAACCTTTCAGTGTGAGAGAGCTTTTAGTCTCAGACCACTGTTACTCTATTCGACGTTCGCCTGACTAGCTAGTATTTAAATTCTAAGCCGTAGCGCTGTTACGTTATTACTTATTGAAGTAATTCTAAGTGGGTCAGTATTAGTTAAATCTTGCTACGCACCATTTAGTTTAGAGGCCAACCTCGCGTTCATAGCTCTGTGAGCAACGACTACTTAATTTCTAATTAGCTTTAGTTTAAATTAAATTTGATTGTTCAGTTTAGACCCAAGTGGCGGTCATTATTTTCTGTATCCTTCCCGAGTTGAGAAGTGGCTGTAAATAATTGTGGTTTAATAAAAGAGGATTTTAAATCCCTCTGAAGTGTAGTTCTTCTACCACTTAACCACAGTTTTCTACCACAGAACATAGCTGCATTCAGCTCCCTGTTCAAGATCAGGACTTCACGTTTCACGAAGATGTTTGCCAAGAATATGCACCGAACACTCAGTCCTGACAAGCTTCTATGTGACCTTCCTATGTAGTTTGCGATGGTTTGCCTTTATTAATAAGATGAAAACACTCACTATGTAGACGAATCCATTTAAAATTTAGGAGAGCTCGTTATCTAATTTTTTTTTCTTTTTTTTTCCAGTTGAGGGCACTTGCCTATAACGGCACTGACTAAGGACAGAAATGGTGGCCATTTTATTGTGGAGGCACTTAATAGGCGGCCACCGCTACCTGCTATAAAGAGACAGGCAATTTTACCTCCATGCCTTTTCCGGGATTCAAAACCGGGTTCTTCGGTATCGCAGTCAAGCTTCCCTAACCACTATACCATCTGGACGTACTGAGGATGATGAGGATTGTACGAATAATTTTAAACTTTGCAGAACCTGGCGTTAAAAGTTTACAGGGGAAATACGTGAGGAAATACGGTTTCGGGCAACGTCATGTATTACACATCAATGAAAATAACTTCATAATGGTTTTGTTAAGTTTTGCTGCTAGTAGATAAAGTAGGATTTGAAACACAGAAATATAATATATATGGGTATCCACAATTTCATCACCGGATAACAAAATTAAATCGAAAGGTAATTTTATGAAGTAACCGAAAATAATTTAGATCGATATAACCTTTAGCTCATGGAATTTAATTTTTTGGGAATGGCAACAGGGAATTTGTTTGTGTACATAAATGGCGTCATGCAGTGAAAAGCAATGCATGTCCTCTGGTTACGGGAAACGAAATCTCCGAAACTAGTTCAGCGGCGATTCGGACAAATATTAATAAACGTTCCCCGAAGGCATAATCAATTAAAAGATGGTTAAAACAATTTCGATAGACCAGACATGTTTTGCGTAAATGAAGTGTAGGTAGACCAAGAGTCAGTGATGAAAATGTTCTGCCATTCGTTATGTGTTTGTGCGCAGTGCCAGTAAATCTATTCGCCGTAACAACCTGAAATTATTCTTGAATGGTTGAAACTAACTGCGTATAAACTGCAGATTTCGCAACAAACCAAACTTAATGGTCGAATCATTCGTAAAGAAATTTCTGGGTAGTATTCTATTATCGGGACCGGATTCAGAAATGTATGTATGTACCCACATATGTATGAATGTATGCGTTCATGTATGCCCGTTTAGTATGTATTGAAATAGAAATAAAAGAGAGACATTAGGTATTGTTTTAAAGCAGGAGAGATGAAAAATAAGCAATGATCTCGTCGGGACTCAAACCACGGACCTCTCGAATACGCTCCGAGTGTTCTGACCACTACACTTCGAGGGCATGCTAAGAAAATGGGAGAAATACCTTATAGGTATATGTACGTACGTATGTATACACACGATAATATCCGCAGACACATCCATACATACCTCTGTGAATCCGGTGCCGATGACAGAAGACTATCACTTTCAGTTCCGTATCAGAAGATGATGATGAATTTCTTCAGAAAATCGTGTTCTGCGACGAAGCAATATTTCATGCTTCAAGAGAGGTTAATCGACTTCATTTCGGGATTTGAGAATCAGAAAACCTTCTCTGTGTAAAGGAAATTAAGTGAGGTAACTCTGAAGTTAACATTTGCTGTGCACTAACTCACAACAAAGTGATTGATCCATTCTTTTTCTTCGAGTCATCAATTAATTCAGATGTTTACTTGCTAAGAGTAAGCTAAGATGCTCAGAGTGCTTGCTGTACCGCAATTAGAAGAAATACAGCCAAGCTTTTTTCCTAGCAGTATGGAACCCCTGCCATTGGGCTACACATGTAAGTGATTTCTATACTCAAACATTCCCAGATCGTTGGACTGGTAGAGCTGACTCATATCATGGCCACCCTGTTTTCCGGACGTCACACTATACGACTCCTTTTCTGAGGATATCAGCAGAACCGAGTTTATGCTGTGGAGATTCACAGAACCGAAGAATTAAAAAATCGAATCACCACAGCAACGACTACCGTGACTCCACAAATACTTAATAATGTTGGAAGAAAAATCAAGAACCCACTTGACGTTCACCAAGCAAGTAACTCTGCTCATGTTAAAGTGTATTAATAAGAAATTATTTGAAATTCTAAATACATTTCAGCGTCTTTTCCCGTATATATTATTCTGTATTACTAGCGCAAAACGGCGTTAGTCCGAATAGGCTATTCGTCCCGAAACGGGATTTTCCGGCGTAGTACTTTAAGTGTTTGAATCACTTTCCAAACCGTTGCCACGAAATGTTCTCCGTGTATTACTTTTAAAGAAATTAAATAATGAAGAATGTGCATGAATGTATGTATGTGTCTCTCACTGTGAAAAAACGACGGTACCTAGGGCCACCAATTTTGAATAATGTAGTTTCCCACCCGAACATGCGCCCCTAGAAACCGGCATTTTGGTTTTCCAATTTTATATTCATATTATGTAAAATTTTAATGAATTTTTAACAAACTCAAGAATTTAAAATTGAGCAGTGGCAACACTGTACAAGTTAAAACTTTGTTATCTCCAACGCGCGAGACTGTCTATCGGGAATTCTAAAGGTATACTTATAAGGTATTTCTCCCGCCTTCTTTGCATGCCTTCATGGTGTAGTGGTCAGCACACTCGACGCGTATTCGAGAGATCCGTAGTTCGAGACCCGGCGAGGGCATTGCTCATTTTTCCCATCTCCTGCTTCGAAATGTCCTAACGACTCTACATACTGTTTTTAAATATTTTGTGATTTTGCTATTCAACTGAATTCTATTTGATATGATAAACTGAGAAAAGACTGAAAAAAAGAGAAGAATGTATGCCAAAACTTGACACTTTATCACGAATTCTTAACACACGCTGCTTTAAAAAAATTTTTAATTTTGCTCTTGAATTATATATGGCGTAATTCCGAAGAAAATGATACTTAATAATATGGCTAAAAACACAAAAACAAATGAGGTAGCAACAATGAGTGCAACACAGCCTGGTAGACTAGGAGCTCAGCGATAGTGTAGAAAAACCTTAACAAATCCTGTTGGGTGACCATTAAAATCCGAGCTCTTTCAGATTTTTTTTAAACAGGTCTTTATCCAGTGAATAAATTATGGGTACCTTGTATAATGATTATCATTGATCTATCTCTTTATCCTCTCTCTGGTAGAAAGTATTAAATAAAACAAATATAATACGATAATCAAAATGGTTTAAAAATTTTCTTTCAGTTATTATACTAACACCGAAATGTTTATCTTCCAGTTCTCCGATGTAAATCAAAAATGAAGCAATGACTCAAAAAGAAAACACGTTGGTCTGACGATCCATTATTTTTAGGACATTTCGGGTATTTACTGTTATTTAAACAACAATAGAAATAATCTAACACGTGTCAGCACTGCTATATAAAACCCGGACTGTAAAAGAGATAGGTGGAAGCATATAGTATTTCATATTCGACAACCAATCACAAGCAATCAATCTCGAGATCCAACTAATGGAAATCTTTGCCATGAGTGACGCAGACATAAGCCCGACAAATAAAGAGAGCGTCATTATAAGCAGACAACCTTCCCACTAATTTCCCCGATGCGGATATTTGGGGAATTTGTGTTTTCACGGAGTTGAGGGGTCATGTAAATATTTTCCCTTTTTCTGTCTCATTTTGAAAAAGAATATGTTTCGAAGACATGATAATGTATCCTTATTGAAATGCATAATATTTTGTTTTAACATCTGACAGGAAACAATAATGAATATAAAAAATTATCCAATGATTATTTATATGTCACAAATTTCAACTACATTTTATATAGCGTAAAGCATTGTGGAAGTTTGATTTTAAACTGCATGTATGCATCATTACTTGACTACTTTTCAATTATAGAAATCTCTCACTCAACATTTAAGAACATGCAATTGCTCCCGCTATAGTTATTTTTTTAAAGTTAAATTTCGGATAAATTAGAATTTCTTTTTATGAGAATTCTTCCCCAAATAACGTTATTTTTAAATGACCTTCAAAAATTTACTTCTTGCTGTTCGCGAGATTTACGTATATTCTCTGCAATTGGATGTAATTAAGAAAATCAAATAATATAATTACAAATGATATTTTAAGTACTCTACATATTCTCTACTTTTTAACTGACGTCTAAACTAAGTTCTGATGACAGAAGCATATAAATATATTTTTATTTTTTGGATGGAATCAACAGACGAATAGTATGTTTTCCTAGTTTTTTCCTTAAGGAAAATAAAATGTTCTTTATGATGAACTTCGTGAAATTTGTATGTATACTTTATTGGTAAGAAGCAATATAGGTTTAAATTCTCAGCGAATAGCATAACTATTTTCTTAAACATTGCACTGGAGCATATTTTCTATTATTAACATCAGTCATAAACTTATTCACTTTCACCTGAACATCCTGTAAATGTGGTTTTCGAATATAATTAGGATTATATGTGAGAAGCTTAAATTACAGGTAAATGAGATTGTAATGTATCTTCAGGAATCTTTTATAAATGACTTTATTTCTTTTATGTGTCTAATAATTCGCATAAAAAAAATCTGAAAGATTTTAGATTTTAAATTACGTCCAAAGCGGCGTTTTTTTAATATTTTTTGTGTTACCTTTACTTATTAAATATCATGTTCTTCGCACTTAAACGATGAAATTCAGTTAAAGGACAATAACACAAAATAGTTTTGAACTGAGCATATCTTTAGAATTTCCGATACGCAATCTCACGCGCTGGAGATAAAGATTTTTTTTTTTTTTGTATAACGTTGCCATTGCTCGCTTTGAAATCCTTGAGTTTGTTAATCAAAAAATTTCGTTAAAGTTTTACAAAATTTGAGATCGACAATAAAACAAATACCAAATTTCATATTTGGACTTCCAGATGCCCACATTCGCAGTAGGATTACGTCATTCAAAATCGGATGGCTCTAGGTACTGTTGTTTTATCACAATGACATATATACATTAATTCAGGTTCTTCATTATTTAATTTCTTCAAATATAATACAGGCGATATTGTTTGATGGCAACAATTCGAAAAGTGAAACGGACATTCAGAGAGTTACAACGCAAAATCACAAAACGAAAAAAATAGTCCTTCAGGGACAAAGTCCCTTTGGACTAAAAAGAAAAAGAAAGAAATGGAAAGCTTTTGTTGTTATGGCTGACCTCACGTGTCTGACCTTATCAGTATAATCCACGAATTTTATTGTAGCAAGGAGTGCAAGATGACGACTGTCGTTAGCATGAGCTTTGAGCACTGTATAGGCGAAGGAAAGGCTTTGCCCGATTCCGCTTCAGTTTTGAAGAAGAGCACCCCAGGGGACGTACCCAAGGGTTTCCACCTCTCTTTCTCTACCACCAACTATTCCGCAGAACTTTCGGCTCGCCCAACATTTTGAGTGCCCCCATGCCGCACAGATACTATACATTTAAAAGCATCCCTGCTTTCTTCGGAATTTGAACCTGGATTATTCAGCATGGCAGCCAGTTTCACTAATTACTATCCGACATGTGCAGCCGGAAAGTTTTTTAGTTTACATAAAACTGAATATTATTAAACATTTAATAGAGCATTTAATAATATTGTTATGTGCGCACGGTTTCGTAATGGATCGAATGCACATAAAACCGATGATAGCCTGATAAAATTGATTTTACTAGAAGAAACAATTTATAATTCTGGAACTTTCCAGAAAAGTACTCATAGAGCTCTTCTCAGTATAACAGGGAACAATCAGTAGTTTCCACTTAAAACTATGAAGAACATTATACACAGCTCAGTACAAAGCGCATCTAAAGAGCGAAGCTCGCATGGAGATCTCTCAATACTCCGAACCCTACTGTGAACTGAAAATAACTGAGAACTGATACTCTCTCCGCTCTTATTATTTCTCCAGACAACGAGAAATTTGCAGTAACTTCCATCTGTTGAAATTGCTGGAAAGCCTATACGGTTATAGTGACATATAAGGACCAGATACGATTAGGTTACAGTTACATATAGGAATCAGTTGCAGTTATTCAATGACAGTACCAATTACAGTTATACAGAGAACGGGCCAAAATATCCCCAAATGACCGGGAAGTTTGGCGACAAAAATTAGTCTTCAAAACCATCGCGAGTTGGGCGATACTTCGCCAATTCAGCGAGATAGCCGTTTATCTCAATGTTAAAGAGACTTGCTACTGTAACATTATTTTTACGGCAGAGCTTCGTCTTTTGAGCATTTCATGTTGCATTATACAAAAAACATAAAAATTTTATTATAATTTGACTACAGTTATTTACATATATACAACATTCGTAACAACATTCTTTTAAATACTTAAAAATTGAATATTATTAAGTTTTTTATATCGAATATTATTAAATTCAAAAGCTTTAACTAAATTACAATAAACTATTTAGTAAAGTATTTGTCTGGCCGGTGAAAACTGGAAATTATTTTGAATGTTTTTACGGTTATAATTGGTCTAATACTGGAAATTTAATGTTGTGACACTAACAGGTATAAAGATAGTACGACAAAGCCTTAAGATATTTTAAAACAACCTTTTCATTTAAACAGAACTTTGAACATGGATAGGAATATTTAGTTTCGAAATCTGCAATTTTTTATGCCATTTCCAACTTCCCTTGGGGAAAAACTTATTTAAATTAAAACAATACGAGAAAATAAGTTTAAATGAAGCGCAGCAAAAAATGTGCGTAATTTAAAAGGCCGTGCAAGGAATCCATGTGGTGTCCACAACACATTTTTTATTTTCTGCCTTCATGCTTTACTCTAGAAACTCAGAGCTCACCAGCGGCAGAGCGGTAAAATCTCTAAACACTGGTAGTTCCGACCTGGGTTCCATTCTAGGCTAACGGATTCGCTACATGGGAGTTTTCGCGGTTTTCCCCGTGTGTAACGTGTATACAAGCTAGTTTCCCTTAGAAAGTTCTCCACTAAGGTATCCCTCCCCTTAAGCTGATAGCCTTTATGTGCTTTGCCATAATCAACTAAACAAAACAAAACCAACGTAAAAATTCAGAAATTAAATATACCTTCCTTTATTGAAATTAAATATACCTTCCTTTATTAAAATTTGGTAATCAAAAGGGATTTTCTTTCTTTCAGAATTTTAAGACTCAGGGACAAATTTTCTAGATTTAATGTGAAAAAAATCGCAGATAATTGTAGATCCTCAGGTATACATTATTCTTAAGTGTTTTATCGGAATTTAAAAAATGCGTTCCTAGATTAAATACTTTTTATTACTCTTCTTTCTGTAATGTGTCAAATTGAGATGTGTTTTGAAATGATAGTCTAAGTAAGCTTTTGCGTTTTTACTGAAAAGTGATGATGATTTAAGAATCCTGTTAGAGTAAATTAAATGTATGGTTCAGTTAAAAAAAAGTCTTTGAATTATTTGAAGTACAAAATTTTATCTTCGTACCGATATAATAGTTATGAACATGACCTTCCCAGATTCACGTTGGAAAATCAAGTTACATATATATTTAGAAATTTTAGATTATTATTTCCATTATACTCTGAAAAAGTTTTCAGCGCAGTAATTTAGGTAGCTTGTTTCTAGCGATTTGGCATAGAAATATTAATTATGTAACTGTATCTCACTTTCGTACAGAAAAAACCAACACGATTTATTAAGAATATTAAATTCAGAAAAATAAATATAATATTTTTTCTTTTGAAACAGGTAACTTTGTAAGGTTTTAGTTAAACTAACAAAGTTTTATTTTAATTTACCTTTTTCTATCTGTTCTTATTTCAACTTGCCGTTAGATTAAGAGTGCGTTTCAGCTTTATGCTAATTTGAAGTGGAGCCAAATTCTATTTAAACCATAGGTAGGAACCTCTCAGTGTGAGAGAGCTTTTAGTCTCAGACCACTGTTACTCTATTCGACGTTGGCCTGATTAGCTAGTATTTAAATTCTAAGCCGTAGCGCTTTTACTTGATTACTTATTATTAAAGTAATTCTAAGTGCGTCAGTATTAGTTAAATCTTGCTACGCACCATTTAGCATAGAGGCCAACCTCGCGTTATAGCTCTGTGAGAAACTACGACTTAATTTCTATTTAAATTTTAGTTTGAATAATTTGATTGTTCAGTTTAGACCCAAGTGGCGGTCATTATTTTCTATATCCCTCCCGAGTTGGGAAGTGGCTGTACATAATTGTGGTTTAATAAAAGAGGATTTTAAATCCCTCTGAAGTGCAGTTCTTCTACCACTTAATCACCATATTCTAGCACAGAACATAGCTGCATTCAGCTCCCTGTTCAAGATCAGGATTTAAGATTTACACAAAAACGTTCGTCAAGAATATGCACCGAACACTCAGTTCTGACAACTTATGGCAGCAGTGCTGTAGCTAGAGGGGAGTAAGGAGAGACATCTGTCCCTGGGGCAAAACTGATGTTACGAAGTTTTAGAATTATATGTTATCCATTCTTGGTAAACAGAAGGGGACGCGGAATCTTCACTTGTCCTCGGACGCTGAAAACCTTAACTGCGGCTTGAATGGCTTTCCGAAATTTAATAAGTAGCAAAGTAATGTTATGTTTATATCTACTTTCTTTTTTTTAATTGCAGAGAAAAGCTTTCAAAATTTCCTTTTCAAAGCTTTCTTGTCACTTTGTAAGGTATTTTCTCCCTCCCTTCTGCATGCCTTCCTGGTGTAACGGTAGCACACTCGACGCCTATTCGAGAGGTCCAGGTTCGAGTCCCGGGGAGGGCATTACCCATTTTTCCTGTCTCCTGGTCCAAAACAAAACCTAATGACTTTATAACTTGACTGATAAATTTTAATTCGAATGGCTTATAAAGTCTTTGGGTTTTCTTAAGTAGCATATAACTTATACTCTATGTAGAAGAGGATGTAGCGAATTCTCGCTATGTGTTGAAGAATAAATACTGCAGAAGAAAGATTTTAAATAATCCTTTTATTTAAACTAAATTAAAAGAGATGCACACACTTCGGGCTCACAAATCACCACCACTTGTGGCTAAACGTGAATTAACAGAAAATAAGAATGTAACAAATCACTAATAAGTTAAGATATTTCTAGCGACTGACTCCTATAGCTTATCTAAGGCTAATTCGGCTGCACACAACAAAGCCGAGCCGTGAAATCTATCTATAGCATAAAGAAGAAAGTCTGTGTGTTTGTCTTGTAATAACTCAGTCACTACTATAGCTATCGCCACGAAACTTTCTACAATTCTTTTCTGGGTCTTGGAAAAGGTCGACGTTCTTTTTTTTTCGACAACAAATAGCTAAAATCAGAGATATTAATTAAAAACTCGAAAAAAAAACGATCAGTTTCGCCCTCATTTTTCAGAGTGGCAACAGTCTCGCAAGCTGGAGACTAAAATCTGCTTTATTTCGAGAAGCGTTGCCACAGCTAGCTTTCGAATCGTAGAGTTTGTTAATGAAAAAATGCCAAGCTTTACGACGAAATAAAAATAGCATTGCCAAAGTTTAAAGGCATTATTCCCTATTCCAAAAATTCTTGGGAAGCCATTTCGACTATTCCCATCTTCGTACGACTTAAATCAGCCGAGATATTAATTAAAAACTCTGAAAACGCTCATTTTCGCACTCAATTTTCCGAGGGGCAACAGTCTGGCGTGTTGGAGATAAAATGCTTTATTTCGAAAAGTGTTGCTACTACTCGCTTTAAAATCGTAGAGTTTGCTAATCAAAAATTTGTACGTTTTACAAAATCTATGTATAAAGGAGAATGCTGTTTGTGTGTCTGTTTGTTTATTCGCGTTATTGATTTCCGATCAAACATGATAAATGTTTTGCCACATTTAATCAAGTAAAATTGAATATAGGTGAAATATTGGATGGAACTTGAGCTTTTACGACCATTTGATTAGAAAGACGAAGATCATTAAAGACTGCGTGACATTGTTGCTGATATAATGATTTTTCTATCGAAATTTTTTATGTGGATTCCATATCGCATCAGACTTAAAATGTATGACTATGAGCGGTATTTTTTGCATCGTTATTAGAGAAGGATTGCAGCAGTATCGTTCTCTCTGTTGTTAAGTGCATTACTCTCAATCTAACTTAACTGCCATCGAGTATTTCTGCTAGTATCAGTATAAATCGGACGAGTGTCAAAAACACCGGCTAGAGAGCTAAATTCAAATACGCAGCATAAACTCGGAACTAAGTCCGCTACTATTCTTCTCGAATTCTTAAAACGCAGCTTAAATACCGCTTCGGAAGGACGTTTAGCTTTGCATCTACGACATAACAAATTTACATTGCGGTAGGAAACTGAAATCAGGAGGGAAAGTAAACTAAAAACAATTGTATAGAATAAAATAAATCCTTACATGCTCTTTTCTTACTGCAGTGCGTTTTTACAGATCATCAAATGGCAACTGATAAAAACATTTAAATAAAAATGGCAAAATAAGGTAAACAAAGAACTGAAGTTCTACCGATTAAATTTGTTTCAATAAGTTTTTGCATCCAGTCAGCATGAACTTACAAATGGTTACTGCAAGAAGCTAGCTTCCCTCTTTTTTTTTCTGCTAATCGCTAATTAACAAATGTAGATTCGACTTAATTCGATTTAGCATATAAAATTATTCTGCACTTGCTAAGAATGTGAATTATCAACACAAACACGACGTTTTTAGGCAAACATTTCTGTTTTCATCCGTTTGTACATCCTGTACACAGACTAAAACGTTCGTAACATAACACCAATCATTAACTGTAAGACAAGTTCCCTCAAAGCAACAAATCACAATTTATGCATGCAAATGCAAAAACAGAAAGGTCCCTCCCCTCATCTCCTTGTTCTATCTCTTTCCCCTACACAGTCCCTGTTCGGCGTCCACTTTTTCGCCGGACATTTCGCCCCATAATCGGATTAAATTGGCCCATCTAATAATGGCGACGGACAAGTGCCTGTAAGGCCACGTGCTGACAGTGGGCGCAGCCATTGTGAGCCACGTGACCGGACGGCGGGAAGTTTCCCGTTTCCCATTGGTCACCATTGTGTCGTGGAGCGTGCACAGCCATCTAAAGTTGCGTATCTCGAATGCGGGCTCTGTTCAGCTCCAGGCGAGATAGACATTCTTTTTTTAATTTATTTTTTTACCTTTGTTTCGAAAGCCAGAAAAGTGACGCTGAAGAGTAGACTGGTTAGAGGGAAAATAGCTGTCGATTTTTCCCCACACTTGAGGGATTTCCGTGCTTGAGAAACAGGGATAAAAAATAAGATAATCAAATCAAAATAAATTTATCCAAAAATCTCAAACCAAAGCATTATATTTTGAAATATATTTTCTTTATTTTCTCGGTATAAAATTATTTAATCGTTTACCTATATAAAAATAGGATAAAAAAATTCTGATAACTGGAAAACATTTCACCCGAAATTTTTATACATGCTTGCTTTCGTGGTGCGAAGTAATATCCTCGTGATGTAGTGTGATATATTATATACAAGGTATTATATAAAATACTTGCTACTGTTCTTAAATTTGATTCAAACGACTGTTTCGAAAAAAAAAATATTTTCAGTCTCAGCCCTTCTTATTTATTTACTAAAGTTCAAAACAATATTATTAAATTTTGTTATGTTACGCAAGAAGTAAATATTTATTTCATCGAAATTTAAGAAAGTTGAATAAAACATCAAGCACTACACATAAATTTGCTCTTCAGAATTATGTTTCATTGCATTCCGTTGCCACCGCCAAAGAATTTCCTTCTTGTTCATTGCTTCTCCTCCAGGAAACATGAACGTATTAATGATATTTGAATGCCCAAATCAAAGTACAAAGAATTAGATTTATCATTATTCAAGATTCTCTATCAGAATGATTCTTTCAGTGTGTGTTTTACAGCTACTGTATCTCATATATGAGAGAAGTAGACATCTCAAAGAAGATAAATGGACGGTTATGGAAAAAATGGCAATCTACAAAGGTAGAATGGTCTAGCGATTAGTGAAGTGTGAATATTCAATTCTTTTAGCTTATAAGGTATTTCTCCCACCTTCTTTGCATGCCATCGAGGTGTAATGGTCGGCAAGCTCGACGCGTATTCGAGAGGTTCGAGTCCCGCCGACAGCATTTCTCATCTTTTACAATGAAAAAAAAATACCTAATGTCTCTACAAACTAACTGTAAACAATCGGGAGAGAAAATATCATTTAAAATTATTCTCGTAAAAATACTGTAAGGAATTTTTTTCTTTCTCACGTGCCTTCGTGATCAATTTGGAAGCATGCCCGGCTAAAAGAATATCTTACACAGTTCTAATTCGGTGTTCGAGTTCGAATCCTAGCGAAAGCATTGCTGTCTTTCCAGTTTCTCTTCCGAAATAAAACCTGATGACTACCAGATTATGTTCATTTCTTAATTTCTAAATCTTAAATTCTAAATCTTTGTGTATATTCATGGCCTTCTTAAATTCCTTCCTAAGCTGTTCGTCCTTTTTAACTCTTCTGAGTAGGAAACTTAAAGATTCGTGAAAACAATCGTGTGAGTTGTCGTAGACACTGATTGATACGCATGGATTCCTAAATGGTAGAAATATTTTAACTCATTTACTGGTCAGTTTCTGATGACATCTGAATAGCTTGATGTAACTGGCAAACTCTCTTTTAATTTAATAATTGTAGTTAATTTTTACCCCTGTATTTTCGTGATTGAATTAATTGAATAATTATTGCACGCGTTTTGCCGCCTAGATACTGCGATCGACTTTGTGACATAAAATGAAAGAAACCAGTTATAAAATAACCGCGACTGTAAGATAAAGACTGCATCAAACCTTATGGTACACTTCCCCAAAATATCAGATTTAGGATCTTTTCAACTACAAGACTACATAAGCCTTATAAAGTATTTCCCCCGCCTTCTTAGCATGGCCTGGTGGTGTAATGGCCAGCATACTTGGCGCGTATTCGAGAGATCCGTGGTTCGAGTTCCGGCGAGGGCACTGCTCATTTTTCACGTCTCCAGCATCAAAATAATAACCTAATAGACTCTACAAGCCAAACAATTTTCTACAAAAAAATAAACGCGGCAACATTGCCCGTTGGTAACGTTATTTTGATACGCTGCTATTATCTCTTATAAAAGTACTCTGTTGGCAACATTTACTAAAATGAGTGAGTAATGTAACTAACATAACATAAAGAATGCAACAGTTCAAAAATTGTGAAAAGACTCTGCTAAAGATGTTCTTAATATCGGAGTAAAATAAAAATGATTAATACGTTTTCTTCGTTTAAATCTCTTAATTTGTTCAAAAATTAAAGACTGATTAAAATCAAAAATAAATTAAAGGTTATATGCTTTCCCGAGTATTATAAGTACAGTGAGACCTTAGTTCCAGAGCTTAAACTGCTACGGAGTCCGCCCGAGCTTGACTCCGGTACTTCTAAGTCTCCGAGGTAATCGCAATCGTGAGCCCAAGCGCACCCTCCAGTACTTCTTTTATATAAGCGAAACACAATTTCAGGAAATAAATTTCATTTCTAAAATAAATATATCTCTGAAATCGATTATAACCTCGGAATTCATGCCTGTCTTTCTCTGGGGAACAAATACGTTGACGGAGGTTAAGACTTTTAAGGAAAGAAAAGCCCCCATCCACACGTCAAAGGCTCATTCTCCAGTTAGTGCAATAAATTTATGAAAGCGGGTAAAATATTTTTCTCCCGAAAATATTCACAGTGATTACCTTGGTCATCTACGCCCAGTGCTAGTGACCTCTCACTGCAGTGCTCATGCAGACGTGAACTTGTAAGGTTTTAGTTAAACTAACCAAGTTTATTTTAATTTAAATCTTTTCTATCTCCTCTCTGCTTCAACTTCCTGTCAGAAGAAGCGCGCGTTTTTAGCTTATGCTAATTTTTGAAGTTCAGCCATGCACTATTTAAGCAGAGGTAGAAACCTCTCGGTGTGTGAGAGCTTTGCCTCAGATCACGGTCACGCTGCTCAACGCTCGCCTGACCAGCTAGCAGTTTAAATTTATAAGCCATAGTGCTTACTACGTGATTGCTTTGTAAAATAAATTAAAGTGCGGTAGTATTTAGTATATCTTGCTACGCACCCTTTTAGATAGAGGCCAACTTCCGCGAATTGCTCTGCGAAGCAAAGTTGATTTAATTTCTATTTTAGGTTTAGTTTTGAAATTATTTGATTGTTACGTTAAGACCCAAGTGCGGTCTTTTACTTTCTGTATCTCTTCCAAGTTGGGAAGTTTTTGTAATTACTAGTGATTGAATAAAAAAGGATTTCAAATCCCTTCACGTGCAGTTATTCTCCAGCCCAGCAGTTACACCAGAACATAGCGTACCTTCCGCTCCCTGTTCCAGTTCAGGACTTAGAATTTGAGGATAAGAACCTTGTAAGTAATTCACCATGTTTGCAAAGAGTATGCACAGAACACTAAGTCCTCATAAACTACACTGGTGAAATAATTTAAGAGAATTTGCATATTTTATCGAACTGCATGAAAAGAACTGAACTGAAGGAAAAACCACTGCTTCTAGATAAAAATGCAAATCTTGTACGAGAAATACGTATAAGCGTATTTCCCGTATCTGTGTAGGCGGAGCCAGCAGAAAAACAGGCTTTATAAGCGCGTGGAGGGTAAGACGAATTGCGTTCGCTAGCACACCTCGGCGAATGTCTTGGTGTTATCTTGCAGCAATCGGTTAAATTCATATCGAAACAGTAAAAATGAGTAACTACCAACGTTTAGATAATGGAATGAGGTGGAGAATTGTGGGGAGGCCAGAGGCAGGCCAGTCGCGATTCCAGGTATGCAGAGAGTTTAATTTAACGCCCAGCATCGTGTGTAACCTATGGAAACAGTTCCAGGATACTGGATCCATCGGGAGAAAGCCTAGGTAAGGTCGTCCAAGAGCCACGACAGCCAGAGAAGATAGCTATTTGTCCATTTTAGCCAGGCGTAACAGAGGAGCTACAGCTTCTCAGCTCTTTCGGGACCTTTATGCAGCTACAGGAACCCGTGTAACAAGGGTGACTGTTTTCAAAAGACTGAATGAGAGAGGGTTGTTTGCCAGAAGACCGTCTGTTTGCTCCCCGCTCACATCTACGGACAGGAGAGTCCGATTAGCATGGTGCAGGCAGCACAGTGATTGGAGTACGGCGCAATGAGCGACCGTTCTGTTCACCGACGAGTCCCGTTTTAGCCTAAATACCGATTCTCGCCGTACTTTCATATGGTGAGAGCCAGGGACCCGCTAACTACCCTCCAATGTCCGCGAAATCAACAATTATGGCGGTGGCAGTGTAATGCTCTGGGCAGGCATCATGTTGGATGGCCGCACGCCTCTCCACGTCTTTGATAGAGGATGTGTGGCTGGTGTGAAGTATAGGGATGAGGTCTTGCAGCCCTTGTTTGCCTTTTCTGGGGTGCAGTGGGCCCCGAGTTCATGTTACAGGACAATAACGAGAGGCTACATAGAGCTCTTCTGGTCGACGAATTTCTTGAGAGTGAGAATATTCGCCGGAGGGATTGGCCAGCCAGATGTCAAGACCTCAACCCTATAGAGCATGTCTGGGACGCTCTGGGGAGGGCAATTGCAACTCGCAACCCCCCTCCGAGAACCATCCAGGAATTGAAAACAGCGTTGCTGAATGAGTGGGACCATTTGCCACAGGCTGATAAACTGCCTTATTTCCAGTATGACACCACGCTGCGAAGCCTGTATGGCTGTAAGAGGGGACCATACCCCCTATTAACCCATTTATTTTGTATCTTGCAACCGCTGTTTCAGACTTTCAGACTCCCATGAGTGTTACATATAATAAAAAACAAATAAATAAATAAAACGAACATGTGTGTCTATTATAACGGTTGAATATTTATTTTGTATGTATTATATGAACCTATGTTCATACCAACTTTTATTAAAATTTCTCCAGTAGTTCGTAAATAAAATATGAAAATTCTTTAATTTATTTCACCAGTGTATGTAACCAAATACGGGGAAGAAAAATTGTAATTTATGCAGATCTTAACATTTGTTCGCATGCTGTCATCGGATCGGATTCGGGGGAACGTTTTTTACCCAGTCCCATTCTGCTCGACAGCTAGAATTATATTGGTATAGCATCGTGGTCAGTAAGCATTGGACTCTTCTGTCTTTGTTCTCGAAGCTACAATTCTCCATCAAAATTTCTTTCCATACTCACACATTATTTCTAGCACTCTCTCATTTTCGTCAGTGATGCTTTAAACGTTTTACTTTTTTCCGCCCTCGAGATGGAAAAAGAAGTCCTCCCCCCATTGAAATCGTAAGTTGTAATGCATATTTAGAGTTTAAATTCAGCCGGCTGAGGAATTTCTTAGATTTTCGTTTGAAATTGAAGCCCAATCGGAGTCCAAATAAGACGAGATCGGATATTTTACTTCTTTCATTTAACTATTTATAATTCATTTAATAATTTATAAAATTTTTATTTATATCTTTATATTTATTGAATTTTAATTTAAATTTAATTATTATGCTCCCTTCTTCCTGACGGCCTTCCAGAGGACTCAGGCACTTCTGCTTTTAGAAATTAAGCCCTGCCGGAAGTAAATCTAAACAATTTTCTATGTATGCATGTATATGGTTATATATACTTCGACTGTGAACAATTTATTCTTTTTTCAAGTATGAATAGTAAAACTGATTTCTTATTTCTTAATTTTTCCTATTTGATTTAATTTCATTTTGTGTTTATAAGTTTGTTTTTCTTATTTTTAGGTTTTTGTACTGCTATTAAGCATTTGTATTTAATTTTTAGGAAGTTCATTTTTTAAAATATTTTTTAGTATATTTGTTTATGTACGAATGCATGTAGAGGAAAGATTTGAGAATTTAAGGTTAATTAGAAATTTCTTTTTAAAATTAAGGTTTAGCAATGAAAGCCGGTTTTAAGTCTCAAATGGTTCAGATGAACGAAACATGTATTCGGAACTCATTAATCAACTTAAGGCTTCAAAACACTTTTCTCTTGAAAAGTTCTGTTTGAAGCGTTAAACAGAGAAGATTAATAATAAAAAAAAATTTCGAGCAAAATTATTTTGCAGTTCGTTTTGTTACGTATCATGTTCTGTAATTTTTAAAAAATTTTTAATTTTTAATTTTCTTTTAACGATTCCGGTTTTGAATGTTTCCTTAATTTACATTAATTCAGTCTGGTAACCTTTACCCAGAGAGAAAAAGTTAGACCTCCATATTTTTGGAATGGAATTTTTACTTAATTTTCTTTCCGACTTTTTGATTTATTATATATATGTATATATATATATATATGGTGACGTAACGTCACGTAACGGTCCAAAATACTGTGGAAGGACTCCTCCAAAAGGACTTATCTAACATCAAACAGTTTAGAACTAACGTTTAGGAAAAAAGTACCGCAAAAAGCAAGATATATTTTTTCCTGAGCACTTCTATCCATTTTTAAATATGGATACATGATTACCCAATTTATTTTAACAAAAAATACGCAGTTACTGGAAAATAATAATAAAAAAAATATCATTGTAACTTTTCACCGCAATTAAACCATTTACTACAGCAGTGCAGATTTGAAGCACAGAATAAATAAAGAAGGGATAATTTTATTCCCTCTAGGTCGAAAAAATTTCCCCAATGCAGTTTATTAAAATTAAAGGTACAATAAAAGAGAAGGAGGGAGGAGCAAAGCAGGCGGGTCTCAGATGACAAGCTGAGATTACGAGGGGAGACAAAATTAGTGCGGAGGGATCGGGATTTGCTTTCATTTTCGCCTTCATTTTATCGCCAACGCGTTCGTCCCCTTCTTTCAACTTGTCGGTCATTTTGCGGGATCTGGAAAGTAATTGCGCCCCATTAGCGCGATTGCCGCGCGCAGGGTGCATATTTCTCTACCATTAAGGTAAGATAACGAAACAAATTCAAATATTTCGTTTCCTCGTCTATGAGACAAAAGTGATCAATAAGTAGTGCGACACCTGTAACTACTCGGTTGTACATGACACTAATGGTTATGGAAGAAAGACAGGAATGAAAATATCGGCCATATGCATCATGTTACTCTAATTGTGTTGTTATCATTTACTATTTTCTGGTACATTAAATTATTTACCATTTCCTCATTCTAAATAACACATCGGCCAAAAGGAGATATACGTTTCGGGTTGTCGCAAACGAAATGGTTGACTTTAAGAACGATTTAAAAAGAAAACTGTAAAACGAAGAATATCTGTTTAATCAAAGTAATCTCCAGTAGCATTGTTACCAAAGCGTGACAAGGTCATTTATACCACGTTTGTAAACAGCGGTGTCTCTGGTAATGACGAAGTCTTTCATTCTAAATTAACTGAAGTGTCGTTGGTAAAGAATTTCTTCGATCACAAAATGGCTCCAATGCCACAAGAAATGGTAATCTATTGGGGAAATGTCAGAAAAGTATTTTGCAGATCAAATAATTATTCCTTTCCATCTTCTTCTGAAGACATTTCTTCCGTTGCATTAACTGCGTACTGGACTCCCACTTTCTTACGATTTGTGTGTGACTTATCTCACTTGTTTGACAAGACAAGACTACGAAATTCATGCCGGCAAGGAGTGCAAGACTGCGCTGGTCTGTTGGCAAGAGCCTTGAGCACCGTACAGGTAACAGTACGAACCCCCAATTTTGATGGAAAGCAACCCGGTGGGGGATGGGTCCGAGGGTCTCCCAACCCTCTTTCCGTACCACCAACCTCTTGAATGGACTTTCGGATACGAAAACTATACGTTACGAAAATCCATACCTTCTCCGGGATTCCAATCCGGGCCCTTCGGTACGGAGTCATCGTCAGTCAGAGTTGTTAACCACTATTCCGGTTGGGTGGCATATTTAAATGGTTCTGCCGATTTAAAATGGAGGATGAGAGACAATTTTATAGCCGTGTGTGGTCGGGTGCTATCCTAAAGCCACAGGACTGTGTATCCATTCATAACAATAAAGGTACAGTTTGTTCATGTATTTGCTGTATATCTATATAATATCGAGCTGCTTTTATCAATTCACATCGCGGAAGGAATGCGTAGAGAATAACACCAGCAGAAGATCACCAAACGGTAAACAATAGCTTTTCTATATGCAAGGTAACTCTGGAGCCCTTCTTTCACACCAAGCCGCTTACAATGATTGAAATGAAACATGTACGATTATTGTATAATATCCACGTAGCATCCATAGTCAAAATTCGCTACAGAAAAGGTTCTTTGCTTCTTAAAATAGGGAAACACTCTTCAAAATGCCTTGTTAAACTTTCATCTTATGAGTTCATGAAGCAGCCACTTGTCGATATTCTTGATTTTTATATTATTACCGAGTGCTATGAAATGGTTGAAAAGTTGACATATTGTACGTAGGTGATCTCTTCTATAGTTCTTGCGTAATGTAATGTAATATACGAGCGTGCTGCAACCCTCCTGGCCGATAATAATCGGCTTCATGGTTAAAGCAGCACACCCAACACATACAAACATAAATACAGTTAAATGATGAAGACATAAATACAATTAAAAGATGAAAACATTACCACAGTCAAGAACATCAAATCAAAATTCCCAAAGTTGTTCTGTTACCCTTTATAAATTTCAAACCTTTGCCAAATCTACACACTTTATTGCCGCAGTAGAATTCCTTTATGATACCATGTTCTTTCCTAATATGTTTCAATAATACGTAGTCTTCGACGAAATGTTGTGCATCGCCTTCAGCACTACAAAAACTACAAAGACTATTATTTTGTAAATTAAATCTTTTCAGATACGCCATGTTCAGTAACTATTTGATTGTAATCAAAATCACATATCGTTCTCGTATTTTTAGAAACTTCAAAGTTCAACAAATAATCTTTCCTTTTTCCCAAAATGTTCCATTTCTGCTTCCAGCAATCATAATAAGAATTCATGATTTTAACAATAAGTTCTTTTTTATACTTGGATATCGAAAGCATCCCCGGCATTACACATAGCAGCCTCTTTGGACAGCCCGTCGGCACTGGGTACTCTTTCATTAATTCTTTAATTTTTTCGAATCAGTAGAGGATAAATTCCAAGAGGATCGTTTTGTAGTCTCATTTTTTCCGAGAAAAATTTTGCAAAAGCTCTGCCGAGTGGATCTTTTCTTACTTGTTTCTTTACGGAATGCTTTACTGATCCTTTTTCAGTGTATTTCTCGATTTGAACGCTTAAAAAAGTATGGCGACGTTAATTGACTGCGTTCCACGATTGACTAGCAATATGCAATACAGTACTGGTTAAACGAATAATGTACTGCAATTACAGCACGCGCATGTGAAGAAGATGTCTCATGATGCAAAACACTGCATGGGCCTCAACGCTTGGTGTTCATCCTCAATTAAAAGAAACTAGGCGTCATTGAACGACTATTTCATTTACAACAACCTAATATAATAAAAATTTAAATTGCTTTCATTTTAATTAACGTTTCATAATTGTTTTGTTTTTATTGCGCCTATATTTCCCGAAATTTCAACTAATCATTAATAGTTTTGCGTGCGCACGGGTTCGTAACAGATTGAATGTACACAGGTCCGATGATGCATTAACAAAAATTTATTTTATCAAAACAAACACTTCAAAGTTCTGGAATTTTCCGCAGAAATATTCGTACAGGAGTTCACAGTATCACAGACTACAATCAGTGGTTACGCATCAAACTACTAAGAACGTTAAACACAACGCAATGCAAAGCGAATCTAAAGAAAAAGCTAACTCAATTCACGCAGAACTAACAATTTACACCAACAATACCTAAGCAACTGAGAGCAGATGCTCTCGCTGGCTTTAAATAGTTTTCAACCGGCCGCCGAGATATATCTAGTACTTTCTACTTCTCGAAATGAGTGGAAAATAATACGAGGGTGGAATTACGGTTATATCTAACATAGTGGTCAATTACATTCATTCAATTTAAATACATATTACGGAGATTCAAGAACCACACCAAAATGTCGCCAAATTTACACCAAAACCGTTGTCAGCTTGGCGATATCTCTCCAAATTACCGAGATATCCATTTACTCCATGTTAAATGCACTTTCTCCTGTATTCTTTCTTTTCAGGCATAGCTTTCTCTTTAGATTTCTCATGTTACAAAAGAAATACAACGTTCGTGTTACAAAATTCGTCACAATACTTAAAAATTTGTAACAATTAAAGAACTCATTGTAAAAAAAGAAATTGGAGCAAATAGATTGAAAATATAGGATAATTAAACATGCGTTTTTGTTTTATTCAAAAGTATTTTTGCTTTACCTTCATCAAGAATCAAATGTGGGGATATTAAAAAATTGCAGCTGACTTTAAAAATACTGGCGCAATTCAAATGTACGATATTTTGTGGTGTCTAGAAAGGAAGAAATAAAGACGATATACAAAAATATATTCTTTAAATATTTTAATTATATTTTATCAAGTGTAACCCATACGTTCATATAAAAATTTACATGCTATTTTTTTAGCCCAAAGAAGCTTTAGCTCAGAAGGGCTATCAATTTCGTTTTGGCATTTTGCACCGATTCACTGTAAATGTCCGTATCACTTTGCAAACTGTTGCCACCAAATATTATCGCCTGTGTTATATTTAAAAAAATTAAATCAAGAAAAATCTGCATAAATGTACATGTTTCTCGCGTTGTGATAAAACAACGGTAGCTAAAGCGATCCAGTTTTGAATAACGTAATCCTCCTCCGAATATGGGCATCTGGAAGCCCAAATTTGGAATTTGTTTTATTATCGATTTCACATTTTGTAACATTTTAAAGAATTTTTGATTAAGAAACTTAACGCTTTCAAAGCGAGCAATGGCAACACTGTACGGGGAAAAAAAAAAAAAAAAGAGATCATTTTTGATTTTTCAGGCAATTGCATGCTTCTTCTCGCAGGTTTGACACATTCAAATGTAAGCCTGGAATCAAAAGAAATTCCTCTTGAGGGGGGGGGATCGCTCAGGCTTGGGGATGAAGGAAAAAAACGATTAATCGCAAGAAGAGTAAAATGTTAACCCTTTCGAAAATACCATTAGGTTATTCAGCAACAAGTAGGGTAACAAAATACAACAACCCGTCATCTATCCGATGGATGAAACTAGTGTCTAAAAGTGACGTCACGGCAAAAGAGTAGATAGAGAGGGGGGAGGAATCCATTAATGGCGTCTATACGAACCCCTTCCATTTCTACGCGCTTGTCAACAGCGAGTCGCACGCGCTCGGCGCGTGTGGGAATCGTTGTCTCCTGCAGAAACCGTGGGAAGTTCCGCTTTGATCAAAACCTAGGGGTTTACTCAGGTTTCTATTGTAAGGTAGAATAGAAGGAGGGGTGTTCCACATATTACGATCAGTGCGCGTTGAGAGGGGGGTCATATTAGGCGATGCCTATGCATGAGCATGAATCATTTTCTTAATTATGCTTTTATATCCGTCATACCAGACTCATTATAAATATTCGCAAAGTGAAACTTTTTCCCCTCATTATGAAAAATGTGTATCAAAATACAGTCGAACTCCATAATAAAGAATTTCAAAGCACCGGAAGCTTGGTTAGCTGTATCCGATCGACAATTATATTAGTAGATGATCTCACAAAAAATACATAAATAGTGTTTTTATATTTGTAGGTAAGCAAATAACCATTTAAAACACTAATGAATTTACCTCGTACTTAATAATATGTATGATTGCAAAGGAAGATTCAATAACTTTTGCAAATAATATCCTAAGTCTTTTAAAAGACCTAAAGAATGCAAAACCAGAACTTATTAAAAAAATAAAAATAAAGGAAATCTAAAAAACTTTCAGATTTTATGTTGCACGCAAAGAGATGATTTTTTTTTTTTTTTCATTTACACCCATACGTGTTACAAGAGCATTAGAGCTAATGCCCCTTTGGCCTAAAAATATTTAAAAACAGCATATCTTTAGAATTTCCGATAGATAGTGTCGCCCACTGGAGGTTACAATGTTTTATTTCGTGCAGTGTTTCTACTGCTCGCTTTGAAATCGTTGAGTTTTTAATCAAAAAATTTCTTAAAGTTTTACAAAATATGAAATACATAATAAAAAGAAATTCAAAATTCAGGTTTCGAGTTGCACATGTTCGGATGGAGGACTACGTTATTCAAAACTGGATGGCTCTAGGTACAATTGTTTTTTCACAATGCGAGAAACATGCATCCATTCATGCAGATTACATATAAAACAGGGTGGTAATTTGTCGTGGCAACAATTTGAAAAGCGATTCAACGCAAAATGTTGTTTCGAGGCTAATAGCCCTTCTCTGCTAATTCCAGTCTGGGGTAACAAAAAAAATTCATTCCCTAAAACATCTTTGTACGTATGTATGTACGTATGAATGTATCTTGCATAATTCAAAAACAAGTAGCCTCAGAATGCTGAAATTTTGTATATAGGACTGCTATAACATGTAGATGTGTGCCTCCCTTTTCGATTGCAATCGGCTGCAACAAAAGAACACAATGGAAAAAGGAAACGGAAGTAGGTTGCCATAAGTTAAGAATTTTGCCAAGTGAATTATTCTTGTTGCAAAGTGAAAAAGTGCGGCAAGATAAATTTTTAAATTTTTCGGTAAGTTTCTCACCTTATTTTAGAAAATTTAATATTTGGGCATAATTTGAGCCATACAATTGAAATATGAAGAAACATTCGATATGTCATTTCAGAAAAAAATTTTGATTTTGTGTCAAAACACCTACGTTAGAACAATATTTTATATAAATCTAATATATGTCCTCTAAATCGCGCTTTCGGTTTATGAAAAACGCAGGTTAAATTTCGTCATTCGGCCCAGTTAAACGAGGGATATTGTTGTCATCGGATTCAAATCTCTGCAGAAGTTTGCTAATTATTCACTTCACTTTGCATCTTCGTACTGCTTGAGATTTGAGTGAAATTATGCCATTTTCAAAGGACGTTTTGTTCTAAACTTAGTAGATATTAAAATGCCGCAGAACACTTTTCTCTTTAAGCGTATGTCATAAATAATTATCTATTCGTTAATACTTCATATTTATGCATTTCTATTTCGTATCATTTAAAGTTTATTCATTATTTTAAAGTGTTAAAATTTCGTCTTTATTTTTAACAGTTTCCTATATATAAATCAGGAAATAATTTGTTCTTTATCTGAATATTGTTACGTGCGTACGGGTTCGTTATATATTGAATGCACAAGTCGTAAAAAGTTAACAAAAATTTATTCTTTCCACAAGAAATAAATTAAAATGCTGAAATATTTCTTCACAGATCTTCGCACAATATCTCAAACGATTAGCAAAAACTCAGTGCAAAACATATAAAATAATTCTATCTCACAGAGAAATCGCTACAATCAATACAGCATTAAGTAAACAAACAGCAGTTCGCTTTTTACAGCTACAAGTATAACAGCAACAACAACAACAACTGAGATGAGTCTAGTCTAGTCTGGACAACTATTGCTGGGATGCCAATTATGTAATATGCAACTGAGATGAGGTGTTTCAACTCGGCTTTTATAAGCTTTTTAATTATTAGTAGAACAATCACGATTTTTCTAGATTTTCTGAATGGCAACAGTAATTACGAGATATTTATTTATTAAGCATTAAATGCACGCGCTCTTTTATTTTTATTGTTATTTCTCTTCAAAAATCGTCTGCGTTGCACGGGGAAATAAGGAATTTTAATTACAATTCTAAATAAATAGCCAAATAAATGTGAAATTCGTAACAATATTAAAATGAAGAAATGCTTTCTTCTCTTTGTAAATGCAATAAATATAACTTCTGGTTTTTTTAACTGTAACTTTGAGGTATACCTCTAACTTGCAATTTTCGATAAAAATAATAAATGTAAATCTAAGTAAATATTTTAACTCTTATTGTAATACATGAATTTTCCTCCTTTATATAGTAATCCATTACAAAGACGGTCAAGTTAATTCCGCAGTCGTAAAATCCAATTTCAAATCCAGTTGCCTCTAATGACTGAGGGACAGTGAGTCGAGGGTCGCGGTTGACAAGTAAGCCAATCAGTGGACAAGTTAATGGCTTAAGGTCACGTGATGAAAATAGAATTTTACCGCTTTTATTGATGATGTCAGTCAGACAGAACTGTCTGAGAAACAGAATTCAAACGTTCATGGGGTGTTTTTAATTATACAGTGTCAGTTTCTGTTTTCCTAATTCTGAGATGGGAAAAAATATTAAAACTTTAGAATTGATCATGTCTGTAATAAGAATTTCTTTATTTATCCGTATTCACGTGCATTACAAATGCATCAGTGACTTGTAAATTACATCAATGAATCCTACAATCCTGATGATATTTTTGAGATATTAGTTTAGAACTTAGAATATAACATATATCATGAGTGTAATAATTGCCACAGGTAAAGAATTAATAATGCAAGTTAGCACAAACACGTTTTTGTTGATATAAATTAACATTTAAGTTCTAATCCAAATTGGAAGTTTATTAATTTGACATTTTTTTTTACGCGCACCACAAAAGAAATCAAATATCAATTTCAGAAATTGGATGTATTATCAATGTTACAACGGGAATTTTGGTTGAACCCAAAATGAAAATATCTGATGTGTGCACAACATGACTTCCTTGTACTGAATATTAAATTATGTGCATTTTAACCTGCCTTCATTTAAACTCATTTCCTCGAATTTCATTACAGATATATTTCTCATTCAATTACAAGAGAAAAACACATAAAGAGGCAAAATATCTATATTAAAAATTGAAAGATATATAGAAAAACATAAAACACCGAATACCGTTAAACCAATTAACAATTTTTTTTTTTTATAAATAAAATTACAGTTTCTACCCAAAAGCAAGCAATTCAGCCAGCTAGCAAGAAGGCAGATTTTTCGCTGCACAAGACTGAAAGTTCACTTTTGGTCTCACTCAGCAATGAAGGCGTAGAAATTGACTTAATTTGTTGCGGACGCTACGCAAGTCAATATATGGGATAATTGAAGGGAATGGATTTTAGAATAGATCAAGCATAATTTAATTTGCAATAATAAAAGAAGACGTTACTTTGTTACTGCGAAGCTTAGTTCCTCTAGATTGGCAACAAAACCACTATTCTGCTAAGTTCCAAATGTAAACAAATATGGCTGCTATGGTAAAAATAACTAGGCTTAGCCGCACTTAAACAACTTTTAAATTCGTTGATAATTCTACAACTATTCTTCTGCAAGTTAACGAAAGGCATAAAAACCTTAACCGGAAGATAAGAACAGCATAAGTCAATTATTTTTAAAGCAAAAAATGCACAATTTACAAATATATAAGAATAAAGAAACTGCGCTCACTGAGCCGAGTAACAGAGTGGATATATATA
>KK118579.1:348039-363789 GCA_000611955.2 Stegodyphus mimosarum | reverse complement strand
TTTAGTTCGGCGGATTGCAACCAAAATAGGAGGTGCACATCTACATGTTATAGCAGTCCTATATACAAAATTTCAACGTTCTGAGGCTACTCGTTTTTGAGTTATGCGAGATACATACATACATACATACGTACGTACGTACGTACAGACACCATGGAAAAATATCTTCTGAATTCATTTTAAACAGGTTTTATAATTCGTTTGGAGAAACAGAGTCCTTTGTTCTGTCCTTACGTACAGATGTCACTCAAAAACATCGTTAAATTGCATTCGATAGTGGTCATAATGGATATTTTCATTGAAATATGGTAAACGAAATTTTTCGTTATTACAATACTCCCTTTACTTCGTACAAGGAAGTAAAACCAGTAATAACCATTTTAAGTAGCTGTTTTCGGTGTCATGGCAAGCTATTTTTAATCGCGTTTAATGCAGTTTTTTATTCGATTTAAGCAAGTACACATTTCACACACAAAAAAGGGTACACATTGCACACACAATATCCCATTCTACTGAGACGATTGACAAAACTTAACTTGCATTTTTCATTATCTCGAAAGCTCAACTTAGGATATATATTAGAGTTATAAAACAGCTTTGTTCTAACATAGCTATTCTGACACAAAATAGGACTTTTCTGATATGATATACTGATTTTTTTCCCGTGTTTTAATTGCACGACTCAAATTATGCCAATGTTAAGTTTGCTAAAATAGCACAGGTAATTTTTAAAAAATTGACTCTAAAAATTTTAGAGCGAAGAAGGAAGTAGTAGAGAAAGAGGCGTAGAGACCTTCCGATATTATTCCCCTCCATACGGATTCTCCTTCAAAAACGGGACAAAGTTGGGCTAATGTCATTTGTAAGTTGTCTAAGGCTAGGCCAGGGATAGTTTCTCACTACTTTCTTGACCATAAGGAACTACATCGACTTCATGGAACGATCCTATGAGATCAGGAAAAAAAAAAAAAAATCTGATGTGTACACCACATGACTTACTTGTATGTAATATTAAAATATACGCATTTGTTCCCGTATTTCATTTAAGCTTATTTCTTTGAATTTCATTAAAGATATATTTCTCATTCAATTAATTCAGTTCTCCCTTCACGACAAGGGAAAAATACATAAAACCTCAAAATATTTTTATAAAAAATTGAAAAATATAGAAAAATATAAAACATAAACACAGTTAAAACAATTTAAAGAACAACTTTTAGACTTAAAATTAGAGTTTCTAAGCAAAAACAAGCAATTCGACCAGCGGACAAGGAGGCATATTTCTCGGTGCACAAAACTAAAAGTTTACTTTTGGTCTCACTCGGCAGAGAGATACTGAAGGCGTTGAAAATTACTTAACTTGTTGTGGACACTATACTGAGTCAATTTATGGGATAATTTAATAATTTAATGATAATTTCAGAATGGATTAAGCATAATTTAATTCGCAAAAATAAAAGAAGGCCTTTTTCTTTGTTGTTGCGAAGTTTAGTTTTTCTAGACTGGCAACAAATCCACCTGCTAAGCTTCAAATGTAAATAAATATGACTGCTGTGGTAAACAAAAATTAGGCTTAGTAGCACTTAAACAACTTTTAAATTGTTGACAATTCTACAGTTATAACATGCAGGTTAACTAAAGGCATAAAAACCTTAACCGGAAGATAAGAACAACATAATTCAATCATTGTTAAAGAAAAAAAAAAGCGCAATTTACAAATATATAAGAATAAAGAAACTGAGCTCACTGAGCTGAGTAACAGAGTGGAGATATATATATATATATATATATATATATACATATATTTATATACTTTTGGTGCGAGCGATTGCATCCAAAAAGGGAGGTGCACAGCTACATATTATAGCAGTCCTATATACAAAATTTCAAAGTTCTGAGGCTATTCATTTTTCAGTTATGCGAGATACATACATACGTACATACCTACGTACGTATAGACGCCACGAAAAAAATCTCTTCTGAATCCATTTTAAATCAGTTTTATAATTCGTTTTCGGAAAAAGATTCCTTTATTCTGTCCTTACGTACAGATGTCACGCAAAAACTTCGTTAAATTGCATTCGATAGCGGTCAAAATGGATATTTTCGTCGAAATATGATATCGGAAAGTTTTCGCGATTACCTTTTTACTTCGTACAAAGAAGTAAAAAACACATATCTATTTAATATGTTTTAATTTTAGAAGATGCATGCACTTGGAAATAACTTGCGTGCAGCAATCTTATTTTTTTACTAGATAGTCTATAATATATAAAAATTGATAAAATTCAACTTATAAATAATTCTATTTAATTTAATTCCCAGCAGTGAGGCTGTGGCTAAAACAGAGCAGTTTCTAAAAAGAGAAACAGCGAAAGATCCTCATATAACTTCCTTTCAGCAATTTCTTCGATTACATCTGTAGATCTAGAGGTAAAATACATGTCGGGGAGCTAAGCTTTCAGCTAACAATTTAAACCATTTCAAATCCGTACAGGTAATGACAATTCACGCCAGCAGGACGCTTGTGTCTCCCGTTTAATGTACCAAATCAACGCGCCACTAAAGCCCCACTTGGGTCATTACAAAATCTGTTTATTTCGTTCCTTTCTTTCTACCTGTCTTTAAAATTTTGACTGATATTTTCCAGGCATCCGGTATGATGCTTCAACGATCGCCTACCAGTTTTGCTATCTGATTATTAAAGAAAGATTTTATTCTATTAAAGAAAGACTTCTTAATGAGTAATAGCAAAAGACTGATATTAGCTTGGGTTAAACTTAGGTTAATTCAAATTGAGGTTAGAATGTCCCTACGCTCAAAAGGTTTCGTGGAAATGCTTCCAGGTTTTCACAGGTCCATTTCACAGGTAAAAAATGATTACTTAATCACCGACGATATAACGGGACACTCACATTTGCTCCAGCGTTCTTAACATTTCTGGAAGCACTGGTCAAATGCTTCTTTTAGTATCAGTCGTAGTTTGGCCTTTTGTTATGAACAGTCTGAACTATGGAAATGGTTATTCCAGAATTATTCTTGACAAGTTGAATCCATGCGAATTTATAAGGAAATTTCTATTAGGCTACGTGCGCTGCTTAGTAGTGTGCTGGTAGTTTGGTATAGCAATGCCAAGCGCACTTTTGTTAGTTAAGACTAGAAATTTTTGCGGTTATATAGATTCATTTCTCTGTGGTTCTTGGCACAGTTCAGACTAAAAAATTCTCTTTAGAACATGAAAATGTCAGTTGAATCAGTTGATAGTCACCTCAAAAATTGCCGGTATATTCCATCTAAGAGCAGTACTAATAAAAAAACACAACACAAACTAAAAAGAAAATAATATTAATAATAAAACTAAAATGTTTTAGATTTTAAATTACGTCCCAAAGGGGAGTTTTCTTAACATTTTGTGTGTTGACTTTATTTATTAAATATCATGTTCCTCGCACTTAAACCATAAAATTCAGTGTTCAAAAGAAATATCGCAAAATAATTTTAAATTGAGCGTATCTTTAGAATTTCCAATACACAGTCTCACGCGCTGGAGATAAAAACGATTTTTCTGTACAACGTTGCCATTGCTCGCTCCGAAATCGTTGAGTTTGTTCGTCAAAAATTCCAGTGGCGGCTCCTAATAAGCACTGTGGAACTGCAGCACCCCCTGTTTCCACTTATTATTATTTTTAATATTTAATATAATGAGCCCTTTTTTCTTTAATTCTTTCTTTATACTTCTACAATATATAATTCTTAAACTTAATGTCAGTAGCCATCTTCCAGTTCATGAAAAAGGTACGAAAGTTTTTGTATGGAACTGCGCTTCACAAGGCTGTTCTGCGCACGCGCGCACAGAATTCAGGACTCGAGCCAGGGAGATAAAACAGCACTGTCGCTCTTGCAGTGCCGAAATTCTGGAAACGTGATTATTTCTTACTCCGCGCGTGTGGTATTTGGCTGTTCTGCGCATGCGCTCTTAGGAAGCAGCGTACGAGGCTGAGAGGGAGAGAGCACTGTCGCTTTTGCAGTGCCGAATCTGGAGTGTCGTTGGGAGCTGGTTCTTTTTTTTTACTCCGCGTGTGCTGTGTTTAAAAATCATACACCATATTCTTGGTTAGATTATTTTTCAGCTATTCTATTTGATTCATTTTTTTTCGGTTCTTTTATTTTACAGAAAACTTTAACCATGTCCTTGCATCCTCAAGTAATAAATTCTGTGACTGTAAGTGAACTTCAAGAGCTTTCGTTTTCATGCGCTTGCAATGCTTTCAATATAGAAAAATTTCCTCAGTTGTCATCCAGAGATCAAGGAGAAAATTATTGATCTCTTCGCGCAAATTAAAACAAGAAGAATGGATTTCATTTTTAAATGAATAGGTAAAGCTTGAACTGTAACAATTTAAGTTAAAGTAATTAAGAAATGTTTAATTTTTCTTTTGTAAAATTTCATGGAAATTTCAAAATAAATTTTCTTTTTATACATGTTTGTTTCCCTTTACACAGGTTTAAAACAAAGGTTAAATTTTTTTGGAACAGCAGCCCCCACTAATTTTAGCTACGAGCCGCCATTGAAAAATTCGTTAAAGTTTTACAAGATATGAAATAGATAATAAAACAAATTCCAAATTTGGGCTTCCAGATGCGCATATTCGGATGGAAACTCACGTTTTTCAAAATTGGATGGCTCTAGGTACCGTTGTTTTACCACATTTGGAGAAATATACATACATTTATGCAGATTCAAAACGCGCCAATATATAAATTCACGTATATCTTCGGAAATTTTGAAGAAAAAGCTCTAATGTTTTGCAGGTATGCTTAGAAATGCATCTACTTTAAGACGGACAAAACTTTTATAAGTTATAATTCAAAAATTTTTTCTAAAAATTTATTAAAATTATTTAAAAATACAAATTTTAAAAATAAATTCTGAAAAATAGGTGAAATTTATTTTGAATGAACCTAAATTTCGAACAGTATAGGAAGGAATCAAATAAGTTTCATAAAAAAAGAGATATTAATAAATACATTCCAAATTTAATTAACATTGAGGAGCTAAAATCTTGAGAGCTAATTTTTTAAAAGCTAATCAAGCGATTTTTACAAAACTTCAGAGTTTGGCATAATTCTACGCTTGAGTCGTAGAATCGAAATATGAAAAAAAATTGGATGTCATTAAAAAAAAAGGACAATTTTGTGTCAAAATACCTGTATTTGCACAATGCTATATATAAATCTAATACATACCCTAAGTCGCGCTTTCGAAACATAGAAAACGCAATTTGAATTTCGTCAATCGGCCCAATAGAACAGGAGATATAAACCTGTTCGCTCCTTTTTTTTCGCAGTGTACCTCGTATTCTCCGAGACCAAGTGCAGCTGTGTGTTTACACTCCAAGATCCCACCAGCAGCCGAGTAGTAAAGTCACTGAAAACTGGTAATTTGAACTGGATTCAATTTCACGTGAACGGGCTGACTGCATGCGCCTCTTCGCAGTTTTTCCCATGTGTAACGTGGATAAGAGTCAGTTTTCCTTAGAATGTCCTCCACGAAAGCATCCGCCTGAGACAAATAGCCCTCGCGTTCTTTGCCATAAACATGTAAATCAAAATTTAAGACCTGATGAAGTTACACGAAATTACGGATGATACTGAACGCTAAACTATTGTGAATATAAAACAGAGTAGCATTAAATCGTACTTATGGACCCTTATGAGGTAATTTCTCTCTCCTTTCCGCGTGCTTTCGTGGTGTAATTGGAAGCATACTCGACGCGTTTTCGAGAGGTTCAGGGTTCGAGTTCTGGCGCGAGGGCACTGCACATTTTTCATCTCTCCTGCTTCGAAAAAGCCTAATGGTTCTACGCCCTTATAATGGACTTTCTGTCTCACTCACAAACACTTGAAAATATGAAAATAAGAGATTATGAATCTTCAGTCCAAGAGACATAGAGTGTCCTTGAGGACATCCTTGTTGATTACAAAGCCATCTAAAGATACAGCATATTGAATAGTATTATTGCTTAATTTTAAGGCATGGCACAATAATAAAAAATTATGTTTATTATTATTATTATTATTATTGAAACACTGCATAGGTTTGTTTCATTGCAATGATATATTTTCGAATCATATAATAGTACATGTTCTATGTTAAGGATTCCTGTAGAAAGACAATATTGCCTGGAAACCATGGTTTCCCCAGGAACCTTTCATTTCCTACCTCCATGCTGGAAACTTATGTAGCACAGTGGGTGTACCGAGAGAGGGGAGGGTCGGACCGCTCAATGGAGGCTTTCGAAGACCTCATGTTTTTAAGTGTATGTATAAATATAAATAAGGGAGAAAATAAAAAGCGATCGGCATAGAAAATATTAAGGTTTACTGTGGAAATGGACTTCTAGGAGTCAGTCCGTAACGTATATTTGGCACTAAAGTCTTTTTGACAGTGTATGTTTCAGATGCTTTTTAGGATAGAAGTTTATCAAAGTGGATTAAAAGTTATCTTCGATCAAAAACGAATCAAATAACTCTTAAAGGTTTGGCATTGCATTCCTTTGAAAATGCAGTAGCTAAAAATATTAATTTTGATGAAACTATAAATTTTTCTTAAAGCTTTTAACAGTTTTAGCCTTTTTTTACTGACAGAAAAGTTAAAAACATCTTTTTTTTTAAGTCATAAAAAATGACGGATTAATAAGCTGGTTTAGATATATGTTTGTCTGCTAGATGTTAATTGTTCTTTCTTTATAAGTCGTGAGTTTTTTCCCCCCACAAATCCTTTTAACTATTTAATTTTAATTAGATAAATGTTTATGATATAGCTGAGTTGACATTTTATTTGGCGATCATTCCAATAAGGAGGGCAGAGAGATTTTCGACCCGAGCCTCGATAGCCATAGGCGTAGTCTTTCGTAGCAGTAGTCAGCATTCAGCACACTGGGGATGTTGAAGTTTCCCATCTTTTGCGGTCTGTTCTCTTCCAGAAAATTTGCTGTAAATTATGAATTACCGATCCTTCTAATTTTAAAAATATGTTGGGGCTGCGATAAAAGGCGAATAAATTAATCATTAAGTAGAATTTATAAATACAGCGACATTTGTCTGTATATGTAAAATAACTTGACCTTTCTGACCCGAATAATGATTTCACTGCCAATTTTTACTAATAACAAATTTTGTACAATTTGAATTCTTTTCTTTATCTTAAATTTTCCATATAATATAGCTATATAATATGACACCCGTGTTAAATAATACAGCAGTGTTAAACGTGCAATAAATATTCAATTAATCAGTACTAATTGATTAACTGATTAATAATTTGAATATCTGAAATTGATTAATATTTGAAATTTGAATATTGGCTGCATCAACAGTCATCATTCAAATAATCAGAATTCTTTTGCAATTAAATTAGAATTTTTTTACTTATAAATATTATAATTAATAATTATTATTATTGTTATTATTATTTGCTTTTCCCAGAACTATGAGATAACGAGAGCTTGCTATACGTTTAATTTTGCTGTCAACAAATCCCCACGTCTTCTGTGCGTGACTCTTATGAAGAACTGTCATCTTCCTAATCAAAATCTGAATTGCATTATCTCATTTGAAATGTACCACTACGTGATGCCTTCCCACACTTTGCATGCAGATATTAACCCCCTTCCCACCTTCACCTACCTTTGCCCCCTTTTTGCCACTTTCCCGCGCAATATATGGTCGCGTGCGCACCAGAGGGGATGTGACGGGAGGCCTCTTGTGTGAAAGACTGCGGTACCGCGTTCCCAGGGCAAAAAGCTGCTGACAAACACTAAAGAATATGTTTTCACCCTATGCCTGTATAGGATGAATTTGCTTAGAAGATATTTAGTCCCTGGCGAAAATTACGAGTAGTATACAGACATCTCCTGGTAAAGTTAAGAACCGTTTCGTCCTAACAGGGCTACGTGAGATCCGGGTAATAACGTGCATCTTTAACGCACATTAAATTATAAAATATTTTCCGGTATTATTGTTACTCTTTTTTACTTCCTTGTGCGAAGTAAAAAGGAAGTATTGTAATAGCGAATATAATTGAATTCGAATTGTAATCGAATGCAATTTAACGATGTTTATGAGTGACATCCGTACGTAAGGACAGAATTAAGAACTCTTTTTCCCCCCAAAAAAATTATAAAACTGATATAAACTGGATTCTGAGGAGACTTTTTCGTGGCGTCTGTGCGTACGTACGTACGTATGTATGTATAACTCGAAAAAGAGTAGCCTCAGAACATTGAAATTTTGTATATAGGACTGCTATAACATGTAGATGTGCACCTCCTATTTTGGTTGCAATCGGCCGAACTAAAAGTATATAAATATATGTGTATATGTGTCCACTCTGTTACTCGGCTCAATGAGCTCAGTTTTTTTATTCTTACATGTTGTTAAATTGTGCATTTTTTGCTTTAAAAATGATTGAATTATATTGTTCTTATCTTCCGGTTAAAGTTTTTATGCCTTTAATAAATATGCATTGTAGAATTATCAACAATTTAAAAGTTGTTTAAGTGCGGCCAAGCCTAATCATTTTTCGTATGACAGCCATATTTATTTACATTTGAAACTTAGGAGGCTAGTCGATTTGTTGCCAATGTAGAGCAACTAAGCTTCGCAACAACAAAGATAACGCCTTCTATTATTATTGCGAATTAAATCATGCTTGATTAAGTCTGGAATTTACTCGAAGAAATAAATATTTAAGATTTACTTCGTAATTTTTAATATAGATATTTTGAGTTTTTAATATATTTTTGCGTTGTGGCGAAGTAAGAACTGAATTAATTGAACGAGAATTACTGAATCGTCTGCGAAAAACTATTTCTTTTCTTTTCTTTCTTTCTTTCTTTTTTATTTTTGTTTGTTTATTTTTTTTATATATCGTTTTAAATTTATTATAATATTTGAATAGAACATGTGGCAGTGGTTAGAAAGATAAATATAGTGATTTTTAAAGAGTGCATTTATACTGTTTTGGTTTATGCCCTATCGACCAAGTAGATTTAATTCAATCCAATAAGTTTAAATGAAATGCAAAATGCGTTATACTTTAATATTCCGCACAAGGAAGTCGTGTGGTGTACACATTAGATTTTTTTTCTAGTATATCAGTAGCCTGAGGTACACGCGTTTGCAAAAAAAAATCGAATTTGATGAAACTGAATATGTGTACAGTTCACACACAGATAATAAAATGATTAAAAAATCAAGATCATAGTACTTATTCACGGCTCACAATCACCCACTGAGTGTTCAAATTAGTAGTTGGTCGAACCGCCCCTGACGGCAATGCATGCTTGAATTCGTCGAAGCAAGGAGTGGTAGAGGTTCCTAATGTCATCCCGCGACACATTCTGTCACGCATTCATCAGTTATCGCTCCTGATCTGCGATATTTTGTGGTACCCGAACCTAGCGGTCTACCAAGTCCCAGACATGCTCGATTGATGAAAGGTCTAGTGACCTTGCTGACCAACGAAGAGTATCAACCGCACGGAGACAGTGTAGAGATAGGCGAGCGGGATGTGGCCTGGCATTATCTTGTTGGAAAATGGCCCCAGGATGACGTGCCATGAAGGATAATGCAACCGGCCACAGGATGGTATCAACATATCATTGAGTTGCTTCAAGAGTAAAGCGGGATTCATAGCTGAACAATATACGATGCCAGTCTGACAGCAGCCATGATAATCGGCTGCGACAACACTCCTGAAAGACGACTCCGCAGATGTTGTGCGGTCAAAAGCAAACGTCTTAAAGGCCTCTGTGAGCGTAATCCTGCCTCAGACAAGCGCCGTGAGATGGTGAACGGTACCACCGAAGGTATAGACGTGGGTGTAATGCGCTGAATAATCGGCAATGATACCGTTGGGGCTGTTAGGGCCTGGCAAACAATCATCCTATCTTGCCTCGCATTTCTGCTTGGCCTTCCAGAGTCTTCATTTCGTCGGCAATTTCCTTGTAGCAACCATTGCTACCAACATCTTTGCACAGCAGTGTATGTAAGCTGCAGGTGGCGGCCTATTATTCGGTATGACCACCCAGTTGCACGCAACCCTACAATGCGACCACCTTCGAAGTCGTTCAGTTGTCTGTAAGGTCTTCGATATCGTCGTAGGGGCATCTTTAGTTGATTCTTTATGGAATTACAATGGCAGCAACAACAAAAAAAAAAAAGATAAATTTAATACTTACTTTGATACAGAAGTAGTTATACAGGGTTCTACTGCTTTTGCAGTACTTCGCTATAAACCTGAAAGAAGTCCACAATCCACAATGGGCATGGTGACAAAAACTCCTGAGTAAATCCCACGGAGGGAGCAGGGAGAGGGAGGGGATAAATTTTTCGCCTCTGTTACTGGTTTTATATTTTGCGAATTGCGCACTAGAAATGCGCGCTATGATCGCAATTCCTGTTCATTTGCCTTGAAACTTTGATCATTCCGCATGTTCGATCAAGATGTTTTTGCATACCAAATTTGTCACGATCGCAAAATTCCTTGTTGGTGCTTCAATTTTTTTGAAAAAGAGTTTAGTTTGGGCTTACGTTAATGAACCTCTGTTATAAAACTAGGCTAACAATATTTTTATTTATTTTCTTTTTCACTTCCTTGTACGAAGTAAAGGAAGTATTGTAATCTCTCAAATTTTCATGTATCATATTTCAAAGATAACATCCAATATGGCAGCAGCTCTCGAATCCATTTGAACGATGTTTCCGGGTGATATTTGTACATACGGACAGAATAAGACTCTTTTTTCCAAAACGAACTAAGAATGGATTTTAAAATGGATTTTAAAAGGACCCAGAAAGGATTTCTTTCGTTACGTCTGTACGCATGTATCTATCTAGCATAATTCTAAAAGTAGTCCTAGAACGTTGAAATTTTGTATATGGAACTTCTATGACATCTAGTTCTGCCCATCCTTTTTTCGTTGCACTTACTTTTGCGAGTAATGGGAAAGACTGCTGATCTAAGCGAATTTGACAGAGGGCAAATTGTAATGGCTCGAAGACTTGGAAGGAGTATTACCGAACTACACGATTGGTAGGCTGTTCACAATCTGCTGTTGTTAGTACTTATGCAAAGCCGATAAATGACGGTAAAACCAGCAGTAGACGCCAACGTGTTGGACGTCCAAGCGTCATAAAAAAAAGAACGTCGGAGACTGTCCCGCTTGGTGCAGCAAAAACGGCGCCAGACAATGGCTCAGCTGGCAGTCCAATACAATGCACATCCAAGTGCAAGTGTTTCGGAACACACAGTTCAGCGGACAGTGTTGGATACGGGACTGTGCAGTAGACGTCCTAATCTGCATGCAATAGTTGTAGAATCATCAACGATTTAAGAGTTTAAGGGGTGCTAGGACTAACAAGGCCGCCATTTGTTTATATTTGAAACTGTTAGTAGAATAGGGAATTAAGTCAGTTGGAAATTATAAATAGTGGGAAATTTAAGAACTTTAAATTTTCATTTTTTTGGCGTACCACTTCATTATTGCCTTGTCTTATTCACAATTAGATAAATCTCCGATTTCTATATTGGGAAGAATCGTGTTGCAACTAAACCTAAAGACACAGTTCAGAGGCGTTTAACGCTTGATCTGACTTGCACGTATTTGTTTTTTGCACAGTCTCGAGCGTAGCGTTGAGTGCGCATGGGCACTATCACGCACCGATAATCCACAAACCGGATAATCCACAGCCGGATAATATACCGTACACTGTATATTCAGTACTCCAGATCAATAATTTCGTATTTTAGTAATGCTGCTAACACAACACCGCTGAGAAATACGTAGCCCATCTTCTCCCATGTAACTTTAAAAGCTACTATCACATGTATATCTATCTCTGTTACTGAGTGTTTTATCATGGAATCTGTATATACAGTATTCAAATAATCACCAAGCTAACAGGAAATCCAGTGAAACTTAACACAATACATGTTTCTTATTATATAACAGTGACGTGGTGTGTCCATTTAAATGGAAAATCGCTATTTCGTTATATTTTTAGATGTGCAATAATTTATTTTATCAAGCGAAATAAATGCATATTTATTTTCTGCGAGGGGTTCCGAGGATAATTCCAGAACTTAAATTATTTTGCTTTGCAGATTTGAGAGACTTGCCCGTTAAGCAAAACGTAGAGAAAAAATAAAGTCGCCACTGGCGTTTCTTCAGCCTCTTCAGATAATTTCATTGGCCAAGAAGGGATGTTATCCCCAACAGAATATTAGTCTCGAAACGGCTTTTTGCGTTGAATCGCTATAAACGGCGTAACACTTTTCAAATTGTTGCCCCCAAATAATTTGTTGACCAGTTTGTATTTAAAGAAATTAAATAATGAAGAAACTGCATGAACACGTGCATGTTTCTCGTATTGTGAAAAAACAACGGTATCTAGAGTCATCCAATTTTGAATAACATAGTCCTCCACTCGAACATGAGCACCTAAAGGTCCATGTTTTTCGAATTTGTTTTATTATATATTTCATATTTTGTAAAACTTTAACGAACTTTTTATTAACAAACTCTACGATTTGGAAGCGAAAAGCGACGATACTGCATGGAAAAAAATGATTTTCTCTCCAGCGCGAGAGACTGTCTATCCGAAATTCTAAAGTTATGTTGTTTTTAAATATTTAGTGATTTTGCTATTGAATCGAATTTTATGTGGCGTAAGCGCCAAGAACGTGATATGTGATTAATGAAGTAAGCACACAAAACGTGAACTATAAAAAGACGAAAGAAAAGATGTTTTCTAAAATCATCTTAATGAACATTGATATGGTGAGGTGAGGAAAGACTGAAAAAAGGCAGAAAAATGTAAAAGGAAAAAAAAGAGAGAGAGAGAGAATAGTTGTCTTGAATAATTTAGCATTTCCTTTGTTAAATAAGTACAAACGTCTGCAAGTGCCATTACTTTCACATAACATTATAGGAAAATCTTGTTTTCGAACAATTCTCTTTTTTTTTTTATTTTGAACAGCCTGTTTTAAAAATATAATTTTAAAGTTTTTTTATCGTCCATTTGCGGGAGTTAATTCTTAAACTAGGAAACGTATCACAAGTATTTAGCTTAAAACATTTTCAAAGGTTAAATTGGCATGTGATTGTGAAAATCAGACTGCAGGTTTTTTGCAATTTTTGAATTTTTATTTATTTCATTTTTTAACGCTAAATTATTTTATTTTGTTTACTTAATTTTTATTTTAGAATGTCAAAGTTTTGCTGTAAACATACAACTTACCAACTTTCCAGAGCTTTTATAGAACATGTGGAACAGACTGCATTTTTAAAAAACACAGCCTACAGCAAACGAAATGCGACAGATTTTCCACTTCAACAGATCGCTCAGCTGGGTGCATTGGAACAAAGAATCACAAAAACATCCACGCCCCTGAAACATTTCTCGACTAACCGAACTACTTGAAAAGCCGTTCCTCGATCGAAGCGAAATAATACATCATGTTCGTTCAAGTGGACTTATTACGGCAGACGAGATTTGCATCGGGACCAATTGGCTTTTGTTTCCTTTTTTTAAGAATTCTGTAATCGAAGCCAAGCGAGGTTCCACAAGTGGTTCTTTGGTCAATGGAGGGAAGTGCTATTGTATTCCATTCCGCTCGCTTTTAAGTTTGGGTTCGGATTCAACTTTATGCATTCAAGCAAGTACGAATTTTACACTGGGTGATATTTGAAAGGAAAATGTTATTTTAAAGATTTATAATACGATTTTTCAATTTAAATGTCAGGCAGGTGCGGCTAAAAATCCCTGTTCTTTTAGCTGTGTCAGCCTCAGTTGGTAGTATAACCATTTAACTGACAAAAATACGTTTTCGGGGGCTTAATTTAGTACTTGATTACCGCGTAGCCCAAAAGGACGTAAGTTTTGGGAGGTACTTAAATCATCATGTTATGCCTCATAACCTATTTCTCTCTTATGAAAGCAAAGAAAATGGCCATCGAGGACCCCTGAAACAGTTACGCGATTAGAGTTTCGCATTGCCTCAATACAGTCCTCTACTCACCAAAATGAATTGGCATAATCCTAAACCAATTATTGTAAAACATCATACATCGATTATTGGATTGTTTGATATAAATGATTAAGAAAGATTCAAAATATTACAAATTATATTAACTAGTTTTAAAAATTCTGATTTGGACAAGAACAATAAGGCAAAAATTACGAAACTTTCTGTTTCATTAATGCCTGCAATGCAGAATTTTTTTTAACAAGTTCAAAAATTAGGCGTCAATAATTATAAAAATAATAACAATAAAAAAGTAAAATATGAAAGGTTTCAGATTTTAAATTATGTCCAAAGGGGCGTTTTTTAAACATTTTGTATGTTACTTTTATTTATTGAATATCATGTTCTTCGCATTTAAACCATAAAATTCAGTTAAAGAACAATATCGCAAATAATTTTAAACTGAGCATATCTTTACAATTTCCTACACACAGTCTCACGCGCTGCAGATAAAAATGTTTTTTTCTGTACATCGTTGCCATTGCCCGCTTTGAAATCCTCGAGTTCGTTAATCAAAAATTCGTTAAAGTTTTACAAAATATGAAATCGTTAATAAAAAAATTCCAAATTTCAAATTTGGGCTTCCAGATGCCCATATTCGCAGCAGGATTACGGCATTCAAAATTCGATGGCTTTAGGTACCGTCGTTTTATCACAATGAGAGAAACATACATACATTTGTGCACATTCTTCATTATTTAATTTCTTTAAATATAATACAGGGCTGAAATATTTTGTGGCAACAGTTTGAAAAGTGATACAGACTTTTAATGTTTCCGACGCAAAATCGGAAAACGAAAACAATAGTCCTTCAGGGACAAAGCCCCTTTGGACTAAAAACGCAAGATTTAGATACAGAATATTTATTTTTCTCAATGAAATTGAAAATCACTTTTGGTGAATTTAAATCGCTTAAACCAAATCATTTTCGGGTAAGTAGCTCAAATTATTAGGTTTTTCGAAGGAGGAAAGATTAAAAAAGTCGACTGAAGTATGGCGCACGAGTTATTGTAACTATACGGGGAAGGACACAGTTTGGGATCCACAGCAGTTTTCGTTCGGGCTTCAGAGTTGAGGTTTTCAGCACAGAAAATATGAAAAATCAACTATGACCTCGATCGTATTAGAATCAGTAATCTTCCACCTGCTGAGTGAACTTGCTAACCACGAAATCAAGCACAGGAAAATGCGATAATTTCACAGCGCAAGGGGGTGAATCATTAAAGAATGCTTACATTTAGTGCCAATTTATCAGTTTCTTCATCAAAAATGTTTTACCACAACAAAACGTTGTTTTGTTGGAAGCAAAAGAATCGTCATGACTGTTTTAGAGGCCATGACCTTCAACGTCTAAATCATTATGTATATATAAGTTTCAATAGAAATTTTAGGGGTTACAGAACATGGCAAAAAATAACAATTTTCTTAATGCAATGCGTGGTGGTCAACGAAATCAGTGAAATTTACTCATTTGCATTCAACGCGATTCTGAAAACACATTCTGGTAGGAAATTGTGAGCTGAAAATAGAAAGGATAGGAAAGTAGCTTAAATAAAGATAAATGTTAAAAACTTAGGATAAATCTTATAAGTCGTGAACTTTTCCCTCTTTATTTTGAAAGCTACACTTTTCTGTTAAATTTATTTCCATAACCTAGT